>SJXQ01008301.1:215198-293648 GCA_006408695.1 Aepyceros melampus | reverse complement strand
GATGAGATGGCTGGATGGGCATCACTGACTCGATGGACGTGAGTCTGAGTGAACTCCGGGAGATGGTGATGGACAAGGAGGCTTGGCGTGCTTCATGGGGTCACAAAGTGTCAGACACGACTGAGAGACTGAAATGAACTGAACTGATCTGATCTTTATGTTAAGGAGCATAGGTAATTTAAATTGAAAAACATAATCATTCAACAAAAAGTTTTTGAACAATTGGATATTCACATGTGAAACAAAAAAAAAATGGACACAAACCTTATACCGTTTGTCTTTCACAAATATTTAGTGATAAATTTATGGACAAGCAATAGTACATTCATATATACAAAGGAATTTTACTCAGCAATACGATGACATGAGTTGTCAAGTCATGAAAATCATGAAGGAACTTTCTCATTTGGGCATTCTAATTGGAGACTATCAGTTAAATGAATATAAGTTCTGACCTGCTGTTCTATGTAGACTTTTTGAGTGAACTGTACATTTTTTAAGGTTATCTCCTAAAGACAATATTGTATATATCCTTCTTCACTTCTTTGAGAAAGAAGTAAGAGATCTGTTTTGATGTCTACTAATATTTTTTGTCCATATAAAATTTCTAGTAGATTTAACCACTATCTTTTTCATTGAACTGTCTTTATAAGTTTACTGTTAAATGATTTTTATAGAAGTGTTTTCTAGAGTAAACATTCCATTTTCTATTTTGGAAATAAAGACACTCTACATAACCCGTAAGATAATATGATGTATTTTAAAGCAGTATTGCTCAAGATAGATGTTTTGGCCACCTTGAAAGGCAATGCTTGGTGACAGTTACTTTGAAGCAAACAGTTCTTTTTATTCTACTCAAATTACACAATGAATAGGCAGGCACTTTCCAAATCTCCCATAATTTTCTCCTCATTTCTTCCATTTTGCTGTTTTATTTATCATACAATCTGCTTACATTTCTTAAACTCCTTCTATTGTGAAATACTGTGAACTCTAACATACCTATCAGCTCTAAAAGTTTTTATGCACTGTGTGCTAAAGTCTGATGAGGATCACTAAATTACCAATTTCTAGCAATGACTTTAAAGGAGTTAATGGATTTATGAGAGATGTGAAACATATGCACAAGTTCTAACATAGCAGAGTATAAGTGCTATAATTTGTAAAAGTAAATATCACAAGAGTTCAGAAAAAGGAAAGTTCAGTTTCAATAGAGGGGTGTAAGACTTTGGGTAAAATTCAAGTTAGGCCTTAAAATCAGGTGACAAAGGAAAGAGTTTCAGTGAGGTAAAGGCTGTTTGCATATATTAATACAAAATTACAGGAAAGGAAAAGGAGATGGCATAATTTTAGCCTCCAAAATGTGATTGGAGGTTAAGTATTTAAGGACAGTTTTTTGAAAGATACAGTCTCTATCACAGATATGTAACACTGTCAGTACAGCAAGAAAACAGCCATAGATAAAACATAATCAAATGGGCAAATATGTATGAATGAATTCCAATACAACTTTATTATTAACACAGGCACTTGTTGAATTTGGCCCATTGTGGCATAGTTTCCCACCTCCTGACCTAAGTATAAAAAAGGACTTATACACCATTATCAAATTTTTTATGTATATGTAGGAAGATATAGCTAAAGTCTGAATGGAAGTGGTGGGTGACACTTTGATAGTGACTCTTCCCTGAAAATAAGATAAAAGGAGCCATTTACTTTCATAAACCATTTGACAAAGTTCCTCTCCTTGACCAAACTCTGACTAGGCCCCACTGAATTTTTTTTTTCAACTAGACCTTGACTTCTGGATTTGCATCTTTGTCCAGTTTTGCAAGAATCTCAGAGAAGGCAATGGCAACCCACTCCAGTACTCTTGCCTGGAAAATCCTATGGACGTAGGAGGCTGGTAGGCTGCAATCCATGGGGTTGCTAAGAGTCGGGCGCGACTGAGCGACTTCACTTTCACTTTTCACTTTTGTGCATTGGAGAAGGAAATGGCAACCCACTCCAGTATTCTTGCCTGGAGAATCCCAGGGACAGAGGAGCCTAGTGGGCTGCCATCTATAGGGTCACACAGAGTCGGACATGACTGAAGTGACTTAGCAGCAGCAGCAGCAAGAATCTAGGTAGACTTTGGTTAGGTTGGTTTAGCCAGCATCACCTCTTACTCAACTGTTTCCTCATAGCAACTTTCCAAAGACTAACCCCATTCTGCTCTTTGGCTGTGTATTCTCATTTTTCCTTGGTGTGTTCAAAGTCAAGCCCAATTTATCTTCCCTCAATGCAAAACCTCTTGACCCTCCTACCTTGAATGAAGTCTGTCTTACTGTTCTTTAATAAGTGAATGAAGAATTTTTTTCTTTAACATATGTAAGTGATTAAAAATTATGAGTTTTTAAAGTTATATCCATAGAGATGAAAAATAATCTCTTAACAGATAAAACCAATCAAAGCTATGTTTTATTTATTATACTGCTAATAGCTATTAGTCTGAAACCAACTGATTTTTATTTTTAGACATCAGCTAAATTTTAAGTGATTTTTAAAACTGAAATGGAATATCAAAATAACCCTTAAATAATTGTAGTACTTTCTAAAAAGGGAGAATCTGTGATTTTTATGGCAATGACTGTATTTGCTCTCTGTGACTTTTGCTGTACATGTGTGCTAAGTCACTTTATTCGTGTCTGACTCTTTGTGACACCATGGACTGTAACTCACCAGACTCCTCTATCTATGGGCTTCTCCAGGCAAGAATACTGGAATGGGTTGTTATGTAGAAATCTTCCTGACCCATGGATTTAACCCATATCTCTTATGTCTCCTGCATTGGCAGGCGGGTTCTTCACCACAGTGCTACCTGGGAAGCCTGTGGTTTATGCCATTGTTATTCAAAAAGCCAAATTCATTCTATTGTACAAAATTATTGTTCTTTCCTCTAAAACCATATATTGGTTGTTAAAGCCATGCAAATAATTATCTAAGAAATGTTTTAAACAAATGTTTCACTTTTAGAATTGCGTATGCCTATCAGAGGGGCTTCTCAAGTGGTGCTGGTGGTAAAGAAACTTCCTGTCAATGAGGAGACATAGGAAAGACATGGGTTCAGTCTCTAGGTCAGGAAGATACCCTGGAGGAGAGCATGGCAACCCACTGAAGTATTCTTGCCTGGAGAATGCCATGGACAGAGAGGAGCTCAGTGGGTTACAGGCCATAGGGTCGCAAAGAGTTGGACACAACTGAAGTGACTTACTTAGCACAGCCGAGCACATCCATATCTGAAACTGGATTCCAGTTTTAAGAATGCAGTTTGGATATGTGCAGTTATGGATAAACATTCTTGCTAATGCCATGTTTCTAATGTCTATAATCCATCCTGAGGGATTTAGATGCTTATGCAAGTAGGGATGATCTTAATATAAATCCATACCTGTTTAAAATATATGAGAATGGCTTTAATCTAATCTTTTTGAAGCTATGACATGCCAATCAGCTTCTTGTGACAGATGTTTTGAAAGAAACCTATGAGAAGTCCTTTTAAAATTGATTGTGTAGGAAGTAAGAAAGTGGGAGGCATTATGCTGTACCTTCTCAGGGTAAAGCATGGAAATTGTTCTTTCTTAACATGTATTTAATACTGATATAGTACAAGATGTTACTCGATCACATATGCAGGAAAACTGAGACTGCACAATAAAAATATACCTGATCTTTTCCTCATTAGATATGATATCAAAGATATTTTTTCCAATGTATCTAATTCTTGGATGTTGGAACAAGAAGTTTGTTGCTTTAAAATATGGAAACTGAATTTCAGTCAAGTTAAATGACTTAAGAATCATATTAGATTAAGATAAAAAAAAAAAGCTGTGAGTTTCTTGACTCGAAGTCAAGAAAACTCTCTGCTTGAGAGAATTAATTTTCTTCCTCATTCAGAGAACATTTACCAGACACATACAACAGAACTAGCATCCTTCTTTTCTGTTTTGAACCTTGCCAGTATAACATTAAAAAAAATAATGCTGTATAGAGGGCTATTAACCCTGAAACATGCATTATATAGTAATAATATCAAGGCTCTTTGTTTTCTTCAGCAGTAATCTGATTCTCTAGCTGTGATAAACTGCTTTGCCTTTGGCCTTCTAGTTTAGCCATTTAGGAATTGGATTATTGTCTCATAAAGCGGAGGGGGCATAGATATCATTGCTTAATTATAATCATTATTAAAAGTTCTGAATCATGCTATCATCAGGAAAAGGGCAACTGATGGTACTTGAATGACTGATTCACAAAGAACATTTCAGTTTATTTTTGTGTCAGGAAAAATAAAAGCATGTTCAGAGTGTAATATGCAAAGTGGAACACGACCCCATGCTCTGGTTAAGAGCTCAAGGTTTTGAAACAGAACTATTTGAATTTCTACTACAACATTTACTCATATTTTACATATTTAACTGTAAAATATAAAGAAAATTTTGCATCTACTAATCTTTAGTTTCTGTGAAAATGAAATGAGATTATATATGTTTCATGTTTAACAGTGCTTGATATCTAGCAAGCACCCAATAAATTGTATTCACAATAATATTCACAAAATAATATTCACAATAATGAAGATAGTGATCTTATTTTGAAATGTTCTTAAAATTCACTGCAGAATGCAAAGTCACTGTAGTCCCAGTCATGCTAATGTTTTTAACATATAAATATGCAACATTTGGGGTTACAGTTATATCATGTGCAGTGCCTTATAGTTCAAGTTGACATACACAGATTCAGTGTACAAATTTCATAATTTAGGAATTATGACAAATGTATTCATTCAGTAAATATTTCAGAAATTTTTACTTAGTGACAGGAAGAGTGTTAGCAAAAATAAAACACAGTTCCTAAACCCAGTAAGCCATACAAGAATAATTATTAGTGCCATAATGAGAATAAGATGAATAAGACATGTCTCAAATGTCAGTGACATTAAATTAAGGAAAGATGTGTGGGTGATTTACTGTAAAAGAAACCATGTAATGGAAGTGTTAAAAGTTAAAAAGAAGCTATTGCTGGAACTTAGTTATTGGAGAAATTCTGACAGAGGAATCAGAGACATGGTCTTTGAGCTAGCCTTTAAAATCTAGAAAAATTTCAACAAGTAAAGAATGAAAAGCCTTTCAGATTGATTAGTAATAAGCAAATATAAAGAGATAAAATTTTGTAAGTTTACAATTTCTGTATTATGTAAATTTAAGCAGAAATTGCAAACATTGAATTAAATTAGAAATAGTAAAATATAAATCGGCTTCCCCAGTGGTTCAGAGGTAAAGAATCCCCCTGCAGTACAGATACATAGGAGACACGGACTTGACCCCTGGGTCAAGAAGATCCCCTGGAAGAGAAAAAGACAACCCACTCCAGTGTTCTTGCCTGGAGAATCTCGTGGACAGAGGAGCCTGCAGTCCATAGAGTCACTGAGCACAGCACAGCAAAATTTAAGTTATAAATAGATAAAAGTTACAATGATAAAGGATATGAATTAAAAAGCAGTACATAAATGGAAAAGAGAAAATTAAGAATTAAAGGTATACATGTTCAAGAGAACTTTATAGGAATGAGACATTGATTGTATCAGAAGCATAAGAAACAGAGGCATGTCAAAATATGCCTGTGTTCCAAATCCATGTAGCAGTTGGGAGAAGAGTGCAGCATCATTAATCAAAATATAGAAGAATAAAGGTGATATGTGTGTTATAGGAGAAAGTGACACATTTTAATTCAGAAATCATGAACTTCAAACACCAATAAGATTCTAAGAAGACATGAACAACAGGTGCAGAATAAAGACATAAGTTTTATGCTCCACATGATGTAGGAAAACTAAATTAGATTATATTTTGTGAATGTTGAGATAAACAAAGGAAGACACAACTAGAAAATATCCTATTAATTAGAGAAAGAAGAAGAGGGATATGGAAGTTAGAAATAATCAGAAAACCAGGATAGCATGAAGTCTCAAAAACTTCAGATAAAAAAATCCAAGAGAAGACAGTAATTCTAGAAAGGTGAGAAATGAAAAAATATGTGGTAATTAGGAAGACATTCATGACTTTCAGAGAAGTGATTCAAGTCAAATAAGGCAGAATATATGTGAAACACTAGTGACTGAGTGAGAGGGGTAAGACAGAAGATTCAGTGATGATAAACTCTTTTTTTCAGAAATGTGGCCATGCAATGTAGTGAGTGAGTGTTTTATTTTGTTTTAAAGTTAAAGGACATCTCTAGCCCAAAGTAAACTGAAGTTTAATAAAAATAAATAATAACTGGTGGAACCAATTCATAGAGAAGGCAGGAAAAAATTCAGTAATGAAAATAGTTCTACAAGCATTCATTGAGTACCTAGTAGGTTTCAGAGACCATGCTACATGCTGAATGTATAAATCTATGCTGAGTATGCAATCTACTTGAAGAAAAATGCAAAAAATACTTATAGTATAACATGTATCTTAAATATACACACACATATATGTATAAATCTATGCTGAGTATGCAATCTACTTGAAGAAAAATGCAAAAAATACTTATAGTATAATATGTATCTTAAATATACACACATATATATATGCATGTAATTATATATGCACATATATAATTATATATCTCATATATATACAACTGATATATTATATATATATATATGATGAATATATGTATAATGAATATCCAAAAGAAATTGTGTCTATATCTACCTAAGTAGAGGGGAAACTTCACAAGGAAGACTTCTAGATGAGGCTGCAGGTAAACTAAGCCATAGAGGATAAATAAATAGATATATTCAAGAGTTACAGGTAAGAACAGAGTTACTCTAAGTAGAAGCAAGAGCTGGTAGCTTCAAGTAGTGATGGAAAAGGCAATTTGGGAAGCTCTACATTTTCCAATAGAGTTTGCTATATAAACAGGAATTATCAAGTTTTTAAATACATTTTAGATGTATACTTGTCAAACAAAATTATATGTATACAGTATAATTATCTGATATATATTTACATGTTGAGAGAATTCATACAATCAAGTTAACTAATACATCATCACTTCATATAGTTAAATTTTTTTTATTATTAAAACCCTTAAGATCTCCTCTCAACAAGTTTCATGTATCTTATGTAGTATTACAAGTCATAGTCTCAATGCTATATGTTAAGTCATCAAAACTTATCTGATAATTGAAAGTTTGTACCCTTTACCAACAACTCCCTATTTCCTACACTCCCCAGATAAAACTATAATACAATCCAGAAATCCTACTTATGATTATAGATCCAAAAGAAATAAAATCACCATGTTCATTTCAGTTCAGTGGCTTTTTGTGATGGACTCTTTGTGACGCCATGGACTGCAGCATGCCAGGCTTCCCTGTCCATTACCAAATCCCAGAGCTTACTCAAACTCATGTCCAGTAAGTCGGTGATGCCATCCAAACATCTCATCCTTTGCCATTGCCTTCAATCTTTCTCACCATTGGGGTCTTTTCTAATGAGTCAGTTCTTTGCATCAGGTGACCAGAGTATTGGAGCTTCAGCTTCAGCATCAGTCCTTCCAATAAACATGCAGGACTGATTTCCTTTAAGATTGACTGGTTTGATCTCCTTGCTGTTCAAGGAACTCTCTGTACTCCCACATTATTTGAAGCATTATTCATGACAGCCACATTGTTTCATGGAAACAACCTTTGTATTCAATAGCATGTGAGTGGATAAAGACAATATGATAGGTACACACACGTGTATACAATGGGATATCACTGCATCTTGAAAAAAAGAAGGAAATCTGGCAATTTGTGATAAGATGGTTGAATCTGGAGGGCATTAGATGGAGAAAAACAAATACTGCTTGGCATCACTTGCATATGGAACACCCTCCCTGTAAAAAAAAAATATATATATAATATAAATATATATTATATATATATAATATAAATATATATTATATATAATAAATATATATATTATAAAACATATAGGAATGGAGTAGAATGATGGTTGGCAGGGCTGGGAGAGTAGAGGAAATAGGGAAATGATTTTTGGTTTTGTTTTTTGCTCAGAGGCATAAAATGCTCAGTTAACTCAGGGCTTATATTAGAATTCAAAACCAACAGTATTTAGTAAGGAAATGATTCAGCTAAATTATAAACACTTGAAAGAGTTTTAGAAATTCTTAGAATGTATTCTACAAACCCACAGTAACCTGGATGAAGCTTACATTAGCAAAACTAATATGAAGAGATTAAATTTGCTAAATCTAGTTGAGTCTCTTTATTTTGAGATAAATATTCAGAATTTTCAAAATAATCAATGTCATGAAATTTTTTTAAATTAATTTTTTATTTTTTTAGTTTGTTTTGCTTTACAATACTGTATTCGTTTTGCTACACAATGTCATGAAATTATTTACAGAAATTTTATGTAATTGTGGATCAGGAACACACACTTTTTTTTTCTTTTCCTGCCAAGAGCTACATTTCTGGATTTTATTTTGAGTGGTTAGACAATGGCAATTGATTGTATAGCATTTATATTTAAGACACTTTATTCTGAGGCAGCTAAACACTCTTCACTAAGTTGGTCTCATTTGGGCTCAGTGAAGCCACTTATATCTTTAAACTCATATACCTGCTCAGCTGTCTAGGGAATCTGTCTACAGTTTTCATGAAATGCATTTATGACAGATTACTAAGAAATAGGTTTGCTGCTGCTGCTAAGTCGCTTCAGTCGTGTCCAACTCTGTGAGACCCCTAGACAGCAGCCCACCAGGCTCCCCCATCCCTGGGATTCTCCAGGCAAGAATACTGGAGTGGGTTGCCATTTCCTTCTCCAATGCATGAAAGTGAAAAGTGAAAGTGAAGTCGCTCAGTATGTCCAACCCTCAGCGACCCCATGGACTGCAGCCTTCCAGGCTCCTCTGTCCCTGGGATTTTCCAGGCAAGAGTACTGGAGTGGGGTGCCATTGCCTTCTCCAAGAAATAGGTTTGTCTTCCAACAAATATAGAAATAGGTAAATCTTCCAAAAATTTTAGCTTATTTCTTATGTAATTCTGTTGTTCATTTTTGTGAAAGATTTAACCAAGAAGGATCTTTTTTTTTTTTTTTTTTGTCCTAGCAAGGTAATTTTCTTCCCAACTTTGTTATCGTTCAGTTGCTTAGTTGTGTCCAGCTCTTTGCAACCTCATGGACTACAGCATGCCAGGATTCCCTGTCCTTAACTATCTCCTGGAGTTTTCTCAAACTCATGCCCACTGGATCAGTGATGACATCCAATATCTAATCCTCTGTTACCTCCTTTTCCTCTTGACCTCAATCTTTTGCAGTATCAAGGTCTTTTCCAATGAGTTGGCTGTTCACATCAGGTGACCAAAGTATTGGAACTTCACCTTCAGCATCAGTCCTTCCAATGAATATTCAGGGTTGATTTCCTTTAGGATTGACTGGTTTGATCTCTTGCTTTCTAAGGGATTCTCAAGAATCTTCTCCAGCACCACAGATATAATGGATCAGTTCTTCAGTGCTCAGCCATCTTTATAGTCCAACTCTACATGACTACTGGAAAAACCATAGCTTTGACTATATAGACCTTTGTTGGCAAAGTGATGTCTTTGCTTTTTGTATGCTGTCTATGTTTGTCATAGCTTTCCTTCTAAGGAGCAAGTATCTTTTAATGTTGTAGCTGCAGTCACCATCCACAGTGATTTTGGAGCTCAAGAAAATATCTGTCATTGTTTCCATTTTTCCCTATCTATTTGCCATGAAGTGAGGGGACAAGATTCCATGATCTTAGATTTTTGAATATTGAGTTTTAAGCCCACCTTTTCACTCTACTTTTTTGCCTTCATCAAGAGGTTCTTTAGTTCTTCTTTGCTTTCTGTCATTAGGATAGTATATCTGCATATCTGAAGTTGAAATTTCTTCCAGCAATCTTTTTTCCAGCTTATTTGCATCCATCCCACCATTTCACATGATGTACTGTACATATAAGTTAAATAAGCAGGATGATGATACACAGCTTTGATGTACTCCTTTCCCAATTTTGAACCCATCCATTATTCCATGTCAGGTAATTTTCTTCCCACTTCTAGCAAGTACCTGATTTCTTGTATGCTGTCTTTTCTACAATAGTTCCTTCATTTTTCCAGACGCTGTATTTATACCATTTTTGTGGTCCTAGCTATGGAAATGTGAATTTGTATAAATTTCGGGAGTGATGATGATGTTTAAGAAATATTGAATGTTTAAAAATATCTACCACCTGATCCTCAGGGAATAGAGCCTATTCTCATTTGTACCTGCTAGTATTCTTTGTGTCTCGCCTCACCCTCAATCTTCCACTCACAGAGCCAGAGTCAAGGGTTATATCTCTACTGGCTTTTGGTAAGAAAAACCACTTTTTAGGCTAAACTCAACCTAAGAATTGTTACCTCTGTGAAAAAGATGAATGATAACCTTAAAATATTATTATCAAAGGGAAGTGTTTGAGTCTTAAATAATACAAATTACATGCATTACTTTTAAATGTGTAAGCTTCCCTGGTGGGTCAGACAGTAAAGAATCTTCCCACAATGTGGGAGACCCAGGTTTGATCCCTGAATTTGGAGGATCCCCTGGAGAAAGAAATGTCCACCCACTCCAGTGTTCTTGCCTGGACAATTCCACGGACAGAGGAGCCTGGCAGGTTACAATCCATGGGATCACAAGGAGTCAGACATGACTAAGTGACTTTCACTTTCACAAGATTATATTGATAGAGTTTTGTGGTAATATTTTATAAGTCTAGTATTTATACAATTGTATGATTGAGTTAAAAATATGCTATTTCTGGTTGCTCCATGATTATCTGTATATTTTGTTTCATTTATAACTGGTACTTACTCATTCTGAAATATTGCATTCATAATACAACACTGTTTAGACACTGGCAATACAGTGATCATTAAGAAAGCAGTTCAGTTCAGTTCAGCTGCTCAGTTGTGTCTGACTCTTTGCTACCTCATGAACCACAGCATACCAGACCTCCCTGTCCATCACCAACTGTCAGAGTCTACCCAAATCCATGTCCATGGAGTCGGTGATGCCATCCAACCATCTCATCCTCTGTTGTCCCCTTCTCCTCCTGCTCTCAATCTTTCCCAGCATCAGGGCCTTTTCAAATGAGTCAACACTTCACAACAGGTGGCCAAAATATTGGAGTTTCAGTTTCAGCATTAGTCTTTCCAATGAATACCCAGGACTGATCTCCTTTAGAATGGACTGGTTGGATCTCCTAGCAGTCCAAGGGACTCTCAAGAGTCTTCTCCAACACCACAGTTCAAAAGCATCAATTCTTCTGTGCTCAGTTTTCTTTATAATCTAACTCTCACATCCGTACATGACTACTGGAAAAACCATAGCCTTCACTAGAAAGAACTTTGTTGACAAAGTAATGTCTCTGCTTTTGAATATGCTATCTAGGTTGGTCATAACTTTCCCTCTAAGGAGTAAGCATCTTTTAATTTCATGGCTGCAATCACCATCTGCAGTGATTTTAGAGCCCCCCAAAATAAAGTCAGCCACTGTTTCCACTGTTTCCCCATCTATTTCCCAAGAAGTGATGGGACCGGATCCCATGATCTTCGTTTGAGCTTTAAACCAACTTTTTCACTCTGCTCTTTCACTTTCATCAAGAGGCTTCACCTTCTGCCATAAGGGTGGTGTCATCTGCATATTTGAGGTGATTGATATTTCTCCTGGCAATCTTGATTCCAGCTTGAGCTGATTCCAGCCCAGTGTTTCTCATGCTATACTCTGCATATAAGTTCAGTAAGGTCCGTCTAGTCAAGGCTATGGTTTTTCCTGTGGTCATGTATGGATGTGAGAGTTGGACTGTGAAGAAGGCTGAGCGCCGAAGAATTGATGCTTTTGAACTGTGGTGTTGGAGAAGACTCTTGAGAATCCCTTGGACTGCAAGGAGATCCAACCAGTCCATTCTGAAGGAGATCAACCCTGGGATTTCTTTGGAAGGAATGATGCTAAAACTGAAGCTCCAGTACTTTGGGCACCTTATGCGAAGAGTTGACTCATTGGAAAAGACCCTGATGCTGGGAGGGATTGGGGGCAGGAGGAGAAAGGGACGACCGAGGATGAGATGGCTGAATGGCATCACAGACTCAATGGACGTGAGTCTGAGTGAACTGCGGGAGTTGGTGATGGACAGGGAGGCCTGGCGTGCTGCGATTCATGGGGTCGCAAAGAGTCGGACACGACTGCGCGACTGAACTGAACTGAATTGAATGGCATCACAGACTCAATGGACGTGAGTCTGAGTGAACTCCGGGAGTTGGTGATGGACAGGGAGGCCTGGCGTACTGCGATTCATGGGGTCGCAAAGAGTCGGACACGACTGTGCGACTGAACTGAACAGTTTAAATGAATTTCAGATAAACTGAAAAAATGCAAATTTGTAACACAAAAACTGTATCTTTAAACTTCTGAGGCTCACACAGATATCATTTCTGGAAGTGGAACTTATGTTGAAATGTTTGAAATAAAAATATAAATTTTATATAAATCAAATTTTCATGAATTGTTCTGACTTTTGTTTATTTATTTAATATGATTCAATTTCAAGAGGAGAAGAAAGTTTTCTAGCTCCTTAAAAATAATTCTTCATTAGCTTATTAATTGCTCTAAAATTGCCCCTCTGGCATTTTATTTCCTTGGTTCAAGATTACAATTTCTGATAAAAATGCAAATGTCCTAAGAAGTCTAAGAGTTTTAGCTGTTGTCAGGTTTTTACACTTTTAGCTGCCGTTAAGGGTACAGTCCCTTTTTTGAGAACAGATTTGGAAAGTGAACTTGAAGCAGAAGGAAATAGGCTTCTTAATAAATGGCTGGGTCTTCAATAACAAGCATCATCTGCTTCACACTTTTTCCTAGAGCCAGTATGACACATGTCACCACCAGAAAAAAACACAACTTGGCAAGACCTTATAATAATGAGGGGTTATTTACAAGATATGTTCCCGCTCAGCATCAAAATCATAACTACAATTGGCAGGTGAGATATACCTGTCTACCTGTTCTTTTCTAAGCAATCTGAGCTGTAATGTCATTTTCCTAAATCAAAGCTTTGAATAGTAGTGGCAAAAAATCTCAGTCTTGCATTCTGCAATTTCTCAAAGACTTTAAAGACAACTACAGTTCTACCATTGCAGCTATCCAAGTTTCTGTAATACAATGCACAGAATTATGTACCTGCTAGAAATTTATATATACATTTGTATACCATGCCTCTCCTAATCTCAGGGGAGGGGAGAATGTCTTCTGCCTACTCTGACTATTAGGAGTCTCTTTATTGTGTGACTGCTCTTGGCTTTTTAATTTGAGAATAGCGAAGACAGAACAATGGGAAAAAATTTTTTCTCAATGCTTAGAAGTCATAAAATTTGTCATACTCTGAGTCATATTATTGAAACCAACTTTTCTGTTCATTGTCTTTTCTGTAATTTAAACAATTTTTAGCCATGTTCTCTTTATGAAGGCCACACTAACAGAAATGAACAGAAAAATATAATGGTGATGAATGGAAATCTTGGTTGGCATAAAAGACGAATGCATTCATGAAGGAACTCACAGCTTAAATTCAAACTTAGCTAGAAACACCCTCAGCTCTACCTTCATGAGGTCATGTCCCTTTAGGGTAACTTATTCATTTCACATGGCCATTTTGGGTGAATGCTCATTTCCGGGGATTTGGGGTTGAATACATATGCTTGCAAACTCAACCAGATTGTTTTGATTCTGTCTTTCACTTCTGAGGAAGTCAGTGTTGAAAATGTCATTGTCTATGAGGATGAGAGTATGTGACAGAACTATTCAGATACAGACAGGAGCTCTCTTCAGCCTCAACTTTTCCATTTATGAAATGAAATTCGAAGTGCTTCTAACCTTAAAATAAGATCTCTCTGAAGAGAGAGTAAGGGAGTATTAGAGGCACATGCTGGTCATTACCAAATACTAGTAAAGTATGATGGAAAATAGGACAATACAAGAGTTAAAAGCAAGTACAGTGTTGAAGTATTGTTTACAGAATATATTAAAATGATACTAAAATTTTAATTTCTGAGGCTATTATTTGAAAGCCACAAATTAGTTTTAAATCTGACTAGGAACAAATAATTCATCTTTTTATAAGGCTTTTTTATAACATAAATTATGAAATCCATAGAGATAACTCAATTGCAACACACTGAATAAATTAAAATGCATTATACATGATGTAAAAGGTATTACACATAGTGAAATAGATGCAATGTAATTAACATATAAACAAATGGCTAAACATTTTTGTCTAATATATCTGTGACAATTTTAAATGGAATATAGATTGTTATTATAAAGTTTCACAGAATTGGTAATTTTTATCCTAACATTCATGATTAGGTAATTTGAAAAGATGTCTTAGTTTCTTTCCTGGGTAATGAAATCTTTTTTTAATGTTGTTATCTCAGCCCAGTCAGTGAGAGTCCCTATAATGCTGCCTTGAGTGCTAACTTTACCTAGAAATTTTTCTGCAGAGCCATGAGAAAACTTTTCATAATAGAAATAAAATTAAGGCAACTGAAAGCAGTGTTTTCACCTTTCCTTGGGACCAGCCACACAGTCATGACCAGACTCTTGCCCCTTCCACATCCTATGAAGCTCTCCAACTACTTGGATTTCCAAAGCATTCATGCAAGGGAATAATGATTTGAAAATAAAAGGAGAAAGAGAACTAAGGAGTATATGATTAGTCTGACTTTAGAGAGTGCCAACAAAAGGAAAAATGAGTCAATGTTGGCTTCCAAAATTTATCTAGAAATTAAGAGATGGTTTGGATCAGTATTTTAAGAAAGGAAAGGGAAGAATTAATTTCTCATGCCTTAAACTATTGTGATTTTATTTCAAAGTCTGCAAGCTAAAATTCACCTTACTGAACAAACACTAAATGATATTTTAAACTATAGATATTTCTTGATTAAGACAGAAATCAAAATTTCTAACACAAGATAGTCAGAAGGAAATGAACAACATTTGGTTACAAGCCCAGTTCACTGCAGTTTCATGATACTATCTCCCATTATGATGTAAATTTATGTAGGAATACTGAGACTATTTTGTTATAAAGAAGAGCAATTTTTTTATATGGCTTAACATTTCAGAATGTGAAATGCCTTTAAAATCATGTAGTACAACTACAAATTCAATGTTTGAATTCTCTTTAGAAGCCAGTAAGTTCTAAATACAAAGTTGGAGGTGGAGTTGAGGATGAAGGTGGTGCTGACACTCTTCTAAACTTCTCTCCAGGTGTCCGCGAGGACATGAATGACTACCAAACACAACATGGAGAAGACTCATCTTTATTTCTTATCTATATGCCCTCCCAGAATTTTATCTTGGATACAAAGATACCTTATTGGTAGGAAGCTGCCAAAGTAGTTGAAACTTATATATTTATTTTTAATCTGCTGGAGCATTGTAGTATAGCTCAGAGCAATAAGCAATTATTGGGATTCTACGAAATATCAGGCATCATGCTGGCAAAGTGAGCTAGTGGAGACTATTATCACTTGACCAAGGGGACATCTTATGAGCAGTTATTCATATCATCATGAATTTAATACCACTAACTCTTGAATTCTCATCTTCAGCTTCGACCTCACCACTAAGTTTCAGATTGACCCAACCACAACCTTGACATCTTCACTTTAAAGTGTAACAAGCATCTCAAAACTAACATGGATAAAACAGAACTCTAATTTTCCCGTGCAATTATTATCTGATCTCAGCTTCTCATATGCCCTAAAACAGTACATTCGGGTGGGCACAAAAGGTAGCCTCTTTCTTGGTTTCTTTCCCTTGCCCCCCATATCTAGTCCATCAGCAAGTTCTCTTGACTTGACCCCCCAGAATATACCAACTGTTCTCCACTGTCATTGCTGCCGCCATCACACTTGCTTGCATCTGGACATCTGCAATAAACTGCATTTAGTCCCCCTACAACTTTTTTTGTCTCACTCCAATCCACTTCCTACTAGCATCAACCAGAGTGATTTCTTTATAACACAAAGATGTGAAACCTCCAGCTCATACCAAAGCCTATAAGATTAAAATGATATTATGCTGACCTTGCATAGTACTACCCTCCCCCTCATTGACTGTATTTATGCCACACTGACACAAAAGTTTCCTTGAACACGGAAAAAAAAAAAAAGCCTGATGTCCTTTGAGCCTGTGGTTCACTCATTCACTCTCTTTGGAGATATTGTCTTTGATCTAAAGATGGCTGCCTCTTTCTCATCATTCAGGTCTCAATTCAAATATCCACTCCTCAGAGAGGTTTCTCTAACCATTTTTGTTGTTGAGTCATTAAGTCATATCAACTCTATGTGACCGCATGGACTGTGGCATGCCAGGCTCCTCTGTCCTCCACTATCTCCCAGAGTTTGCACAAACTTGTGTACAATGAGTCAGTGATGTCATCGAACCATCTCATCCTCTGTCACTCCCTTCTCCTCCTGCCTCCAATCTTCCCCAGCATCAGGGTCTTTTCTAATGAGTTGGCCCTTTGCATCAGGTGGCCAAAATACCAGAGCTTCAGTAACAGTCCTTCCAATGAATATTCATAGCTGGTTTTCTTTAGGATTGACTGGTTTGATCTCCTTGCTATCCAAGGGACTCTCAAGAGTCTTCTGCAGCACCACAATTTAAAAACATCAATTTCTTGGCACTCAGCCTTTTTTATGGTTCAACTGTCACATCCATACACAACAACTGGAAAAACCATAGCTTTGACTATATGTACCTTTGTCAGTAAAGTGATGTCTCTGCTTTTTAATAGTGTCTAGGTTTGTCATAGCTTTCCTTCCAACCATCTCACCAGACAAACTTACCTTCACCCAAGTTACTGCCAATCATGCTACTCTATTTTAGTAACTTCACAGCAGTTAAAAGCATCTGAAATTACCTTTCATGTGTTTTCTTGTTTACTGTCTGCCTGTATTTTTCCCCTCGCTTCCCTGAGAACTTATTTGTGTATCACCTGTATTTCCATGGCCAAAAATATGACTGTCACCTGCTAGGAATTTAATACATATTTGATAAATGAGTGAACCAATGTATGCATGAATGAAAATGCTAAGAAGTACCAAATACACCAAGAGAAAGATACATACTTTGTAACCTAAGGACAAAGTAGCCAGAATGAAGAGTTACTTTGTATTGACTTCAATCCAGCTCAGTGAAAAAGAACCACAGTTACAAACACAATCTATTTCAGACTCTCTAAGAGAAACTCAACCTCAAAAATACAGTCTCAGTGTCAGTACCTGTCAGAAACTCCTCCTTCCCTTCCCATCAGGAATCTTGCCCTCCCTCAAATTCTTCCTCCACACTGCCACCAGTGTGATCTTCTGAAATACAAATGTGAGCAAGTTACTCCCCTGCCTACATCACTTTGATATCCACCCACTCCTGCAGTGCTTTCAAATAGAATTTAAACTCTCTGATATAAAAGACTCCCATGATCGGATCCAAGACTTTTTCACCAGCTTTATCTTTAACTACTCCTCTTCACCTCTTCCCTCCAAACTCTTATTCTCTATACTAAAAACACTCAAAAATATATGCTGTTACAAAAGACCCTTCCATGGTGTGGCTCTGAGAATTCGTACACACTTTTCCTTCCACTTGGTGACATGCCCCTTATTTCTTTTCTTCCTAATGAATTTCCATTTATCCTTCAAGACTCAGCTTAAGAATCACATCCCTCACATATATATATATACACATACATAAAAACATGCACACACACACACACACACACACATTGCAATGTACAAAGTAGATAACTAATGAGAACCTACTGTATAGCACAGGGAACTCTACTTGGTGCTCTGTGATGACTTAAATGGGAAGGAAACCCCAAAATAGGGAATACGTGTATATATACAACTGATTCAGGCTTTCCTGCTAGCTCAGCTGGTAAAATAAAAACTCCACCTGAAGCACGGGACACCTGGGTTTGATCCCTGGGTTGGGAAGATCCCCTGGAGGAGGGCATGGCAACCCACTCCAGCATTCTTGCCTGGAGAATCCCCATGGACAGAGGAGCCTGGCAGGCTGCAGTCTATAGCAAAGAGTCAGACAGGACTGAGCAACTAAGCACCGCACAGCATAGCTGATTCACTTTGCTGTACAGGAGAAACTGACCCAGCAGCGTAAAGAAACTATACTCCAATTTAAGAAAAAAAAAATCACATCCCTGGCTAAACCATCTTAAATTTCCTCTTTCTCTCCCAGTTTTACTGGATTTGACTATTTACTTCTTTTTCACTTCTCATATATACTGTAGGAAAAGAGTTTTATGGTAACTGTTTGGATATTTACAGAAAGCTATGATACACTCAAATTCTTCTCTCCTCCAATTACTTCAATCCTTTCTTACATAACTGACTCCAGACCAACTTTATAAGCTTTGTGGATAGATTCAGAGAAGGCAATGGCACCCTACTCCAGTACTCTTGCCTGGAAAATCCCATGGACGGAGGAGCCTAGTGGGCTGTAGTCTATGGGTTCATGAAGAGTCGGACATGACTGAGTGACTTCACTTTCACTTTTCACTTTCATGCATTGGAGAAGGAAATGGCAACCCACTCCAGTGTTCTTGCCTGGAGAATCCCAGGGACAGGGGAGCCTGGTGGTGCCATCATCTGTAGAGTCGCACAGAGTCAGACACGACTGAAGCGACTTAGCAGCAGCAGCAGGGGATAGATTTCACATTCTTGTTAATTCTCTTAAAGTCATATCCAAAGCCAACCATTGTACTTTTCATGCTTAAACAATACCTGAATATAAGCCCATGTGGGCATACACAGTGCCTGTCTTATGACTATGTATCCATCACTTATCTGACTTTGTAGATCATCAACCAGTATTAATGAGTCAATGAAAGAACATGAGTGAATAGGAAAGTGTGATGAGTAAGATAAATGAATGGATAAAAAGTACAGTTAAATAATTATTTCCTTTCCTCTATTAATGGATAGTGCTGCTGCTGCTGCTGCTGCTAAGTCGCTTCAGTTGTGTCCGACTCTGTGCAACCCCACAGACAGCAGCTCACCAGGCCCCATCCCTGGGATTCTCCAGGCAAGAACACTGGAGTGGGTTGCCATTTCCTTCTCCAGTGCATGAAAGTGAAAAGTGAAGGTGAAGTTGCTCAGTCATATCTGACTCTTCATGACCCCATGGACTGCAGCCTACCAAGCTCCTTCGTCCATGGGATTTTCCAGACAAGAGTACTGGAGTGGGGTGCCATCGCCTTCTCCTAATAGATAGTACAATGCACTCCAATTAGTACACCATTGGGTTATATCTGCTTTTAAGTATCCGCATAATACAGAGGATTTATAAGTTTATAGTCACTTGATCATCCATATTTGGGCAGTTAAAGTACTGACCCAAACTTCATGGCATAACACTTTTGCCCGTTAAGTTGGTCTTGTTAGATTCATTTCATCTTTCCAGATCTAGATATTTTTTAACTCTTTCATTGTTAAGTAATATTTTGTGACAGCCACATAATTGATGTGCATGTATTTATGTTGGCCTTGATATACACATGGGCAAAGGAAAGGCTGCACCTACCTTAGACACCAGTGCCCTCTCACAAACATTTATTTAGCCCCTTTAGGTGTAAAGTTCATTCTATTGGAAAGAAATGGAAAGAAAATTGGCCTTGGGCTGCTGTGTACCTTATTTCATTCATTAACATAACAATATCTACTACAAGTTGTGACTCTACTGCAGACTTGATATTTTCTTAGTGCTTCTTTTTTCCATGAAAATATGACCTTTTGTTAAACCAAAAATATAAATATCATTTGCTCAAGAATCTCTAACATTTGTAAAAGTTAACTCTATCCTCTAAAATACTAAAAGATTTTTTAAAGAAATTCAACCACTGAGGCCTAAACTGTTCTCACAGCATTTGACAATTCTAACTATATATATATTTAAATGTCTTTGTGATATGAGTAACACTTCTTTCCTCCAGAACAGTGTATGCCCTGTTTCTCTCTTACCAGCCACTGTTAATTTGCCCTTAGGCTGTGTTGACTGGCCTTCTTGCTTTGCTAGTTAGTGCACAGAAGGATGCTAGACTCAGCCATGTGTCAGTTCTAGGAAACTCAAGTGAACATCTCTTCCCAATTCTGATGTCATGGTGGGACCTTAAAAATGGCTCCCTCGGGAGTATTTACCCATGAATCTGGCAGAGGTTACAGTGATAGAAATCTATCAACATTCCTCAGTGCTTTGCTGTTTCTGACCACTGAGTCCCCTAAGAAACTATTTGTTGCCATTGCTTTTCCCCCTTCATCTTCTATTTTTTGCTTCCTTATCTGTCAAGGTGAAAATAGGAATGGAAAATGCCTTAGCTTTGGGTACAAGAACAAAAGCAGTCATTTATTTTTGGCTTTATTAAAGTGCAACTGACAAAACTGTAAGATGTTTCAATGTATGTCATGGTGATTCGATATATGTATACATTGTGAAGGGATTACCATCATCCTTTTTACCATCATTAATTACTATTTAATTAATTTATCCATCACCACAAATATTCATCTTTTGAGGGGCTGAGATAATTTAAATTCTACTGTCTGTAGATTTCAGTATAGAGTTATCAACAAGTCATCATGTTTTACGTAAGATCTCAGACCTTATTCATCTTACAGCTAAATATCTACACACTTTTATCAATCTTTGCCTAATCCCCACACACCCAACCCCTGGCAACTACTTTTTCACTCTCTATTTCCATGAGTTTGACTTTTTAAAAGGTATATTCCATAGATAAATAATACCATGCATTCATTATAGAGAAAAATAAATGCTATTTATCTTTCTCTATCTGGATTACTTCACTTAGCATATGTCCTCAAGGTCCATCCATGTTACCACAAATAGCAAGATTTATTTTTTTCTCAAGACTATTTTTTCATTACACACACACACACACACACACACACACACTTTTATCCATTTGTCCACTGCTAGACACTTAGGTTGTTTCTGTATCTTGGCTACCGTGAATAATCAAAAGTAGTCATCTTTTTAAAATATACCTTTGACAGTTATGGTAGACACATCATATAACAGCAGATTAAATACGATAGTGATTCTTGCTGTTACATAAAAGTCCTGCTGGTATGACAGTGCTGATCCAGAAAGTCAAGAGCAGCCCAGGATCCTATCTTACCGTTCTACCATCCCTGAAGTGCTGACGCAAGATGGTCCAAGACAACTCATGCTGCAGCCAGTAAGAAAAGGAAGAGGTGAAGGGAGGGCTTCCTCCCTTGGATAATGAAATCGGGAAGCATAACTGCTTCCTGGTTACATATAATTAGCAGGACCTGATCCCTGCATAAGAAGTGGGGATCAGGAGACTATGAGCAGTGTCTACCACATGCCCATGTCTTTTTAAATTCTGTTTAACTATTTGAAAAAGTAGCAAGTGCATATGATAAAAACTCCAAATGTACAAGAATCTACAGTGGATAATAAGTTGCCCTGTCACCAGTATCCTCCAATTCCTCAGCTCCCTGACCCAGAGATAACCAGTTTTTCATATCTTGACAGAAATAATCTATGTATCAAATAAAATTTTAACTATTTTCTTTGTTATGGGCCTTCCTATTTTTGTGTCAGTCTCAACTAATTCTAGTAATTGCTCTCTTGAAATTATTCTCACAGATTTCCTGTTATTCTTCTTGGCCAGCAGTGGCTGAATGGCCTTCTTTCCATCGCCTATGTCATCCTTATCCTCCATTTTACAATTTTATAGAGTTGGGTATAGTTTATGAAGAATTTTAAACAGTCCATTTTACTAATAGGAATCAACCATTTGAGCCCATGTACTATCAGACTCTTAAAAAAAAGGAAGAGGGGCAACTTTACTGATGCAGTGGGCAATGAAGGATGTAGCCCTGATCCTTTCCCTCCTGTTTCTCCATCTCTGGTTCCAAATCAAAAAAAATCTTACAGAATGAGCACTTTCTCCCTTAAGAGAGTTGCTAGTCCAAGTTTGGAGCAAGTAAGAGAAATCAGTTTGAATGTCAATACATTATTTAAACATGATGAATCTAGAATTTGAATGCAGCCCTGCTCTGGGCTGGGCTGTATGCTTATTCCAGTGCTCACTTTCCAATCCTGCTCCTGTGCATCAGAGCAGGGCCAGATCCTACCAGAAAATTGTCCCCAAGACTGCTGCATAAGATATAGAAGGAGAGCCTTCTATTGGCCCATTTACCCCTCAGATGAACTCTGAACAGTAGCAGTGCACTAATGGCTGATGCATCTGCTTTTGCTTGTTTAGGGAGATAAATTTTATCAAATACTATGAATTTTTATAGCCACACAGTGTTAATCAATATCAAGGTAAATGGGAATTCATTTACCTGAAATAAAAATTTTACACCAAAATATGTTATTTATCTTACTTCTTTTTCAAAGTGAAAATGATCAAAATACACATTGTGTTGTCAAATTCCCTCATGGGATGATAAGAATCTAGTTTTCAGAACTTCATCTTGCTCATGGTTTGCCCCTAATTTCTAAAATCCACTTTTCCTAAATCCAGGAGCCTCTTCCCCCTATGTCCCTTAAAAATATGTTTGTCTCTTGATAATATGCCTATCACACACAATTTCTGGAACTCAGCAGGCAGGAACGTAATAAATAAAGTTATGAACTCTGAACAGTAGCAGTGCACTAATGGCTGATGCATCTGCTTTTGCTTGTTTAGGGAGATAAATTTTATCAAATACTATGAATTTTTATAGCCACACAGTGTTAATCAATATCAAGGTAAATGGGAATTCATTTACCTGAAATAAAAATTTTACACCAAAATATGTTATTTATCTTACTTCTTTTTCAAAGTGAAAATGATCAAAATACACATTGTGTTGTCAAATTCCCTCATGGGATGATAAGAATCTAGTTTTCAGAACTTCATCTTGCTCATGGTTTGCCCCTAATTTCTAAAATCCACTTTTCCTAAATCCAGGAGCCTCTTCCCCCTATGTCCCTTAAAAATATGTTTGTCTCTTGATAATATGCCTATCACACACAATTTCTGGAACTCAGCAGGCAGGAACGTAATAAATAAAGTATACTGTCACACTGTTCCTCTAATTTGATTGGATTAGGTCTGTAGCAGTGATCTTATTGTCAGTCCTTTACTTGTGAAGAGATAATTTTACTGGGTAAGATAAGTCAAAAATAATTATATGCTCTGCTTTGGCTGAATGAGCCTTTCAAACAATATCCTGTTAAAAAGAAAACCATAGGCCCACAATGCAGATATTTATGCTAGGCTACACCACAAAACCAGGGCTTAATACCTAACCCAACTGCAGCTTCAACCTCCCCCCAAAAAGCAGTCTTAGCCAGTCAGTCAGGAATCTGGTCAGCACCAATGAGGTAATTTGTCACATGGGTCCATTCCATGCAACAAAGGAAGATGAAGTAATCTACAGCATAGACTCTTTCTGCCCCTCGTAGGTAGGTTATCTTAGCCTGAAATAGTTATTTTTGTTTACAACTTCCTTCTGTGTATGCTCAGTCACTCATCCATGTCTGATTCTTTGAGGCCCTGTGGACTGTAGCCTACCAGGCTCCTCTGTCATGGAGATTTCCAGGCAAGAATACTGGAGCGGGTTGCCATTCCTTTCTCCAGGGGATCTTCCAGACCTAGGGATCAAACTCGAATCTCCTGCATTGACAGGCGGATTCTTTACCACTGAACCCCTGGGAAGACCATGACTTACTTCCTTGTCTTGCCTTTCAAAAAATATTTCCTTTCTTTGGAGCTGTTCTCTGCTTGCTAGATAGGATGCTACTCAATTCATCAATTGTTCAATAAAACCAATTATATCTTTAAAATTTACTCTTTTGAATTTTTGTTTTTTTAACAGATTTGGTGACAGTGGCAGGATACAAAGCAAACTTCTGATGGCTTCAGGAACTACAAAGAATATGGACATCAATCTAAACTGGCTTTCCAGGTTGGTTAGCTTGAACTGGGAGATAGTTCTATCTGGAACCTGAGCCCCTAGCCATAGGTTCAGTCCGTAATTTCCCAGTTGTCTGAAACCCCTTGACCCGGCTGTAGTGCACAGTTCCCAGCTACTGGGGCTTGCTGGTTTAGTCCTTTTCCCAGTTTCAGTCCATAGTTCCCATTGACTGGAGTCTGCCAGTCCAGCCCAGGCTGGGAACCACTAGTAGTGGACATGGTCTTCTGCTGGCCAGTCTGTAGTAACATTTCCTTGGTTGCTACTGGCGTGTTAAGGTGTACGTGCTTGTTTGTCTTGTTTTGTGTTGAAAAAGACTAGCTAAAGGAGGTGGGATCTTTGATTTCTAAAGAGTCAAGCATGCCACCTTCTGGCACTCCTGCTTATTTTATACCTAAGAACTATAATCCCGAAAGCTATAGGTGTCTACAAAAATGTCAAAATCTTACTGTGTCCTAAGAGCTTGGACCATCAGGTTGGAATTCTCAAAATATGGCCAGACAGAAACCTGATTTGCATCCCAAACATGGTTAAATATCACTAGACTGAAATGTGGATTGTACTCCTTTTGTGACTAGACTTCTACCAAACTGCTCCTCACCCTCAGGGAAAGTTCAATAGTCAGTATGAAGAATATCCAATTAGACAAGATCATTAAGAAGTGCACTTAGAAGCAAGGAATACCCATTTTCATAGGTATGCAAAAGCCTCCAAAGGCTTCAAAAGTCCGAAATAGCTTCATTGAAGTTTTACTGCATAAAGCTAATGAAAAAAATTAAAGATATAAGAGGTACCAAAAACAAAAGATTATGAGAGGGACACAATCCTTACTGCTTCTCTCTTTCTTCTTTAAATTATTATACTTATTCTAGTAATCCTGTCTGAATTGTCTTTCTACAATGAAGAGATCACAAGACCATAAACAAAAATTGTCCAAGTTAACTGCCTTACAGACACACACCCTTGAAGGAGGACCCCCATAGAGGCCCCTCCCAGAGTTGATAGGACTCTGAGGAATTTTCTAGTAAGGTGCTACGTTATAGTCTTAAACAGCCAAGGGAAGCTAAAACTAAAATTAACTTTAAAAACTGGAGTCTGAAACCAACAACATATGAGAATTCTTACCAGAGCCAGCTCTCCCATGTCTCTGTAGTGCACAGTCAAATAAAGAAAATAAAATTTCACATTGTCCCTTCTTTTCTAATTCAAACATATCAGTTATTGATCCCTTCTCTCCCAGGGATATCAATCGCTTTCTTGCTTGTCCTGTTTCCCGGCTTGGCTTTCAGCCTGCCCAGGACATGCACATTGTCACTTCTTTCTTTTGACTGCCTTCGGGAGTGACTCAAGATCTTAAGAAGGTAATATCTTGTGGATCCTTTCTGAGGACACCTCTTACATTCAAGTGGTTGTTCAACATTGCCAGAAACATGCACTGCTTGGCCTGGCTAAAACCTGACAAGATATCTGAAAGGATTTAATAACTTTATAGCCAAAGTTTGACCAAACTGGAAGCTAATATTCAGAGTTGATAGAAAAAGAAATTAGGCATTTTTTTTCTATCAAACTCTGAATAATAAAAATAATAAAAATTTTTAAAACAATTTTTAAATTATTTTTGAGCTGAAGCCAGCCACTCTATTGGAAACACTGGGTGGGATTAGAGCCTGGAGCAGGGAAGTGGGGTGCCCTCCCAGTAGAGGAAGGCAACTGGAGACCCTCCAGGGGAGGAGATGAAGCTCTAGGTTAAGCCCAGCTTTGGGGGTAAGGAAGCAAGCTCGAGCTTCCTTGTAGACCGAGAAGACATGCTGGGAGAGGGCACGTGCCAGCTGGGCTGGGCCTGAAGACCAACAGGGGGTCCTGGCCACTGATCCTGGGACCAGGATTTTGGCTCCCTTTTTCCGAAAAAGACCCCTTCTCCCTTCTCAGATTTGCTTTGGAGAACTCAGGAAAATGCACCTGTTGCCGGATTTCCAGGTGGTGAATGGAGTGACATCAGGACTCCAGCCCTGTTGCACATCCACATGCTGGTCTTCAAGCCAAAGAGAAGAGAAAGCAGATACAATAAATAAACCAAGAGGGAATAAACCTGGAGGAAAACACAGCCTTCGCCAGTTCCTGGGGAAAGATCAAAAGCCCCAGGAAGTACCCCCTATAGGGAGCCTGGGTGGCTGGCCTGGAGGACTCTGTGCAGGGCCCACTCCACCGAGCCGTGCCTTGGAGCCTCCAGGTATCCAGGCCCTTCATTCTTAAACTGGCTTCAGGGAACCGAGCTCCAGCTGGGTAAGCTCAGTGCATCAGGGAGGGATCTTGCTGCCCCCGAAGCTGAGAGGCATGGGAGGGTTGGGCCACCAGTACCCTCAGGCCCACCCTGGAAAGGAGAGGGCAGAGGATCCTGAAGAGGCACACCTAGGTGTGCCATCCTCAGCTAAAACCCACCAGATCCATTTGGGAAAGCCACACACCTGACGATGGTGATAACCTTGGGCGGGTGCACTGCATGAGGCAGGAGTCTAAGCCACGGGCCTTTCATTAAAGGAGGGGCTTCTGGAGTTCCCAGGTTCCATCCAACACCAGCTCAGCCATAGCGAGAAGTTGGCTAACATCTCTAGAGGATGGCAGAGAAGAAGGACATGCGCTCATCTTCTCCTGTGAGAACTCTAAAACTACAACTCGCTGCGAACAATTGTCAACNGACTGGATGGACATGAGTCTAAGTGAACTCCGGGAGTTGGTGATGGACAGGGAGGCCTGGAGTGCTGCGATTCATGGGGTCGCAAGGGGTCAGACACGACTGAGCGACTAAACTGAACTGAACTGAATGTCAATCAAATGATTCCATGCTGGACTCTCCATAATTAAGCCCAACATTTAAAAGCTTAAAGTTATTTTAACCTGTTTTAAACAAGGAACTCTACATAAGTTCTCTAAATTGTAAACTAATATCTATTTTTAGTCAGAAATCATGGTGTAGATTTCTTAGTACTTCTAAGCTATTGTAGAGAAATATTTCTAAGTTCATTGCAGAGAAACTGAGGCATTTTATTTTATTTTGCTTTTTAAATTTATTTTAATTGGAGGCTAATTACTTTGCAATATTTTGGTGGGTTTTGCCAAACATTCACATGAATCAGCCATTGGTGTGCATGTGTTTAAATGTAGTTCCAGCTTTATAGTAGCTGAACTTGGTTCTGAGGCTGTATTAGAATTGACTCGTAGGTCACCAAACTTGAGGCAAAGGGAATATGTGAAGATACGTGGCTACAGAAGAGTTAGAATTTTGCTTTCGCTGGAATAGGGGGCTCATTGTTAAGCAGAGCAGAAAACAAAAACTGACAAGTGGATTAATAGACAGGTTGGGACAGATTTTTAAGTGTTTACTGTTAAGTCCTAAAATGGATTTTGTGTTTTGGAAAGGTTTTCTTCTTTTTTTCAGAAGAAGTGTTTCATGCTCAGTTTTTACTCAAAGATGATAACTCAAGCACTAATATTAACAATAAGACTAGAGGTGGGAGCAACTGAAAACAGGGGTATTGGCAGATATTGATCACAAGAGTAATAGTCGATCATTTTATTCACTAATTCATTCAACGTAAAGCTGAGCATCTATTATGCAGGCCAGATATTTGCTTGCTGATGGAAATGCAAAAATGGAACAAAATAGAAACTTTCAGAGTGTAATGAGTGAAAACAATCATGAGAATTTATAACTCCTTTGTGGTCCATCTCAAATGTCACCTCTTCTTTTAAACTCTCCCACCCTCATCTGTAAATAATTGCACCTTATTTTGTGTTTCCATAGGGCCTACATATATATATATGTAAGGTAGAATAGAAAATTTTTTCTTTGTCATCATTAGCTGGTTCTATACTCAAAGATGATAACTCAAGCACTAATATTAACAATAAGACAGAGGTGGGAGCAACTGAAAACAGGGGTATTGGCAGATATTGATCACAAGAGTAATGGTCGATCATTTTATTCACTAATTCATTCAACGTAAAGCTGAGCATCTATTATGTAGGCCAGATATTTGCTTGCTGATGGAAATGCAAAAATGGAACAAAATAGAAACTTTCAGAGTGTAATGAGTGAAAACAATCATGAGAATTTATAACTCCTTTGTGGTCCATCTCAAATGTCACCTCTTCTTTTAAACTCTCCCACCCTCATCTGTAAATAATTGCACCTTATTTTGTGTTTCCATAGGGCCTACATATATATATATGTAAGGTAGAATAGAAAATTTTTTCTTTGTCATCATTAGCTGGTTCTAACTCATACCAGTCAGCTTCTTTTTAATATTATGTTACAAAATGAAAGCCATTGTTCAAATTTTGTTCATACCACTGGGCCCTACTTCCATAAATATCTGACATTTTGCAGAGTTTTAAATTATTTACATCAGCTTAAAGTTTTGAGGACTAGCAATATTAATGTTTGTAAGTGTTTGGAGGCCCAGAGCAAAAAGTCTAAAATTTACTTTAGCCTAGGTTAAAACCATTTTCACAACAGTAATAATTGTTTTTTGTAACTTACTAATTTTACATTTTTCAGTGTTTCTAAAGTAAAAAAAAAATCACAAAGACATTATAAAATACCCTTAGCAATAAATACTTTTACAATGACTGTAAGTTTTCTGAAGCCATGATAACAGGTGCTACAACTCTGACTCTTTACAATGTTCTGTCTTCTAGACCCACGTTTCTTTGTAATATTCTGAGCTAACCACTCTTGATCTGCAGCAGGCTGTTACTGTAGTGTTTTGAGCTGTAGTGAAATAATGAATGATTAAAAGGGAGAACAGCTAATTGTAAGAAATGGATAAGATTAGGAAGGATCCTTGAAAGAAAAAAGAAACAGGATGACTGTACAAAACAGTAACTGAGTGAGTGTACTTGAAGGTTCATAGTATTTTTACTGTTGTACTAAAATCTGGAGTAAAGTTTGTGCCTTTTGGCTTGCCTTTTTAACTTAAATACAAATAATAAAATTATACTAAATGGAATAGTGATTAGATTTCAAAGCTGCTAAGTTTTTTGCTTTTTAAAAAGTTATTATTATTTTCTGTTGCGGCTGCAGCTGGAAGCAGAACTGATCTGCAAAGAGGAACAGGAGTAAAGTAATACTCATCTCTTGAAAATAGAGATTTCAGTGTGTAATTGTTTTTGCAAGGTGACTTAGTTTGGGATCCCCAGAAGCAGACTCTGAGCAAGTAATTTATTAGTGAAGTTATCCCAGGAGAAACTGGTAAGGGATACAAGAATGGAAAGAAGAAAGAAGCCAAGTGAGGCTGTTGTATTGGGCAAAGTCCTTTTGAGGGTAGCAAACCTCCCACAGACAGTATTAGGTGAGAGCTAGTGGAGATAAAATTATGGCTCACTTGGGAGAGGGGTGCTCAACAGGATTTTAAAAAAAGATCTGAGAGGATGTGGGCAGAGCACTAACTGTGTCTACTACACAGTGTTTTGCAGAAAGTTTATCTTTGTGATGCATTTCAAAGTAAAGATGGAGCCTCCTGCATAAGACAGTTGCAAATTAAAAGACTGTCTTCAATGTTCAGGATCTGTATTTAGGCCAGTGAATTAAACTTTGAGTTACCACAACAATGGGAATTTGAGCTTAATGATGATAAAACCAGAGCTGTGCAGGGAGTGAGAAAAGAAAAGCTCTGAAGGTGGAAATGGTATTTTTTGATGGAAAGAAAAAGAAAATGAGAGAATTAGACTAATTATTAGGAAACTGTGCGTGAGTAATTACATTGACAGATTAGTTGAGATTGAAAGGCATAGAGGATGAATAATCTAAATTGGTGAAAGATTAGAAAAAGAATGGACTCTTTTGAGAATTGAGTGCTTTATATAAACTTGTATGAACCACAGATAAAATAGCAACATTTTCTAACTTCCCACCAAGTCAATATTACAACCCAACGGATGGAGGCGTCCTCAAAGCGTAACCCTCTAAGGAACAACAGACACTTGACGGTAGCTGTACACTGTCCGCGTGGAAAGATGGCTGAGGAGAGAGCTGTGGAGTGTTTCCAGCCCAGGGATACCTCTGGCTGGCTGACTGGGCGTGAATTAGTTAACGCTATGGGGTCACACAGAGTCAGACACGACTGAAGCGGCTTAGCAGCAGCAGCAGCAGCAGCACTCCCTGAAGACAAAACAACTCGGTTCTGCAGGATTGTTACATTTTTCCCATATCATACACACAATGAGGCACTATGAAATCAAGGAAAAATAAGTCTTGAGAGCACTTTAAGGAAGCTTCTCCGATATGAGCACAGGGATTACAAATTTCTATTCTACATAAAACAATGTCACAGAGAGTAATAAGTAGATGAGGTGGATGGTATGTCTTGACGTAAATGTTTTAGACAAGAGAAATCTGAAAATGTATCTTAGATGGGCAGTGCATTATCATTGCCTCTAAATTACCTTGTGCTACGTGACTGAGCAATACTGGCAAATATCTGTAATTTAAGTGTTTTATTCTGATTCTTACATGATTGTTATGCCAGAGAGCTTTTTAAAACTATTTATCACATTAACTCTGGTTTTGCTTTTGGAATACATCATCTAATTAATTAAGAGATTGAAGTTTCATTACTTCATCTCTGTCTTTACTGGGTTATGTCAGCAGCAATTCTGTCATTACTAAATCATATGCTATTTTTATGTTTCTCAAGATCTAGACCTCACAGTCATCATTTAAATAGAACATTACAGGAGAGAAAAAGCAATTTGAAGCATCTCATTCTTAGCTTTGTATTGAATAAATCTATTCTGCTATTAGTATCTATTTCGGTTTATTTTTCCTTATTTCGGTCATAGTTTAGTAACATTCAGGAGAATGTGCTATATGTAAGCTAATGTGATATAGAAGACCCATTACTTACCTGCCAAATTTATCAGAAAAGTAAAAGAAAAAATCCTTCTCTTAGAAATACATTATAAATTTAAGTAAACAAAACTTAATAATAATTTATTATTATTTATTTGTTATGGTTATTTATGATTTAAGTTATTATAACTTTTAGCTTCTGATCATTAGCTTTACTAATCATTAGCTTAATTTTTGAAAAATAAAATATTTATAGTACTGAAAACATGAGCAACTAATAGTTTTTAGTTGAAAAACCACAAGTTTTTCTTAATCTACTGACTCTCCCCACCAAAAAATAGTCCTAAATTTCCACAGTATTGATGGAGGCCTTAATTATTTTTATGGATGAACAAAGGATTTCAAGTTCAATGCAAATGATATAGGAACTTTGCATGTTAACTGCAATACCCTACATGGCTCACACAGTAAACAATCTCTCTGCAATGCAGGAGACTCGGGTTTGATCCCTAGGTTGGGAAGATATCCTGCAGAAGGAAATGGCTACCCACTCCAGTACTCTTGCCTGGAGAATTCCAAGAACAGAGGAGCCTGGTGGGCAACACGACTGAGCGACTAACACTACTTGTTAACTTTACAAGGTTCCAAAACAACTTTTATAAGTAGAACTTCACTTTCCTTGCAAAATGCTTTACTAACATGCATGTACTGTTATCTATGGATCTAAATGCTTTTTTTAAAAAAAAAAAAGACATTTTTACAACAATTGTCAGTTTACAACAAAATTGAGAGAGTTAGAGCTTTCCCATATACTTCCTGTTAGCAAACATGTGGAACAATGTGCCCCCCCATTTATTAACATTACTCACCAGAATGGCACATTTTTTTAAACCAAGGGTAAACCTACCTCAAAATCACCCAAAGGCCACAGTTTACCTTAGGATTCACCCTTGGTATTGTACATTCTATGCATTTGGACAAATGAATAATGACATATATCCATCATTATAGCATCATAGAAAATATTTTCAATGCCCCACCCAAATTCTTTGTGTTCTGCCTAATCATCTCTCCTCTAACCCCTCGCCCCCTAGTGACCCTGGCAACCCCTGATCTTTTTACTGTCTCCATAGTTTTGCCTTTTCCAGAAGTCATATAGTTGAACTTAGGTAAACTTTTCAGATTGGCTTCTTTCACTTAGTAATATAATATAATATATACTGAAGTTTTGTCATATCTTTTCATGGCTTGATAATATTTCTTTCTTAACCACTGAATAATATTCCATTATTTGCTGGTACCACAGCTTATTTACTCATTCACCTACTAAAGGTCATCTTGGCTGCTTCCAAGTTTTGGTGATTATGAAAAAAAGCTGCCATAATCATCTGTGATTTGGTGTGGACATTGGTTTTCTATACTGCTTTGGATAAATACCAAAGAGTGTGACTGCAGTACCATATCTTAAGAGTATGATTAGTTTTGTAAGAAACTGCCAAACAGTCTTCTAAAATGATTTGCCTTCCCAGCAGCAATAAATGGAAGGTCTCTGTTGCTCCGCATTCTCATCATTTGGTGGTGTTGGTGTTCTAGATTTTGGTCATTCTAATAGGTATATGGCAGTATCTCATTGATTTATTTCTCATTTCCATGATGACATTTCATGTGGAGCATCTTTTATGTGCTTATTTGCCATCTGTATATCTTCTCTAGTGAGGCATCTGTTAAGGTCTCTGGCCTATTTTTTAATCTGGTTATTTGTTTTCTTATTGCTGAGTTTTAAAATTTTACTTTATATTTTAAATAATGGCTCTTTACCAGGTCTTTTGCAAATATTTTCTTTCAGTCTATGGCTTGTCTTATCACTCTCTTGACAGTGTCTATTACGGAGCAGACATTTTTAATTTTAATGATGTCTAGCTCTTCAATTATTTCTTTCATGAGTTGTGCCTTTGGTGTTGTATCTAAGAAGGACATCCCTATGCCGATGGTCATCTAGGTTTTCTCCTATATATCTTCTATCAATTTAATAATCTTGCATTTTGAAGTTATGCCTGTGCTCTATTAACCTTAACCCTAGTCCTAAAAAAGTAGCAAGAAAAAAAAACACCTAGTTCTGAGTCATGGACCAAAGCTGACTGTGTTACAGCATAAGCCACTTGAAGTGTTAGCGTGATTAGCCATGCAAATTCCTAATAGGACTACAATTATTAGGTATAATAAGATTATTAATATCAGGTTTTAAATCAGCTATAATCTACCTGAGTCTTTGCACATAGATAAGTGAGGACAAAATGGACCTGAGATACGTTTTTAATGTTATTGCTTTGAACTCATTAAATCCTAAAAGTGAATATTTTAAAATTGTATCTTAAATAATTAATAATTTATTTCTGCTTCTAAAAATTTGACCCAATGGAGCCACAAGAAGGAACGCTTTTACTCTAGAAGCGACAGATTAAGTATTGATTTGTTGCTGTGGAGATACATGAGAAAAAATACATGCTAGTCTACATTGGCTAACATTCATTTTTCAAGAGCTGGTATGTTTGTCTTACATGATGCTATAACTTGAATTTAGTTATAAAATAGTAAGCATGTACAGACAGAAAAGTGAACAAAAGATTGTATACATTGCAAAGCTCTAAAATACATTTATCCAACAGCAAAGAAAAAATGATTGTTACCTTCTGGATAAAAGAGAAAACTAAGTAAATATCGAAAGCCTTGAATACATAATAACATTATAATAAATGTCAATATTTATGGACTTCTTTGAAGCCAAGGTAAAAAAGCAGGTTGTCTGAAATAGACAACCATTTAAAATACCTTAAAAATTCAAATCATTGAAAATTCAAGTTCTTCTTTTCTTCTAAATGTTTGCTTCATATAATAGTGAAGGCAACATGTTTATAAATAGGCATTGATGAGTTCAGGACATCTTATACACTCAAAATATTCATACAGAGTCTTTCACTATTCTGTGAGCCTTCCTACTGTCTCTCTATTGCTATCAATTATAGTGTTGAAAGGAACTTTAACAAACAGATGACTGATTCAAAAAAGGAGAAAATACATCTGTCCTTAAGACAACTCCTTGATAGTGGATGCTGTTGTAAAGACCCAAAGGATTTTCTCACCTTTGTATCCCATAATTTTTGTGGCATAGTCCAGGCTCTACAACACCCTATATCATGCTAATCTTTCATTCCAATATGTTTTCTCAGTTCAGCAGCGTTTTTTTCCAGCTGTTGGATGTTCCATTGCCATTGTCTTCTATTTGAGTGAAGCTTATTTACCTGACAGCGCAAACGCTTAAGAATTGCACCATATCTTTTATGTTGTACCTGTTAAAAGAAGAGCACGTTTCAACAGGGCTTGAGAAAGAAAAATAGTAAATAGCCATAAAGGATATTTTGACTACTCTAAATAGGAAAGCACTCAATTAAAAATTACTTAATAAATAATAATGATAATAAAAATAAACAGCAATTATAACTATTTATTCAATGCTTACTGTATGTTAGATACTGTGATGAGAGCTTTTTACATATGATTAAATCCTCATAACACCTTATGATATAAATATTATTCTCATTTTTGTATAAGCTGAAGATCAAAGAGTTTAAGTCACACACTCAAGGTTTCACAGCTGGTAAATGATGGTGTTTGGGATTTGAACCCAAGGCAAGCATTTGTGATGAAGGGCCTTCTACTTATCAAAGTAGTTTTCAGTTAAGAGAAATGTTTTTTTTTTTTCCTGTATCAAGTAGTTCACTGAAACATAGACCCAACTGATCTAAAAGATCTGGGAAATAATGTAGGCCATTTTCCTGCCAGTAGGTCAGTATTTATGCGTGACACAGTACATATACCACATTTTGTTTATCCGTTCATCCATCTAAGGACATTTGGGTTGTTCCTATTTCTGGCTATTGTGACTAATGCTGTGATGAATGTGGGTGTATGAATATTCCTTTGAGAGAGTGTTTTCAATTTTGGGGGGCATATATCCTGAAGTAGAACTGTTGCATCGTTTAATAATTCTGTTTTGAGGAATTGCCATGCTGTTTTCTACTCTGGTTGTACAAGTTTATTTTCTCACCAGCATGGAGGAGGGTTCCAATTCTGCACACACTGAAAGTACTTTATATTATCTGCCTTTCTGGTCATAATCAAAGCCATCTTAGTGGCTATGACGTGGTACTTCCTTTGATGTGACAGTGGTGTTGTGGTAAACTGTTCTTTTTAAATGAACGGATAGAATAATATTAATAGAATAATGGGACTATGAAAGTTACCCCTTCATTCTCATATCTGTTTAAGAGAGAGCTCTAGTCAATCAGGAAGGTGATTCTAGGTCAATACAAAAAAGAATCAATTTGTCAAAACACCAGGCCACATTTATCAAAGTAATCAATTTGCCAAAAAAGCTTATAGCTTAAGATGGCTGTAGGGAGATAAGACTCTGGGTTTCTGGGGCCTTAAGACTCTTCCCCAAGCTGTCTCCCCTTCCTTCTGTAACTCAGCTTTCCTTTCTACTGGGGGCCCTCTTCCTGGGACCTTCAGGGGAGCACCCCTCTCTCTCAGAGTTCCTCCCTTAGTGAGCTCAGAGCTTCTTTACCTTTATCATGCCATGGCTCATTTTGATAGGATAGCAAGGACCACGGACTCCTTCTTAGAATGTTTTTAAATGTATAAAATATAATACATGGGATTACAAAAGAAATCAATTATATGGAAACACAGTTCTGCAGAGCATCAGGGGAACTAGGACAGAGACACTATAGGTATTCCAAAATACTGACATAAAAACTCATCAACTAAGACTTCACATAAATAACAAAATTTAATAAAAGCTTTATATATCTTTTTAAATTTTCAGTTTTTTTAATTCTGCAAATTCAGATAGTTCATTCAAACTGGTGAACTAGGCCTCCTGATATGTTGGCAAAACAGAAACTGACTTTAAAAGAATTATAAATAAATTAGTAAACAGAAACATTATCATATTAGGTAATGAAACTATATAGAAAAGAAGATTTTAATATATCAAATATATTCAAAGGGATATATATCAAGTTGGGCTTCCCAGGTGGTGCTAGCAGTAAAGAATCTACCTGACAATGCAGGAGACTTAAGGGATGCGGGTTTGATTCTTGGGTTGGGAAGATCTCCTGGAGTAGGAAATGGCACCTCATTCCAATATTCTTGCCTGGAAAATTCCATGGGCAGAGGGCATGGAGGGTTATAATATAAACTAAAGAAAGAATAATCCATCAGAAGGGATTATGTGAAGAACACAGCATAAAAATGGGCAAGTGAAGATAGTTCCCACTCAGTGACTCTCTGATAAGAATAACACTGTTATGGAGATTGGCTCCTTGAGTGTCCAGAGCCAGAGGTCAAGAGCACTCAAACTTAAGTGATGGACTTGATTTCCATGTTTGGCAACCAGCTTTGTGATTATCTGGCTTCCAGTATCATTCCTTACAAGGAGAAGAAACACTAATGACTGATACAAGTTTTCTGATTTCCTTGAGAGTTTTGTGGATTCTTGTAAATTAATAAACTGGCATTTGAATTTTATATAGTTGGTATTTGTGAACTCTAGTAACACTTCTTTATATCTCCCCAATCCTGGGATACTTACAAGGTCAAGTTTCTAAGCTCTTAAGGCTAAAAGGCAGTTTTGGCCAAGAAGTGACTTTGTAAAGGTGAAGGTCACATTGGGAGCCTTCTTGGAGGCCAGCCAATTGTTCAGCCTCTATTGGTATAATTCTGACTGCAGTAAGTGTCAATACTTAAACTTGAACACCATTATACCCCTAAGGATGTAGTGGTTCTGTAGAAAATACAGCTTTTTTTGCCTCTAGGAAATGGATAGATTACTATTCTTATTTACTTATTGTTACCCTTGCGGCAGAAGTGAGGATAATAATGAGGCAGGGGTGGTGCCCACAGAATACAGAGGCAACAAGAACTGCCTCTTCATTCCCTTCGCTCTAGACATACTTCACTTCTAGAATTGGAGTCCAGGTATGTTCTCATCTTAAGACCTTGGCATCTGTTTTTTCCTTTGCCTGAAAAACTATTCCTCAGACTTTCCTGACTAGCTCCATCACTTCTTTACATTGTGTTTGAAAGCTGAATGTACTCTGATTCCTGAGATAAACTTTGCCTGGTCATGAGGTATTAACTTTTTTATATATACCAGCTATAGTCAATGTGAAAATATTCTGCATCTATGTTCACGAGGACACTGGTCTGTAATTACTTTTCTGATAATGTTCCTGTTCATTGTGTGTGTCAGGGTTAGGCTGGCCTCACAAAATAAGCTTGGAAGAGGTCCCGCCTCAATTTTCTGAAAGAATTTGTATAATCTAGATATTACTTCTTCCTTAAATATGTGATAGAATTTACCAGTGAGGTTATGTCAATCTGAAGCTTTCCTTATGCGAAGGGTTTTAATTATGAGCTCAATTTCATTGATTTCTAATTCATACCATTTATATAGCCTAATTTGAAATGGATCATAGAGCTAAACATAAAAGTAACTTCTTCCTGTGTTGTTGATGATATGTGTATTTTTCAAGGAATTTGCCCATCTCATCTAAGCTGTCAAATTTATTGGCATGAAGTTGTTTAAAGGAGGCTTTTACCACCCTTTTAAGTCTGTAGGACCTAAAGTAGTATCCCCACTATCCTCCTTTTTCTGATCAGCATTGTTACGGTTCATCAATTTTATCAGTCTTTTCAACTTTTGGCTTGGTCAGTTTTTCTGTTTTTCCATTTTCTATTTCTTTCATTTGTATTATTTACTATGTCATTTCTCCCTATTTGCTATATTGGCTTATTTTTCTAATCCCCTATGATAGAAGCTTAGATAATTGTTTCTAAACCTTTTTACTTTCTAATATACACATTTAAAGCTGTAAGTTTTTCTCTAAATACTGCTTTAATTGTACCTCACAATATTTATATGCTGTTTTCATTATCATTCAATTTCAAACATTTTCTAATAATTCTTGTGATTTCTTCTTTGACTCACGGATTATTTATAATTGTGATGCTTAATTTCAAAAGGTTGATGTACTTTCTAGCTTTGCTACTGTTACTGACTTCTAACTGAATTCTGCTGTGATTAAAGAATATAAAATTCTTTGAAATTTATCATCCAGTATTCTATCTTGGCGAAAGTTTCATGTACATTTGAAAACAAAGTATAATCAATAGTTGCTAGGTAGAGTATTTTATAAGTTGTAATTAAGTTTAGTTGGTAGATTAGTTGCTCAAATTTTCTATATGGTTGCTTACTGATTTTCTATATCGTTCTATCAATTACTCAAAAAAGTTAAACTTGGCGAAAGTTTCATGTACATTTGAAAACAAAGTATAATCAATAGTTGCTAGGTAGAGTATTTTATAAGTTGTAATTAAGTTTAGTTGGTAGATTAGTTGCTCAAATTTTCTATATGGTTGCTTATTGATTTTCTATATCGTTCTATCAATTACTCAAAAAAGTTAAGCTCTCTAGTATGACTGTAGATTTGTGTCTTTTTCCTTTTAATTTTGTCTGTTTCTACTTCTGTATTTTGAAGCACTATGATTAGGTAAATTTACATTCATTATTATTATTCATTTCTGACAAATTGACTGGCTTTCTTCAACTTTGGGGGTAGTCCATACCTTAGAATCTACTTGATATTAATATAGTCATGACCAGCTTTCTTAAGATTGATATCTTCATAGTTTATCTTTTTCCATCTTTCAAATCATGTGTCTATATTCAAAATATATCTCTTGTGAAAAAGTTATGTTACTAAACTGTGTTTTCAATCCAATCTGAAAATTTTTCCGTTTTAATTGGATTTTTTAGTCCATTTACATTTGATGTAACTAATGGTATGCTTGGATTTAAGTCTACTATTTCAATATCTGTGTTCTATTAGTCTCTTTTGCCTTTTTTATTTCTTACTTATTTTTTGTCTTCAGAGTGGATCACAGGCTTAAATATAGAATGTAAAACATAGAACTCCTAGGAGATAACACAGGAGAAACCTAGATGACCTTGGGTTTGGTGATGTCTTTTTACATATAACACTGAAGGCACAATTCATGAAAGAAATAATTGATGAACCTCATTAAGCCTTCTGCTCTATAAAAGATACTGTCAAGAGAATAAAACAAGACACAGACTGGGAGAAAATATTTCCAAAAGTTGCATCTGATAACTGCGATTCAAAATACACAACAAATTCTTAAAACACAACAATAAGAAAAAAATAACCAGATTAAAAAATAGGCCAGAAACCTGAACAAACACCATATCAAAGAAGACAAACAAATGGTAAATAAGTATATGAAAATATGCCCAACATGAAATGTCATCAAGGAAATGAAAATCAAAACAAGATATCACTACACATCTATTAGAAAGGCCAAAATCTGGAACACCGACAACACCAAATGCTAGTGAGGATACGAGCAATGGGAACTCTCTCCTTCATTGCTAGTGGGAATGCAAAATGGTCCAGCCATTTTCGGAGACAATTTGGCAATTTCTTACAAAACTAACCATATTCTCCCACGTGATTCAGCAATCATAATCTTTGGCATTTACCCAAAGTGCTTCCCTGGTGGCTCAGTGGTAAAGAATCTGCCTGCAATGTAGGAGACTGCCTGCAATACAGGAGACCAGTTTGATCCCTGGGTGAGGAAGTTCCTCTGGAGAAGGAAATGGCAACCCACTCCAGTATTCTTGCTTGGAAAATCCCATGGATAGATGAGCCTAGCAGTACAGTTCATAGGGTCACAAAGAGCCGGATATGACTGATCGACTAAACCAATTCAATTCAAGCGAGTTGAAAACTGATGTTTACACAAAAACATGTTTATAGCAGCTTTATTCATAATTTCTCAAACTTGGAAGCAACCAAGATGCCCTTCAGTAGGTGAAAAATAAACTGTTGTATATCCAGACAGGCTTGTTCCAAATTGGGAAAGGAGTATGTCAAGGCTGTATATTGTCACCTTGTTTATCTAACTTAATACAGAGTACATCATGAGAAATGCCAGGCTGATGAAGCACAAGCTAGAATCAAGATTGCCAGGAGAAATAACAATAACCTCAGATACACAGATGACACCACCCTTATGGTGGTGAAAGTAAAGAGCAACTAAAGAGCCTCTTCATAAAAGTGAAAGAGGAGTGAAAAAGTTGGCTTAAAACTCAACATTCAGAAAACTAAGATCTTGGCATTCAGTCCCATCACTTCATGACAAATAGTCAGGGGAACAATAGAAAGAGTAACAGACTTTATTTTGGGGGGCTCCCAAATCACTGCAGATGGTGACTGCAGCCATGAAATCAAAAGACATTTGCTCCTTGGAAGAAAAGCAATGACCAATCTCGACAACATATTAAAAAGCAGAGACATTACTTTGCTGACAAAGGTCCATCTAGTCAAAGCTATGGTTTTTCCAGTAGTCATGTATGGATGTGAGAGTTGGACCCTAAAGAAAGCTGATTGCTGAAGAATTGATGCTTTTAAACTGTGGTACTAGATAAGACTCTTGAGAGTCCCTTGGACTGCAAGGAGATCAAACCAGTCAATCCTAAAGGAAATCAGTACTGAATATTCATTGGAAGGACTGATGCTGAAGCTGAAACTCCAATACTTCGGCCACCTGATGTGAAGAACTAACTCACTGGAAAAGACCCTGATGCTGGGGAAGATTGAAGGCAGGAGGAGAAGGGGATGACAGAGGATGAGATGGTTGGATGGCATCACCAACTCAATGGACAGGAGTTTGAGCAAACTCTGGGAGTTGGTAATGGTCAGAGAAGCGTCTTGCAGTCCATGGGGTCGCAAAGAGTCAGACACGACTGAGCGACTGAACTGAACTGATATCCAGGCAATGGAATATTATTTAGCAATAAAAAGATAAATAAAGAAAAGAAAAAATGAGCTATCAAGCCATGAAATGACACAAGGAACCTTAAATGCTAAGTGAACCTTAAATTACTAAGTGAAAGAAGCCAATCGGAAAAGGCCACAAAGGATATGATCTAACTATATGACAGTCTGGAAAAGGTAAAACCATGGAGACAGTAGAACCATTTTTAGAAAAGACTGGGCTTTCCTGGTGGCTCAGATGTAAAGAATCTGCCTGCAATGGCAGGAGACCCGGGTTCAATCCCTGAGTTGGGAAGATCCCCTGGAAAAGGGACTGGCACCCTACTCCAGTATTCTTGCCTGGGAAATCCCATGTACAGAGAAGCCTGGCAGGCTACAGTCCATGGGGTCACAAAGAGCTGGACACAACTAAGAGACTTTCAGGGCTTCCCCGGTTGCTCAGAAGATAAAAAGATTGGGAGTAGAGTCCAAAAGACATAGACTCATATTCTATTCTGTCTCTTATCACTAGCTATATAAAATTACACATTATTTAAATTTTCTGAAATTCTATAAAATATGTTACTATGAGAATTTAAATGGGATAGCTTTTAAAAAGTACTTGAAAAATATCAGGCAATCAATAAACAACAACAGATTTAATAATACTGAACATTTCTCCCCGTATTTTTGTTACCATGTTATCTAGCTATCTGATCATTCTTACCTTGCCTTTAGTTTACCTTTTTACCTTTGTTTCTTTGGGTTTTTCACCTAGGGACAGGCTTTCTAGTTGTGTAGTCATTTCTGTGGCCGACATCAATAAGTAAATGCATTAGTTAATTGTGTAAGTTGTATCCTGTACTGTAACAAGTTAAATATGTTTTTTTCCTGCTTCCTAGTAGCTCCAAAAGCACTCTTAAATTTTTCCTGTACTTTAAATTTGGAGCTCAAATTGAACAAAATTTAGGCAAGAGTAACTAGCAATGAATCTTAAGGTGCTTTACATAATACCTATTATCACAAAATGTTACTTGCAGCACTCATCATTTGCTAAAAACTTCTTAAATGCTCTAGTTTCTCCTTCCTGAAAATGCTTAGATTTGGCAAATAACATGTTTTTAAACCTTGAACTAAAAATTACTGATTGTTGCCTAATGCTTTGTATTTGAAGCTTTGTGTTTGTATGCTTTGTTTTTGCTTCCCAATTGTTTTGTCAGTGACTCATAACTTATCTTTGTTTTCCTTTCCTTTCTTTGACAATGTATTTAAAGACTTACAGTAGACAGGAAAAAAAAGGCATTTGGGGGTAAGTATTTGAAATACTTCTTTCACTCAGACATGGCCTAAAACAACCAAACATATTTATTAAAAAATATGTAAAATCCAAAAACCATTTTCATTTTTTCTTAATCAAAAATGTGAACAGTAGCATTAATATGAAGATTAAACATGCAAAGCACAAAATGTTGAAAGAGTTAAACATTAGAACAAAAGAATGCTATAACCTAGGTAAAAGATGACCAAGAACTGCACCAAGGCCACAGCTGAATACATCCAGAAGGGAAAGAAGAAAAAAAAAGACTCGAAAAAGAAATAAGTAATAAAAATCTGTTTAAATTTATCCTCTCAAAAAACTGGTTGTTTTGAGAAAGAGGTTACTTGTATCAATGATAAATTCTCATCAAGCAATAAGAGAAATTGTTGGGGGAAAAAAATGCAGTGTTCTCAAGGCAATGCTGTGGCATTTGTCCTTCAATGTTATAGTTTATTATAGATAACCTCTAATTTCTTAGATTTTCATTTTTTCATTTCATTTTTCAACCATAATATAGTAATAGAATTGAGGGCTATTTTTAATACATTAGTTAATAAAACTAAGATTAAAAAGTCTAAAAGAATCTTTAGTAACCCTATTATGAAAGCTTAAAAAGAGTTTATTGAATTTCAGCATAATAAGTATAATGATGAAAACATTAAAAACTGAATATCAAGCTCAGTGACATTCCATCTAAATCTAACATTAGTAGTCACTTACATCACCCTTTACCAGTAAATATACCCATGTACACTTCTGCTTCTGTCAAAATAAAGTATAAGTATTTCATATAACTATTCCTCATGCCAAGTACAACTAAAAACCCTGGACATTGGATATAATACTAACATATGAAGTTCTGAAAGGTGGAGAGAAGGCAAACTGACTGGAGGCCTTAGATTCAAGGAACGACTTGGTAATAGCTCCCTGGGTTTTCACTTGGCCTCATATATCACAGATAAGAGGAAGGAAAAAAGAAAGCTCAAAGTGCCAACAGATGCAGACAACAACAAGACAAAATGAAACAAAATCCAGGAAAAGCCTGCTGTCTAATCAAAGGACCAGGAAAAGGACAGCCTAAGATGAAAAATTTGAGGTAGTAGCTACTCTACTGAAGTCAAACACCATGGAAAAAACAATGGCTCCACCACCACCCACACTAGCAAACACTGAGTGGAAAGCCTAACTTTCACCATTGCTGGGCTATAACAGGGCCCCAGTTCTCCTGCTGGGCTGGTGTCAGAGAAGGCTGGGTGGGGAGACAGGACTCTTCATTCTCTCTGGAAAGAAGTAACAACCACATCCTCTGGTGTGGGGGGAGTCCCTCTGGGGAGGCTAGACTTCTGCTCCATCTAGTGGCTAACAAGGCACTCTCCCCCTTCCCACTGGGAGAGTGTCAGAGGAGGCCTAGCGGAGAGTCGAGGTTTTCTACCATCCCTCAGTAGTAGCAAGGCCGCATCTATGTGGGAGCAGTAAAGAGGTGCCTCTGCCCTGCCCAGCCAGGGTCTTATCAGCAGAAGCCTAGCGGGCAGCCAGGACTCCCACTTCTGACCAGCAGTAACAGGAAGTCCTTATTCCCTCCATGAGTGTCCATGGAGTCTCTGAACTTCCACTACTATGTGGAAGTAACAATGATACAGAGCCTTACAACATAATACCTAACATGACCAGATTTCAACAGAAAATCACTCACCAAAGCAAGAACCAGGAAGCTCTCAAACTAAATAAGAAATAACAATCAACATGTGTCAACACCAAGAAAATGCAGAGGTTAGAATTATCTGGTGGGCATTTTAAAGCCATCATCATAAAAATGTTTCAATGAGTAATTAAGGAATGTGCCTGAAACAAATAAAAATATTAAAAGTGTCAGAAAAGGAATAAAAGATACAAAAAACCAAATGGAAAAGACACAATAATTAAATAAAAAACTTAGTGGGATGGTTCAATAGCAGAATGGAGGGGATAAAGGACAGAATCAGTGAATGTAAGATAGAACACTAAGGAGTATCAATACGACCAACAGAGAGACAAGAGACTGAGAAAAAGAAATGAAGAGAGCCTCAGGGAACCGTGGGACTCTATCATAAAAAGACCTATCGTTTCTGCCATGAGAGTTCTGGAAGAATAGGAGAAAGAGGGCAGACCTGCAAAAGTTTCAAATAAATTAGAACTGAAAATTCCCAAAATTTAGCAAAAGACATAAGCCTACGGAACTGAGACGTTAAGAATTTTCAAAATCAGATAAATCCAAAGAAATTAATTCCAGAAAAAACCCACTCCAGTACTCTTGCCTGGAAAATCCCATAGACAGAGAAGCCTGGTAGGCTATAGTCCATGGGGTCACTGAGAGTCAGACACGATTGAGCAACTTCACTCAAAGACAGCAAAGCTTGAAAGCGGCTAGAAACAAATGTCTGAGAGGAAAACAATTCAATTCAAATGACAGTGAATTTCCCATTAGAAATTATGGAGACCAGAAAGAAATGGCACAGCATTTTTCAATTGAAAAAAACAGTTAACCCAGAAATCTATATCCAGCAAAAACATGTTTCAGAGATGAAAGGGGAACGAAGACATTTTCAGATGGAAAAAAAAAAAAATCCCAAGACTGCCACCAGCTGACCTCTCCTAAAAGAACGAATTTAGAAGCTTGAAAGAGAAAGAAGACAATAAAGGAGTAAATCTTAGAACATCGGAGAGGAAGAAAGAATATGGTGGAGCAAAAATACAGATAAATACAATAGACAGATGAAAAGGCATAGCTAAAGGGTATCAGGTTTCTTCTGAGGTGATGAAAATTTTTAAAATTGACTATGGTAATGGTTACAAGGGCTTCCTTGGTGGCTCAGTAGTAAAGAGTCTGCCTGCAGTGCAGGAGACACATGAGACGTGGGTTCAATACCTGTATTCATATTAAAAACCATTTAATTATGCATTTTAATGAGTGAATTATATGTTATGTGATTTATATCTCAATAAAGCTGTTTAAAAAATCAGAATCATGGTAGCTTGAGAAAAAGGGACAAGAGATCTTTCTAGGCATGATGCAGAAGTTTTATATCTTGTTCAGTCATTGTAACACAGGTATATATATATAAATTATCAAAATTGAACAAGCTGCTGTTGCTGCTAAGTCACGTCAGTCATGTCTGACTCTGCGACCCCACAGACAGCATCCCACCAGGCTCCCCTGTCCCTGGGATTCTCCAGGCAAGAACACTGGAGTGGGTTGCCATTTCCTTCTCCAAGGCATTAAAGTGAAAAGTGAAAGTGAAGTCGCCCATTCGTGTCTGACTCTTAGCGACCCCATGGACTGCAGCCTATCAGGCTCCTCCGTCCATGGGAGTTTCCAGGCAAGAGTACTGGAGTGGGTCGCCAGTGTCTTCTCCGAAACAAACTAAAGCCTGACAAATAATGTACTTACTCTTATGACAGCTCTACTTTAATAAAAATTATTAAGAATCTCAAATTTCTTTCCAAAATGCTTTTACCAGTTTATACTCATATCAATAGTATTTTAGAATTCAAGTGGTCCACATCTTACAAATTGTAATATTGATAATTGACAGGCCAAATTTGGGGCCTTATTTTGGGGTCTGATTTATCAACCCCTTACTGTTAATGAGGTTGCTCATCATTTCCATTGGGTTTTATCTTTTTAAATATATATTTATGTTTTAAAAGGTAAGACTTTTCAAACCATATTCCCAAGTTTCTATGGCTTGTTTGAAATTTTCTTATCACTTAGTCACTTATGTATGTTAGAAATACACCCTCTCAAAACGAGTCTAGTCTTCTTTATTGTTATGCTGCATCTCAATAATCTAGAAATTTATGATATAGCCAAAAGTAGTATTTAATCATGCAGTTTGGATATATGTCTGTATCTTTTAAAATAAATACTTCTGTAATGCAAATGCAAAGTAATTTTGTCCTTTACATTATCTTTAATCCTTGTGGAATCTATGTATGTATGTGTTCAGAGGTAGGAATCTAATTTTACTGCAAAATTGTTGTAATTTTTTCACATGACTAACGTTTCGTTTGTTCCATTTATGATGGATTATTTCTGGATTCCTTTTTTCCGCTTCATTAATCATTTTTTCTATTTCTATGCCACATATATAGATTTATAATAAATCTTGATATTTAGAAGGGTAAAAATACCCATTTATTTACATTGCTAGTAAAATAGAAGATAAAACCATGGTGTTTCTTAAAGAGAATGTTTTGTAAAGGTGAAGGCTTTTGTCTTCAAATTCTTGTTGCTTTTTCATTGTGTCAAATTAGTCACAAGCAAGTTGCAAATATGCATCTTTTTATTTTCCAAAGTAATTTTAAAGGGTGAAAATTACTTGCCCTTAACAACATACACTTTTCCCTTTTTGTTCTCCACTCATCTAAACAATGACTATAAGGTCTACCAGTGGCATCTCAAATTTAGTCTCACTTTTTAATTTATCATTCAGTTCGTTTTCTAATTGGACTATTGAAAATTACAGATAGGAAGTCAGAGGTTTAAAATACCAACACTTCCATTGTCTTTACTTTGAAGAGTCTTTAATTTCTGTCTATGAGTGGTCCTTTTTGACTGGATAGCCTCTGCTGTCTATCCATATTAATTGGTTACAAAGCTGATGGAATGTGGACAAAGAAGTGGCAGCCCACTCCAGTATTCTTACCTGGGGAATTCAATGGACAGAGGAGCCTGGTGGGCTACAGTCCACGGGGTTGCCAAGAGTTGAACGTGACTTAGCAACTAAACCACCATCACCACCGGATTGAATGAGACCTGGAAGAACTCTAAAGTGAAAGTGAAAGTGAAGTCGCTCAGTCGTGTCCGACTCTTTGCAGCCCCGTGGACTGTAACATACCAGGCTCCTCCGTCCATAGGATTCTCCAGGCAAGAATACTGGAGTGGGTTGCCATTTCCTTCTCCAGGGGATCTTCCCGACCCAGGGATTGAATCCAGGTCTCCTGCCTTAAAGATGGATTCATGTCAATGTATGGCAAAACTAATACAGTAATGTAAAGTAAAATAAAGTAAAAAAAGAAATCTAGTGGAGGTGATGGAATTCCAGTTGAGCTATTTCAAATCCTAAAAGATGATGTTTTGAAAGTGCTGCACTCAATATACCACAAATTTGGAAAACTCAGCAGTGGCCACAGGACTGGAAAAGGTCAGTTTTCATTCCAATCCCAAAGCGAGCAATGCAAAAGAACATTCAAACTACTGCATAATTGCACTCATTTCACACACTAACAGAGTAATGCTCGAAGTTCTCCAAGCCAGGCTTCAACAGTATGTGAACCGAGAACTTCCAGGTGTGCAACCTGGATTTAGAGGAACCAGAGATCAAATTGCCAATATCCATTGTATCATTGAAAAAGCAAGAGAGTTCCAGAAAAACATCTACTTCTGCTTTATTGACTATGCCAAAGCTGTTGACTGTGTGGATCACAACAAACTGGAAAATTCTTCAAGAGATGGGAATACCAGACCACCTGACCTGCTTCCTGGGAAATCTATACACAGGTCAAGAAGCAACAGTGAGAACTGGACATGGAACAACAGACTGGTTTCAAATTTGGAAAGGCGTATGTCAAGGCTGTATATTGTCACCCTGCTTATTTAACTTATATGCAGAGTACATCATATGAAATGCTGGGCTGAATGAAGCACAAGCTGGAATCAAGATTGCTGGGAGAAATATCAATAACCTCATATATACAGATAACACCACCCTTATGACAGAAAGCAAAGAAAAACTAAAGAGCTTCTTGACAAAAGCGAAAGAGAAGGGTGAAAAAGTTGGCTTAAAACTCAATATTCAGAAAACTAAGATCATGGCATCCAGTCCCATCACTTCATGGCAAATAGATGGGGAAACAATGGAAACAGTGAGAGACTTTATTTTCTTGGGCTCCAAAAGCACTGTAGATGGTGACTAAAGCCATGAAATTAAAAGATGCTTGCTCTTTGGAAGAAAAGCTATGACCAATCTAGACAGCATATTAAAAAGCAGAGACATTACTTTGTCAACAAAGGTCCATGTAGTCAAGGCTATGAACTAAAGAGCTTCTTGACAAAAGCGAAAGAGAAGGGTGAAAAAGTTGGCTTAAAACTCAATATTCAGAAAACTAAGATCATGGCATCCAGTCCCATCACTTCATGGCAAATAGATGGGGAAACAATGGAAACAGTGAGAGACTTTATTTTCTTGGGCTCCAAAAGCACTGTAGATGGTGACTAAAGCCATGAAATTAAAAGATGCTTGCTCTTTGGAAGAAAAGCTATGACCAATCTAGACAGCATATTAAAAAGCAGAGACATTACTTTGTCAACAAAGGTCCATGTAGTCAAGGCTATGGTTTTTCTAGTAGTCATGTATGGATGTGAGAGTTGGACTATAAAGAAAGCTGAGCATCAAAGAATTGATGCTTTTGAACTGTGGTGTTAGAGCAGACTTTTGAGAGTCCCTTGGACTGCAAGGAGATTCAACCAGTCCATCCTAAAGGAAATCAGTCCTGAATATTCATTGGACGGAATGATACTGTAGCTAAAACTCCAATACTTTGGCCATCTGATGCAAACAACTGACTCATTGGGAAAGACTCTGATGCTGGGAAAAATTGAAGGTGGGAGGTGAAGGGGACGAGAGAGGATAAGATGGTTAGATGGCATCACCGACTCAATGGACATGAGTTTGAGCAAGCTCTGGGAGTTGGTGATAGACAGGGAAGCTTGGCATGCTGCAGACCATGGGGTCACAAAGAGTCGGACACGACTGAGTGACTGAACTAAACTGAAATTATTTTTAATAATATTTATTTAATACTTTTTTAAATTCATAATCTTATAAAAGAAAATTAGGTTATCTCTTTTAAGCTATAGGTAACCAGAGGGAAACATTTCACAACAGGTGGATGGGTGTGTCAGTCCTTTAGCATCCAGGCTATAATCCAATTCCATGAGAAGATGAGAACAACTGTTCTTATCTTATAAATATTTACAGAACTATAAATACAGCTCTAGAAGACTGCAGAATAAAAAAAGGGGAACACTTTTTAAAAAGGAAACTGCTAAAGAAGTACCCTTGCTCAAAAATCAAGTTCAAAAAAAATTTTTAAATGATAACTATAAGGTCTCTGTTTACATCTGTCTGCATATTTATGTAATAGATGTGTGATATTTTTCTACATTCAGGTGGTACTGCTAAAATTAATTTGTGAAACAGTTCAAATTAATTGGCTTAAACAAGTACTTTTATATATTTAGCGTTCAAACTAACTCAAATGCTTTTAATTTCATGTGATCTTGGATAAACTTTGGTGAATAAAAGCAGGTACAAGTTTCTTGGCTTAATTAAAATAGGTTTGTGTTTAGAGTTGTCACATTGAACATAATGTAGACATACAACGTTTTATTCTATTTGGGTTTATTAGTGAAATAGGTTTCTTTTATCTCTTACAAAATTTGTTGACCATTATAATAACCTAGACTGATGACTTTGTTTGATGTCTCATGAAGTTAACAGGGGTGGTCTAAACATAGTTGTTGAAAACAAGTAAATTAAATGGATAAAAAGTAAAAGTTTCTATGTAACCATTTTTAAAAGTTGCCCCAAATCATTTTCGAAGCTTTAAAGTTTTGCTAAATTAAATGATGGAAATCCAGATGTTTTCCAAATAAGATAAAATACTGAAACACTGATTACTGAACATGGGCTTCTCTAATCCTTTCACAGAGGAATTAAAGATATTTGGCTCTATCAGTAAAAATGTTTTGTGCTATACTGAGAAACATTTTTCTAGAAATTATAAAAAGTTATCATAAATTATATACTTAAATTATACACTTAAATATATCATAAATTATATATTGTAAATTACACAAAGATATGTTTATATATCTGCCAGTATGGAGAAGGCTAATATAAAAGTCCATACTTGCTTATTTATTTTCACTAAAACTTTAAATTTCTAAGGGTTAAAATTCTAATATATGTAATTAAAACTGCTAAAGAATAATAAGAAAAAGGAATTTTATGTGGTCAGGACTGATATATAAAGAGAATGAGTTTAACTAAGTAAATGGGTTTAATATCAAAAGTTAACTGCTGCAAAATTGGAAATTGGTTTTGTCCCTAGTAAAAGCATATTTTTTTAATTGGTCTGCCTTCGATAACAGGAAATTATTAAAGGTTTTTCCTTATCCTTAAATAACCTTCTAAATCTGCCTGTGAAGGCTTTAACTGTTATTTTGGCTAAACAGATACCTATTGTTTCACAGTGACCTATGATCCTATTTGATCAAGTGTCTTAAAACCTTTTAATATTTATTTTCTATAAACTCCTCCAAAATAAATTTCTAAATTTTTTTGACCTTGAATGAACTATGGAATTTTTCAGAGGGCTTCTGGAAAATGTCAAAATATTTGTTTTGTTTTGTTTCTTCCTATAAAAAGGTAGATATTTAACTAGTTAGATTTATTTACTATGTTTATTAAATTACATGAGAAGCACTATCAAATAGGAAGATAAAGCCCTTGTTATGTTGCATTTATATAAATATGTAAACACATATATTAGAAGTATTGCAAAAATTGTGTGAAATTGCTAAAATATGATATATTTTGGTATAATGTTATCAGTCATAATTGCAGATATTGTCTTAAAATGTTGTGTGTCAAAGATTTCCTTGTCAAGTCTATCAGATTTTAATAATGGGCATTTTTAAGTCTTCTGTCACTTACAGAGAGTTACTATTTTACTTTGATACTTTGCAAAGATGTTCCTGCAAAAGTATTTCAACTTCAAAAAAATTTTAAAAAGGACTTCTTGACAGGTGCCTGTTTTTGATAACTTTAAGATACAAAACTTAACTGGTAAGAGCAAAGGCTGCCCTTGAATCACCTTGAATGGCACGATACCAGGTCCCCCTAACTACCCAGATGGCAGCCATGCTTCAGAGACTTGAGCCTTGGGTACATATTTCACAGCTAAAGAAGACTCTTCCTGACATCTGACCCCACACAAACACTACAGACATCCAAATCAAACTGACTAGGAAGTAAAGCAGTTGACATCAAGGTTGACTGCTTCCTCCCAAGATGCCAAACAAGACTTCATACTGTAATTAAACATGAAGCCCTCTCGTTTTCTTTCTTTCCTTTACTCTGGCATTGGTCCGAAAACATAATGCTATCATCTGTATCTTCCAGGCCATTGATAAGAGGGGTAACATTTCAGGCTGCAGGATGTCATCAAAAACTCTGATCTGCCTATAGAAACACCCTGGTTCATTTCCCTGTCTCTGGTTAACACCTCAAACTTGGAGAACTAAGAGTCCAAGATTTACACAAAGAAAGGGACATAAAGCAAAAGTAACCAGAATAAAACCACCTGTGTAGTCTATAGACCCATAATACCAGAAAGCATTCATAATTCAAAATTAGCTCTCTTTGACAGGTACCTATTTCCCTGGTTTGAAATAAAAGCATAGAGGAACCTCTCCTTAACTCAAAGATATTGCAGATTTCAATGCCAAAACAATAATTGCCCAACAAAGAACCTTAGACTCTCCAGTCAAAGTTGTTTTTGATAAGAGGATAACTCTTGGTTATATTTTAGTGGAGCAAGGAGGTTCTCTGCTGTGGCCAAGACCACTTGCTACACTTGGAGTAACACTTCTGGGAAAGTTGAAACTCAGTTATATAGATTACTGAGCAAGCCACTTGGCTTTAAAAGGTGACTCATTCAGCAGTAATGTCTTTGACTTATTTGATTTTGATTGATTTAAGTCTGAGGGATGATGGTGCACTCCAAACATTGGGAATTATCCTGCTTTTAATAATTATAATAATCACTCTGGTATAGTGTATTTTTTCAAAAGCTTTAAATATGTTTGCAGCCATTGACCATCTAGCAAATGATCCCACTAACATTGGAACATCGGAAAAGGAACAAAGAGAATGATTTATTTAGAGATTGATTTAAAGCTGTGACCTGTGAATATCAAGAGGTTAAGCAAAAACATTATAACCTATGGATGCACACAAAGGAACGATAGAAACTGAAAGAAGTTCGGAATAGTAGCTGAGAGTGGTACTAAGGCCTTAAATTTTAACTTCATCTCTCAGTAAGTTGACAATATGGTCAAAGGGGGCAAATTGTCAAAAAGAATGAGATCTTTAAATTTACTTGTTTAAAAAAAAAATAAAAAATAAATTTACTTGTTTGAATTTTGTTTTTTAACAATCCCAATCATTACAGCCTCCCACCACTGTCACACATAGTCTCTGGTTAATTCTGGAATGTTTGCCTAAAGAACCTATAGTATATCCAACAGAAGTAGAATTGCCTCTTTTCTCTCCTTTTGTCTTCTTCACCCTGATACTCTACAATGAGATTTCAGCCTAGAATTTATAAATGGCCCCAACATTTACATTTAAAAATTAATATTCTTGACCTAGAATGCTCTTCCCACAGCTTTCTATTACATCTTTCCATCACATTGGCATGGCGTCTACAACCCATACCACTGTTCTCTTGATATCTACAAAAGTGTATTTACCTCTTGGTGTTAAATATCACAAAATCATCTGACCATTGGTAGACAATTGAATTACAAATTAATATCTTATGCCCATTTTCAAGTTGTTTTTCTTGTACATAACAAGAATGTCTCCGCATGGTATTTTCATTTCTACATCTGAAGCCATTCTCCACATTTATTTTTTAGTCTCACTAAGGTGTTTTCTGTCTACAGTTCCATTTGCCAGTTAAGACCCTTGAGTTTATCTAGCCAGTTGACATTTAGCAGGACTATTGCTTGAGTAAATTCTCATACGCAGAAAAGGGTGAGGAAGGTCCTGCTAGACCTGGAGCAAGCCCTGGAGGAAAACAGCATCAAGGACTAAGAGAACAGTAGAAACTCAGAGAGGAGAAGGATATCATGGTAGAAGAGGACTTTAAAGGAAGTATCAAGAGGCATCAAAGACAAATGTTAGCTTTTTGCATTTTAACTTAGGGGAGACCATGGACCAGGTCATTTAAGAAAAATCGTGCATCCAAGTACTACCAAATATCAAGTTCAGTCATTTTACCAAAACCAAATGCATTTCCAATGAGTTTTTTTTTAGGTACACTAAATACCAACCTTTCTAATTACTAAATGTCAATTTCTACATTACACTTAAATGTAAGATCATCAACTGTGACAATGGATCCTGCAAAATACCATCTTTAGAAGGCAGAAGCCAACATATCTTGCCCTCTGTTGGGAAGGGAATCAATCCACTCAGTATTCTGTATAACCTATGCACATTTTGTTGCTTAAAATTGAAAAAAAGCACCAAAAGAAATATTTTCAGGAGAAAACACCTCATAAGTTTTTTAAATTAACTGAATTGATGCTTTTGAACTGTGGTGTTGGAGAAGACTTTTAAGAGTCCGTTGGACTTCAAGGAGATCCAACCAGTGCATCTTAAAGGAAATAAGTCCTGACTGTTCATTGGAAGGACTGATGCTGAAGCTGAAATTCCAATACTTTGGTCACCTGATGTGAAGAACTGAACTTTTCATTGGAAAAGACCCTGATGCTGGGAAAGATCAAAGGCGGGAGGAGAAGGGGTAGACAGAGGATAAGATGGTTGGATGGCATCACCGACTCAATGGACATGAGTTTGAGTAAACTCCGGGAGTTGGTGATGGACAGGGAGGCCTGGAGTGCTGTGGTTCATGGGGTCACAAAGAATCAGATATGACTGAGCAACTGAACTGAACTGAACTGAAATAATGTATGTGTGCAAATTAATAAAAGAAACCTCAACTAACATTACATTTGGGAAGACCTGGAGAGGCAACTCTCATGCCCTATCACTCACTGTCATTTGCAGACTCAAACAAGAAGAAATGTAACTTGCATATCAGGCCAGAAGTGACACTACTTTACTACCCCTCAGGTCGAAGGAAGATTTCCTTCTTGCCCAGCAACCAGTTCAATCAAGTGAAAAACCTACAGCTCAGTAAGAAACTGTTATCACCCTGAACTCTTTACTTTCTTCCAGTGAATTTTCATTTTTCTTTTGTTGAGGACTTCCTTGTCCCACCCACCTTTTTATTAAAGTCTTCCATCTTATATAACTTCTTCAAGCATGTCTTTGCTTGCCAGATGAGATACTACAAATTATGCGATAAAGTCAATTAGATCTTCCAATATACTCAGGTTAGGTTAACAGTTGTTTGCTTTTGTTTTTGTTTTGTTTTTAAACACACTAAGGGCTACTACAACATGAGGTGTATCTAATGCACTCTGAATAAATGTTGATGATCAACATCAGCTATTCTTTCTTAATAGAGATGAGGAATGACAGTTTTAAAAAGTACCTTTCATATTCCAAAAAATTAAAAATATACTAGGGATTTTCCTAGTGGGCCAGTGGTCAAGAATCTGCCTTGCAATGCAGGGGACTCAAGTTCAAACCCTGGTGAGGAAACTAAGATATCACATGCCACAGAGCAACTAAGCCCATGTGCCCATGCCTGACACAACTAGAGAGTCTCTGCACCACAATTAAAGATCCTGCATGACTCAGGGAAAATCCCATGTGCCTCAACTAAGACCCAATACAAACAGATAAATATTCTTAAAAAAAAAAATACTAAACACAGAACACAGACTAAACTACAGAGAAAACATAAGAATGTGAAAATGACTATATGTGAAAGCTAGAAATAACACCACCATGACAGCTAGAAGGAGACCATCTTCCTTATTATCTGAATTTTAGGATGCAAGAGCTTCAAAACTGAGAAACAGATTTGTTCACTGGGGGAGTCCATGATAAGTTTAGTGTATAAAATAAAATCAGAAGAATTCTAGAGAAGCTCTTCCTGGGATATAGTTCATTTTTTAAAAAGGAAGAAACTGGTTTTTTGATTGTAGCTCTTACCCTTAGCAGCGTGGCAATGGGTTAGAATGTTATTAAGATATCTGTCAGAAAAAGCTCAGTTAGTGAGAGTTAAGTTATAGAATGTGTTCTTAGGGGACTTTCAAACTGATACCATTAATGCAGTATTACAAAACAGGAAACAAAATGGACAACACACATATAAAGGGTGAGGACAAAACAAACCCATTAGCAGCTGTAGAGTGAGGCCCATAAATCTCAGGCTCTGTGACCCTTTAAGGGGTGACTCGTGGTACTGAAACATACAAATGTGGCCAAGAAAAGAAAAGCAAAAATAAAAAAGCAGAGAGACAAAGGAAATCTGTTTCTCAGAAAATTTTTAAGAAAATTCCATTTTTGCTTCCAAGGACAAGCGATGAACATAGGAGAATGAACTCTTCCATCTCAACCATGTCCCACTTCGCAGCAGGGCCCAAAGAGCTTCAGTCTAACAGTGCCACTTCCTGCCTGGTGTACAGGCTGTTCATGGCAGAAGAGGCCGGGCCGTTCAAGACAGGGCATGGATCCCAAAAACGTATCAGGAGAAGGACCATGACATCAGAAGGCCCTAACAGCCCTTTTATTTATCCTCCATCTATCTAATAATACACATTTGGCCTCTGCTCCTCTGGACCACCAACTCAGGCTCACAGCCCAGGTACCTGAGGAAAGACTCTGGCCCAATGCATCCTTAGAGTTTCAAGTCGTCATTCACTCTCATTCTTTGGCTTCAAAATGAAGTACAAATTGACAAAATAGAATCATTTCTGCTTGGCACTGAGCTTGGCAACCAGATAACACCAGCAAAGCCAGGTCCACATTTATTCTCTACCATGTTCATCGGCATGCAAAGTTCCAAAATAGAAATTTGTTTCTCCTGCAGTTTTATGACATTTCTACTGCCTGATTATCCCGCTTTACAGCAATTTGCATCATTATGGGCCTGTGGCAAATGAAACAAATTGCCATAAAATGTTGGGAAAATCCTAAATCATGGCTCTGTCTGGTTTGCTTGAATGATAAAACTGGGTTGAATTCAGATGGCTCGGTTCATTTTGCAACAAACAGTCCTGCAGGCCTTAATGGGTGCCACTGGCTCGCACATCGGGCTGCGTGGTGACTACTAAATGAGGCAAACTAATAGAATTTTTTTCCGAGGCACTAAGCAAGTCTTCAGTAAAGAAAAACACATTGATTCCAAAGTTGTTTACTACCAACTAAATAGAACCCCTATAGCTTTTCCCATGCAGCCCACATTAGAGCTAAATTAACAGCTCTATATGTATCCATTCTACTAGTACCAGACAAAAGTGCTTACACCATTAGGAATGGAAGTTGCCTCAGTCTAAATCTTGATACAAGAGATTGTCTTTCTCATTTAACTGCCTAGCTATCAAAAGTTGTGATATCAGGCATAGACAAGCCTTTAAAAGAAAATAAATGCATTGAAAGGTCATAAGTAATTGCTGCATTTTAATTCAGTGGTGATGTGCTGTTAGTTTTAAAGCAAAGGAATAGAAGACTGATGGGCTAGACATGCAAAAATGAGATTCAGGAAGGCAAATAATTCTGATAATTAGTAAGATCCTTGTTGATGACGATCTTGGTTCAGCTTTTGCAAATCTCTCCTGTGAGTAAATTTATGAGCAGAGAAGCTTCATAGTTAGCAACTCTCTAGGCTCAAAATACATGAGATTCATTTGGACAATAAGGCTGGAATAAAAGCAATGGAATTTTATTTCTTTAACCTCTTGTATCTCACGTTCTCCTAACCTCCAAATCACTCAGTGTTCTAAGCTGAGACACTTCCAGTGAATACTCAGCCTTTCCTATACGTGAAGCAAGTCTTTCAGAACCACCCTCCCATCTCCTAACCTTTCCATTAGACAGGTTTCTAGTGTCGTTTCAAATAGAGGAGAATGCCCAGATGAAGTGAATCTGACAAAGGAGACTCATTGAGGACAGGATTAAAATCAAGAGGGACAAGCTGCATCAAAACCTTAGTATCCAGAAAATTACAACAATGCTGTAAAACAGGGAGTTTTGTAAAGTCTGGTTTTACTTTATTTAAAACATGCACACAATTTCATGTAATATTTAATTAAAAGAAAGTAATTGAGTTATCATTCATTGAACATTTAATATGTATTAAGCACTTTACTGAAAAATTTAAATGATTCTTATTTGATTTAATCAGTCCAACATATGCACACACACACACCCACATTCACCACTTTCAGATAAGTAACTTAATACTTACAAAGACTAAACTTCTTCAAAGATGACTAGGCAGTCAGAGGTAGAGCTAAAATCTGAACCATGATCTATTCTCACCATTAATTCTATGCTCTCTACCATTATTATACACAGATGCATTATAAAAATCAAGTTTTCTGCTAAATTAATGTTATTATTAGTCCAACAATAAACTCCACAGGATTAAAGATCCTTGCAAAATTTTAACAAGTATCTCATATTTGGATTCTCCTGGATGAATTTTATGACTCATTAACATAGCCTCTTTTTCTAACTTGTTTATCTTTTTCTTTTTCTATTTCACTCTCATTTGCTAGACAAAATATCATATTCTCTCCTTACAGAATAAGGTTTTGACTCCAGATTTCTCTTTTTTGTTTCATCTTATTTTTGCTTATTTAGGAGGTCACAAAAGCTGTGCCAATAAACCAAGCCCACAACACGAAGCAACTTAAAGGTCTTGAATATTTGCTATTTACAGCAGTTTGAATTTTTGAATGACAAATAAATGTGTACATTTCCAGACTATAAATATTTATTCTGGTGTTCCCTTAGATTTCACATGTTCTTTTCCTTTTGGTTTCTAAAAAAGGAAGCATAGAAGAATTTCTAGAAATCCTCACAGTCTTGAATCCAGAGGTCCTGATTTATAGTTTAGAAAGCATCTGTTAAGTTATGAACCTATATATTACACATAGATTTTCAGACAGTTCTTTGACATATATTACATATTCAACTTCTTCCCTAAGAAGAATCACTATGCCAAAATTCTTTAGTAACTTGTGAGAAGCCACTAACGTGTTGGGCTTTGCTATAGCTATGGTTTCTTCACCACCAGACCACCAGGGAAGTCCCTGTGTCAGCTTAACTGAGCTTGAAACTACATTTCCCAAAGTTCCCTTTCTTGCAGAGTTCCAGGTTAACATGGGACCCGAGAGACATTTTACAGAGATCTGGAAGGCGGAAATGAAGTGGCCATATTCTCTCTGTGGTCAGAGGGTGGTGCAGGACACAGAGCACTTGGCAGCTCACACATGCTGTTGCTGATTCGCTGCCTCACTTTGTGCGGCAGTGGTCTAGCCTGATGCTCCTTCAGCTCCCACAGGACACCCACATCACTGAAGTGGGAGGACTGGAGGCAGGCAGATAGCAACAAGGTTTCCAGCTCATCCTTCTGTGATATTTTTTACCTGATGACTTGAAGGTCAACATCAGATATAGAAGCAATAGCACTTCAGAAATTATACTAAGTCAATCCTCCTTGATAAAGCCCATATTCTTATCATTTCTAAGATTCTATTTCTTTGATCAAACCCATGTGTTTACCATACACATGTGCATATTATCTATAGAAAGGGCATACTGCTAATTGTTTGCTAAGATTTATCTCATTCACTCCTCATAGCAACCACGAAATATGTACTATTAATACTACTATCCCCATTAGAGATGAGGAAACGGGGCCCACCAGGACCAAGTGACCCTTCCCATATCACATTCCTCAATGAGTAATGAAGCTGGAACTCAAACCCTGGGAACATCATAAGGAGACTCCAGAAGTTTATATACTGTGTGTCCTGCATCTTAAGTTATGTTCCTTGGTGCAGTTTGTAAGGTTTAGACATTTACTAAGTGCGCTTTTCATCAGGGACTTTTGCTCAGAAGTCTTTGGGTTCATGACTGAGAAAGTGCAATTGATTGAGGAATAGAATTTTTGAGATAGAAAGAAGTTTAAAAATCATTGAGCCCAAGTATAAGAAAATAAAGCTTACAGAAGAGATTGTGCAAGTTAAGAAAAGTCTCTTGATGAGGGGTTTCTGCCTCAATTCTGTGCCCTTCTGTCACAATATACTCCAAATGCGAGCAAACTGAGGTTCACCTTCAATAGTCAGTGACGCAGGGATCTGGGACATACCATGGAGCACCTCCTGAGCCAGGTTTACGACTTTGAGATTTGTTCATGTGTGTGTAACTATCTCTCTGATGTCCTTTGGCCTAAGAGAAATAACTCAATTTCACTATTTGTGTGCTGTAAGAGCCCTTTCTGGTGTAATTCAAGTCTCTTCCAACACTTCAACTGGAGGGACTATTAGGAAAATCCTTTCCAATAATTCTGCTAATAGTTTCCAGCAAACTTCAACCTGGAGCGACATTTGAATGAATTTATCTGTAGTGGGCTTCTGCAAGAATCAATAAGTCATTTTGATTCATTCTCAGTGTCTAGAGGAAAGTATTTATTTCCTAAGATGAGACTGAATAGAAATGGGAATCATTTGTATGGGGTGAAACATAGCTTGCTGATTAACATTACCCCCCTTTTCCTTTATTATTCCAGAAAGATTAAACTATGGGAATTTTGAAACTTAAAACTACAGATTTCTTCTCTCCATACTCTTAGAGAAGCACTCATTGTCCCCATGGGATTTTGATCATTTGTACCATTTTGGTATTAGAATTTTATCCAGAAAAGTACTTTGAAAACACAGCTGGCTGAAAATTAGACCATGCTTCAACCACTAGTATATAAATACATGAAAATGTGTCCATAACAACATCAATTCTCTTATATGTTTCAGTAAAAATTAATAACAAAAATATAAATCATAATTTTGACAGAGGAACTTATTAACTGGCAACATGAACATATGATTTTTTTAAAAAACAATAAATATTTTCTTACAACAGTGAAAGGGTTTACAGAAGTAAAATTTCTACAGGGGAATTTACATTACAAACAAACCCCTAAAGAACAAAGGTTCTTGTGAAAATATAGTTGTTCCTTTCTACCTTATAGAGACCATAGTATAATTGGAAAGAATCTTCATCCGTAAGTCTGGAAGAAATGACCACTAAAACTTTAGAACATCCCACTGGAAACTTCAATCTAACTGGGAATTAATCCTTATAGGATTGAAATAGCATATAAGTTTTGCTTCCCTTGACAGTTGTAAAAAATGGAAAACTTGAGGTTCCTAGGAGTCAATTATAAAGCCTATTTGACTGTCCTGGGGGATAAATAATTATGCACTCAATTTCAACGTGTTTTTGCCCCAAGTCACCAAGCAATTCTCAGATACCAGCTGGATGTCCTTCAATTCAACTCAGTTCTGATACAATTCAACACCTACTGACGTGTCATGACCTTTCCCTGGGGTGCAGCTTCCACTCTAGCCAAGTTTATCATCAGTCTTAGTTACTAGAGGTGAGAGAAAGCCAAGATGATAACAATTCAACATTTTGAAAAATTATTTTTGTCCAATTTTAAAATATTTTATAAAACTTATAAAAAATATTACGAAAACACATATCCAGCAATCAAAGTCAATACATTTTAACATCTTGCTCTGTTTTCTGCAGCTTTCATTTTTCTTTCCTTACAGACACAGCTAAAGCTCAATCATATTTCCTCTACCCTCCCTTCCTTCTACTTTTCTAAAGGTTACTACAATCTTGAAGTTTGTATGTATCACTCCCATGCATGATTTTCAACATTAATTAAATATGTAGGAAATCACTAAAAGTATATAGTATGTCTTTGTATAATTTTTAACTTATACATTCTATACAAGGATTTCTCAACCTTGGCTCTACTGACATTTTGGGTCATGTATTAATTTCTTATCACTGCCATAACAAATTACACAAAATCAGTGTCTTGAAATAATACCAATTTATTATTTTCTAGGTCTGGAGGTCAGAAGGGTGAATGAACCTTACAGGGCTGACCTCAAGGTGTCAGTACGGCTGGTTTCTTCTGCAGGCTCTAGGAGAGAACTTATTGTCTTGCTTCTGCCAAATTCTAAAGGGTATCTCATTCCTTGGCTTATGGCCTTGCATCTCATAGCCTTTTTTCCATCTGCTCTATCATAACATTGCCTTCTTCCTTCTTTGCCCTTGTATTACTCTTATAAGGACCCTTGTAATTACACTTACTTAAGGCCCATCAGGATAGTCCAGGATCATCTCAGTATGAAGCCAGGCTTCAATAGTACCTGAACTGTGAACTTTCAGACATTCAAGCTGGATTTAGAGGAACCAGAGATCAAATTGCCAACATCTGTTGGATCATCAAAAAAGCAAGAGAGTTCCAGAAAACCATCTACTTCTACTTTATTGAGTGCGCCAAGCCTTTGACTGTGTGAATCACAACAAACTGGAAAATTCTTCAAGAGATGGGAATACCAGAGATTTAGAGGAACCAGAGATCAAATCGCCAACATCTGTTGGATCATCAAAAAAGCAAGAGAGTTCCAGAAAACCATCTACTTCTACTTTATTGAGTGCGCCAAGCCTTTGACTGTGTGAATCACAACAAACTGGAAAATTCTTCAAGAGATGGGAATACCAGACCACCTGACCTGCCTCCTGAGAAATCTATATACAGGTCAAGAAGCAACAGTTAGAACTGGACATGGAACAACAGACTGGTTCCAAATTTGGAAAGGAGTATGTCAAGGCTGTATATTGTCACCCTGCTTATTTAACTTCTATGCAGAGTACATCATATGAAATGCTGGGCTGAATGAAGCACAAGCTGGAATCAAAACTGCTGGGAGAAATATCAATAACCTCAGATACTCAGATGACACCACCCTTATGGCAGGGTGAAGAGGAACTAAAAAGCCTCTTGATGAACGTGAAAGAGGAGGGTGAAAAAGTTGGCTTAAAACTCAACATTCAGAAAACTAAGATCACAGCATCTGTCCCATCACTTCATGGCAAACAGGTGAGGAAACACTGGAAACAGTGAGAGACTTTATATTCTTTGGCTCCAAAATCACTGCTAATGGTGACTGCAGCCATGAAATTAAAAGATGCTTGCTCCTTAGAAGAAAGCTATAACCAACTTAGACAGCATATTAAAAAGAAGAGACATTACTTTGCCAACAAAGGTCCATCTAGTCAAAGCTATGGTTTTTCCAGTGGTCATGTATGGATGGGAGAGTTGGACTATAAAGAAAGCTGAGCACCATCTTTGGCTCCAAAATCACTGCTAATGGTGACTGCAGCCATGAAATTAAAAGATGCTTGCTCCTTAGAAGAAAGCTATAACCAACTTAGACAGCATATTAAAAAGAAGAGACATTACTTTGCCAACAAAGGTCCATCTAGTCAAAGCTATGGTTTTTCCAGTGGTCATGTATGGATGGGAGAGTTGGACTATAAAGAAAGCTGAGCACCAAAGGATTGATGCTTTTGAATTGTGGTGTTGGAGAAGACTCTTGAGAGTCCCTTGGACTGCAAGGAGATCCAACCAGTCAATCCTAAAGGAAATCATTCCTAAATATTCATTGGAAGGACTGATGCTGAAGCTGAAACTCCAATACTTTAGCCACCTGATGCAAAGAACTTAACTTTTCATTGGAAAAGACTCAGATGCTGGGAAAGATTGAAGGCAAGAGGAGAAGGGGACAAGAGAGGATGAGATGATTGAATGGCATCACCAACTCAATGGACATGAGTTTGAGTAAGCTCTGGGAATTGGAATGGACAGGGAAACCTGGCATGCTACAGTCCATGCGAATCACAAAGATTTGGACACAATGGAGCAACTGAACTGAACTGAACTGTCTCACCATTTTAAGACCTTTCATTTAATCACATGGGCAAAGTCCTTTTTGCCATAGAGCACAGAATTCATAGGTTTCAAGGATTATAATATGGGCATCTTTGGGGACCATTACTGAGCCTACTACAGGGCAGATAATTCTACACTCTGTAGGGGACTGTCCTGTATACTGCAGAATGTTTAGCTAAATCCCTAATCTATATTCTCCAGATGCCAGAGACAACCCTCAAATTTTAAGAACCAAAAATGCCTCCAGATATTGCCAGATGTCTCCTGGGGGTGGGAGGAGGCAACATCATGTTGAGAACAGTTCATCACTTGGTATATTTAATTCTATATCATGTTTGAGAATTATTCATGTCAAAACATTAACACCTAATTCACTAATTTCAAGTGCTTCACATATTTTGTTGAATGAATAAAAGCTTGTTTTCCTGTTTTTCTTCTATTATGAACAATGCTTCATAAATAATCTGAGCATGTCTCCTCATAAGCATGACTGAAGAATTTCTTTATGCTATAGCAATGGTTCTTGCCCTTTAACATACTTGATTCTTACTTGATAAGAACCACCTAAAGAGCTCCTTGCAACACAGATTGTTGGGGAACAGGCCAAGAGTTTCTGATTCAATAGATCCTGAAATACTGAGTTTTTAACAAGTTCCCAGGTGATGCTGAAGCTACCAGTCTAGAGACCACTCTGAGAACCACTTCTCTAAGACATATGCTTAGAAGTATGATGACAAATATGATTTGCTAGGTATTATCAAATTGCCACCACACTGGTTATAACAATTTCACTCACCCTCAAGAAATGAATTCATTATTCTCTACAATCTGACCAATTGGTGCAGAGAGGCTGTGATTTTTTTTTTTTTTTTTTGCAAAAGTGAGGGATTAAAGTAGCATCACACAGCCTATTACTTTATATTTCCCACTTACCAAAGTTAGGCATATTACCATACAATTATTATCCATTTGGGGTTCCTATAGGAAATGGCAACCCACTCCAGTATTCTTGCCTGGAGAATCCCATGGATGGAAGAGCTTGGTGGGCTACAGTCCATGGGTCACAAAGAGTCGAACAAGACTGAGTGACTTCACTTTCACTTTCACTATCCTGTATGCTGCCTGTTCTTTTTTTTTTTTTTTCCTGGTTTTCTACAGAGATGGTGGTGGTGTTCAGTCACTCAGCCATGTTTGACTCTTTGCAGCCCCATGGACTGCAGCACGCCAGGCTTCCATGTCCATCACCAACTCCTGGAGCTTGTTCAAACTCATGTCCATTGAGTCAGTGATGCCATCCAACCATCTCATCCTCTGTTGTCCCCTTCTCCTCCTTCCCACTATCAGGGTTTTTTCCAATGAGTCAGTTCTTCACATGAGGTGGTCAAAGTATTGGAGCTTCAGCATCAGTCCTTCCAATGAATATTCAGGACTGATTTCCTTTAGGATTGACTGGTTGGATCTCCTTGCAGTCCAAGGGACTCTCAAGAGTCTTCTCCAACACCACAGTTTGAAAGCATCAATTCCTTGGCACTCAATCTTCTTTATGGTCCAACTCTCACATCCATACATGACTACTGGAAAAACCATAGCTTAAACTAGACAGACTTTTATCAGCAAAGTAATGTCTCTGCTTTTTAATACGCTGTCTAGGTTCTACAGAGGTAATTATAGAAATTTTTTCTACACTTCAGATATTGAATTTCTGTTAGTTTTACACATTTCAAGTGTCTGTTTCTTGTTTTTAGAACTTTCCTCTTTACTTCTTTTGATAAAAAGATATTTATTTTAATGCAGTCAAATTTATCCATCTTTTTTATGGTTTTTTAAATTTTTTATCTTAAGAAATCCTTCTCTGCACTAAGGTCAGAGAGATATTTCTCTCCATTTTTTCAAATTTTGCCTTATATATTTTCACACTTAGTTTAACTGAAATTTATTTTTGTATATGATAGAGGCAGGGATCTATTTTAATTCATCCCATAGGAATAGCTGGTTGACTCAGCCTTATTTACTGGGCAGTTGGAGTCATGATTTGTAATTCTCCTCTGCCATACATATGCATAAATGAGTGATTCTGTTTTTCAGCTTTCTATTATATTATATTCCATTGAACATTTTTGTACCATAGTTTTTACTAATATAGGTTTATACAGGTCTTAACATGTTTTAGGTTAAATATTCCTTTATTCTTGTTCAAAAAATGCCACTGCTCTTCTCTTTATCTTGTCAATTAAAATTTAAAATCAACTCAAGTTCTATGGGGAAAAAGCATTTTTATATATGTTGCATAGAAATTATAAAGCTTGGTTTCTGTCATTATAACATCAGGTTTTCCATCTAGTAACATGATCCATTTGTCCATTTATTTAAGTCTTTTATGTTATTTAGCAAAGTTTTTAAAGCTTATTCTTAAATGTCTTCATTATCTTTTTGTACATTTGTTTCTAGGTCCTTAAAATTTTGTGCTATTCTTAATGCCATTTTATTTGCATTTTCTAATTGCTCCTTCTCTATAGAAATGCTAATAATATTTGTACATAGATATTGTATCCAGTAGCCTTGTAGAATTTCCTGATTTATTCCAGTAGTTTTGTAGATTTGTGTGGGTTTTTCTAAATAGGCAACATGTAGATACTTGTTTCTTCCTTTCCGTTTCTCATGCTTAGTGGTCTTATCATGGCAACTAGGATCTCCACTACTACACTGATGAGAGCTTCTGAAAATGAGAATCCTGGTCCTATTCCTAGCTTTGAAAATATTGCTTTTGTTATGTTACCATCAAATATAATATTTGCTATTGCTTTTTAACTCACCAGGTAAAGAAAGTTTGCTGAGAGAGGTTATCATGGGTAAATATTGAATTTAATGAAATGTGTATCTTGTGTTTACTGGTGGATTATAGATTTTTATCTTTTAAGTTATTAATGAGGTAAATTATACCAATTTACTTCTAAGACAGTTTCAATTTTTATCAAGTTATTAATAACTATATTTTAAAGGGTCAAATGGTTCTACCTATTTATTGTGAAAAACAGACTCTCTTCCTTTACCATTTCCTCACCCACAAATGCAGTAGCTTCTGTGTCTTTTAACTGATTTTTTCAGTGCTTGCTTCTGTATCTCTAAATAAGATGACTGTGTTGTTACTTCTTGATTTTTCAGAACCTTAGCCCTCTATTTTCTCTGTATAATCATCTTTTATTCCCAGCTCCGACCACACCTTCATTCTCCTCCTAAATGAGTCACACACTTATTTCACTCTGTGTTTACATTATTATAACTATACAAACACTATTCACAGCTGAATCATACAGTCAACTATGATTATTTTTCCTTTGCTGGCAAATTCATTTTCTCGGCTTGCACTATCTTGTTATTTGGTAAGTTTTCTGAGTTTACAAATAACACCAAACTCTTACCCAGTTCCCTAAATCTCCTTTTAAGATGATCAGATACATCAGATATTCTATCAACTTTATCTTCCCAAAGAAGATTCTCACCTGTTCCAATCTGCATTTTTCCTGTGATGGATCTCCAATACCTACCATGTGTGAATTCTTTTGGTTATGTCTACCAATTAGTAAGAGCATTGTATGATAACTTTATGACAATATTTGATATACTTTCATGAAATTTTCAGTTTTTATTTTATATTCTGAAGCTACATTTTTAGGTACTTAGAGGTTCCAAATTGTTATAGCTTCATGAAGAATTGTTCCCCTTATCATTATGTAATGATTCCCTACATAGTATGATAAATATAGGTACACCAGTTTTCTTCTAGTCAGTATTAGTCTCACATATCACTTCCCTTCCTTAACTTGCAACCTGTTTTATTATGCTTTAGGTGTCTCTCTATGAAGCAATATATAAGTAGGTTTGTTCTTTTTCAATCTAAAAGCATCTAAACTGGTAAAAAGCCATACATTTATATTTTTGTTACTTTAGATATATCTGGATTATTTTGTGCTTTCATTTGATCATACTTTACATTTATCCTTCCATGCTTTGTCATTGAATAATCAAGCTTTATCTAGTTGGCCTTTCTCCTTCCACTACTACTGTTAAGTGAAAGACTTAATATCAGGCATAATCTTAGAAAGCAACCCTTCAGAGAATGAGGTTTCTGCCTAGGATGACTAATTCTAATAATCAAGGGGAAATTGGTTTGCCTCTGTACAATGGGAAAATACGGATTTTTGTGTCACTGTGTCAGTAACACAAAAGCCCTCTGGGAAGCCTTGTAATGCTTCCATGATCAATATAAAAGTTAATGAATATTGTGGTTCAGCTGGTAAAGAATTCACCTGCAATGCGGGTGATCTGGGTTCAATCTCTGGGTTGGGAAGATACCTTAAAGAAGGGAAAGGCTACCCAATCCAGTATTTTGGCCTGGAGAACTCCATGGACTGTATAGTCCATGGGGTTGCAAAGAGTTGGACATGACTGAGTGACTTTCACTTCACAGCAACTAAAAAAATAAATTAGTTCAATGATAAATCATACTCTAGAAATGGAGGTTTAGTTAACCCAACAGGTAATGAATATCTAATCAGTTTTTCCTCCACTTAATCTATGGTTTTTCCAAATTAAGAGTATTAAGTGAGTGAAGTCGCTCAGTCGTGTCCAACTCTTTGCGACCCCATGGACTGTAGCCTACCAGGCTCCTCTGTCCATGGGATTTTCCAGGCAATAGTACTGGAGTGGATTGCCATTTCTTTCCCCAGGGGATCTTCCTGACCCAGGGATCGAACCTGGTTTTCCTGCATTATAGACAGACGCTTTACCGTCTGAGCCACCAGGGAAGTCCAATTAAGAGTATATATATAATTCTATTCTCAAATATTTCACCTCTATCTCACTGTGCTAAAGCTGGGCATTTTACTTATATCTATATTTTCTATTTTATGGGTCTTCTCTTCAGTTGTTTCTAATGGTATATTTAACCTCTCCATTAGGTTTTAACTTCAAGTTTCCAAGTGTTTTCATTTTCAGAAGTTCAATTTTATTTTTTCCCAATCTGCCTAAGCATCATTTTTTTTTCTTATGTTTCTTGGTCTTTCTTTTTCCTTTGTTAGCCATTTAAAAGATATTTATTGTATAAATTTAGATTATTTTATCTCAGGATTTGGCTTGCTAAACTTTTGTCTGCTGACACTAACTTATGACAGAACTTAAGTTCATCTTATGGGGAAATAGTTTTCCCTGTGTCCTGGATTATGGAGAAAAACTTTTAAGCATACTTTCATTTATTTCTTGCTGGTATTCTAAGGACAGTACCTGCCTGGGGACCACTTTACATCAGTTTATCAATTTGGTAGTATGAAAAAGCATAGGTTTAACAGAAGTGTGGTTACACTGGGGGTCTAAGAGGCTTCTCCTTCACCATTAAATGAAACACACTTTAATTCTGGCTGTAGACAAGCCCTACCACTAGAGCTCCAATTTTCAGTGCATGTTTCATTGAGTTGTACTCCTTTGTCAACTGCCAAAGCAAAGCACATTCACACTCCAGTGAATGATAAATAAGTATAGTATCAGTCGTGTCCGACTCTTTGCAACCCCATGGACTGCAGCATGCCAGTCTTCCTTGTCCATCACCAACTCCTGGAGCTTGCTCAAACTTATGTCCATTGAGTTGGTGATGCCAGCCAACAATCTCATCCTCCTGCCTTTCCCACTATCAGGGTCTTTTCTGATGAGTCAGTTCTTCACATCAGGTGGCCAAAGTGTTGGACATTCAGCTTCAGCATCAATCCTTCCAATAAATATTCAGGACTGGTTGGATCTCTTTGCATTCCAAGGGACTCTCAAGAGTCTCCTCCAACACCACAGTTCAAAAGCATCAATTCTTTGGTGAGAGTCCCTTGGACTGCAAGGAGATCAAACTATTTAATCCTACAGGAAATCAGTCTTGAATATTCATTGGAAGGACTGATGCTGAAGCTCCAAAATATTAGGCAGGGAGAAGTGCAAGTTCACAAGCAAAACTGAATGCAAGTTTGGCATTTTCTGGAAACAGAGAAGAGTGAAAGTGAAGACATTTGTACAACAAAAGATGTGACGTGGATGCGGCTAGACAGATCAGCTGTGGTGATCTTATGAAAGTCTCCTACCAATGCAGAGTGGAAGAAATTCTGATTGGAAGATTATATATCTTGTTTTTATATAAAATTTGAATCATACCATGGAAATATGAAATGATTATATAGTAAATGCTGCCTTTGATTGACTTAATCATTTCAAACATGAAAGACATGTATAATTAATAGGCTTTAGTGGTTAAAAAAAAAAAGAAAAGAAAAGAAAAAAGGTCATTTCTGGTCTAATACTTGTTCTTCTTTAGTATCTTGGCAGGGGGCAGCAGCTAAGAAAGATTTTCCTCTTGGCCACTGCCCAAAGAAGGACTGAAGAAGAGAAATAGGGGTTGTTAGAGAGAACTGGACATAAGCCCAGCCCAGTCAACACAGACACAGAGCATGAGACAGGAGGGAGTGAAAATACCTGCTAAACCATATTTCCAACTATGCTTTTCAGAAGACAGGAGAACTGGGAATTCCTGTACTTTTGAGGAATGGATGCTAGCCACGTACACATACTGGAGTTGTAAATTACATGATTCTGACACTTTTTTCAAGCTGGGATTCTATATATAGTAGATAGAACGGAAGTAGAATAAACAAGATTCTATGGCTATGCAAGCCAATGGTTTCTAAACCTGGCTGTACTAAGTACTGTCATCTAGGGAGAGTTAAAAAAAACTCTTAAGTGCCTGGAGCCCACCCTTTAGTCTAGAATTTCATTGTCTAACTTTTTCAGTTGCCCCAAGTGAGTCTTGTGTAGTCAATCCAGCGTAAGTCAGCAGATCAGCTCTCAGAAAATGCAAATAAAATGTACCTTGATTATAATCTGCATTCAAATTAAAATGTTTTTATCAGTTCTCTTTATCTTAAAAATGACACCTTTTGCAAAAATTAACTTATAATTATTAAAATTATTCTTTCAGAGGTTTAAAAAATGTTTACTTCATACATTCAATTTTATCTCATTTTTTCTTATTGNACTAAACACACATACACAAAAATGTAAGTTTTAGAAGAAATAGTGACAGTATGTTCCCTACTACACTGTTTTTTATAGTTAGCAAAAGATGGTAGGTTATTTAAAAATTAGAATATAGCAGTAAAAATGAGGGTATTAACTAATATTTATACATTTAGTCTTTATATTTACTTTGGAAGTTTAATCAGTTTGACATTAATAGACATATGCTCCAACTGCAAATTTAAAGAGTACGCTTTTGCACAACATAGAAAAGAAACTTATGGTTACCAAAGGGGAAAGGTGGGTGGCAGGGATAAATCAGAAGGTTAAGATTACCATATACACACTACTATAAATTTCATGGTCAGAGGAGCCTGGCTACAGTCCATGGGCTACAGTCCATGGGGTCAAAAAGAGTCGAACACAACCTAGCAACTAAGCAGCAGCATATATGAATAGTGTTTGACACATCACAGGGGCCAACTATATATTTGTTGAATGAATGAATGTGTCCCACCTACCTATGTAGCCTTAAAGGATTTTCAAGAAAAACAAAAATGCTATAGCTTTTCTAAAACTCCAGGTAGAAAAAAAAATGGGGGGAAATTGGAATCTCACCTGAAACCTTTCGGTGGATACGTTAGTTTATATGACAAAAGGGACACGGCACATGTAATTAGGTAACAGACATTAAAATAGAGAGAGAAGCCTGGATTACGCAGGTGGGCCCAATCTAACCAAGGGAGACATTAAAAAACCAAGAAATGTTCTCCAGTTGCAGAAGCAGAAGTCAGAGAGATTGAAGGGTGAGAGGGACTCCATCTACCTTTGCTGGAGAGAAGCCACTTGGAAAGCAAGCAGCCTATGGGTGCAGAGACTAGTCTCAGGCTAAGAGCCAGTAACCAAACAGGGACCTCCAACCCACAACCACAAAGAGTGGAATTCAGCCAACAACTTGAATGAGCTGGAAGATTTGCTCCTAGAGCTTCCAGAAAGGAAGTTTGTCCTTATGAGACTGTTCAGAACCCAGCTAGGCCACACTGAGCATTAGCTGAACTGGGGGGTAATAAATGGTGCTGTTGAAGGCTGCTCAGTTTGTGGAAATGTCATGGCAGTGATGGAAAACTATACTACCTAACCCTAAAATTCTTGCTTGGTGAGATATGTTTGAAAAAAGAGAACTGGAGATCCATGACTGGACAGTAACAGCAGAGATTTGAGGGCACCCCTATCATAAAGCTACAGCGTTCTCTAACATGCTTGAACTCCCAACAAAACTATGTTTCTGGAAACCAGGAATTAATATTATTTCCTTCTACTTATGTGTCTTCTCACAGACTTTGTTATTAGAGTAGAATGAGGTAATCATCCTGAGATGATTTACAGGGTGCAAATCAACTATGACACTCAACAAATTTAATGATCTTTCTGCCTGGTTGGTGATTTTTAACTAGGAAGAAACTCACTATAGTTAATGCTACACCAAATGCCACATGTTAAAAAATGAGAGGCAGCTTAAAACTCCATTTCTCTGAATCAAGTTATCCCCAAGTAAGAATGCATATGAATGTGCACAAATGCACAAGCATTGCCTATCAACAATTTAGTCTTCTCACAGACTTTGTTATTAGAGTAGAATGAGGTAATCATCCTGAGATGATTTACAGGGTGCAAATCAACTATGACACTCAACAAATTTAATGATCTTTCTGCCTGGTTGGTGATTTTTAACTAGGAAGAAACTCACTATAGTTAATGCTACACCAAATGCCACATGTTAAAAAATGAGAGGCAGCTTAAAACTCCATTTCTCTGAATCAAGTTATCCCCAAGTAAGAATGCATATGAATGTGCACAAATGCACAAGCATTGCCTATCAACAATTTAAGTCTTTTTTTAAATATTTTAATATATTGGCACTTAAGAATTGTCTTTAAAATGGTGTATACTCTTAAAATATGGTGACTTTTCTTTCTAAAGAAAAAAATCTGTTTTTAAAGCAAGATTAGTTCCATAGATGGAGGAAATGTGGTATTCAGCATTCAAATAGTAATATGGAGTCTTAGTCAGCTAGGGATACCATAACAAAATACCAGACTGGGTAACAAACAATATAAATTTGTTTTCTCAGAGTTCTGGAGGCCAAAAGTCCAAAAGCAAGGTGTAAGTAGGTTGGGTTCCTCCCAAGGCCTCACGTTTGGTTTCTCCTTGGCTTGAAGACAGCCACCTTCTTGCTGTTTCCTCCTGTGGCCTTTCCTCTGTGTGCATATGGAGAAAGAGGTCTCTGAGGTCTTTTCCTCTTAAGGAAATTGGTTCCTTTGGATTAGGACCCCACTCATATGCCCTCAACTTCCTAATTAAAAGATCTTGCCTGCTTGCTCGGACGGTAAAGCATCTGCCTACAATGCCTACCATGTGGGAGACCTGGGTTCAGTCTCTGGGTCAGGAAGATCTCCTGGAGAAGGAAACGGCAACCCACTCCAGTATCCTTGTCTGGAAAGTCCCATGGATGGTGGAAGCTGGTAGGCTACAGTCCATGGGGTCACAAAGAGTCAGACACAACTGAGTGACTTCACTTTCTACTTTCTTTCTTCCCTAATTAAAAGATCTATCTTTAAATACGTTACATTAGGGATTAGGGCTTCAACATATGAACTTGTTAAGGGAGGGAGAGGACACCACACAGTCTGTAACTGGTTACTAGAGTAGTAAAGAAAAGCAGAGCTAAAATTGACACAGGATTCTGCCTCCCCAGGAAAAAACTTGTTGAGTGCTGAGTGACTTCCTGGACAGCTGAGGGCCAATGTGCACAGTTCATCAAGTTCAGCCACAGGGAAGACAGGGAACTGAGGTTCTGGAGATGTTCATAGAAGGGAACTGGTGTGGGGGGTACCAGAGGAGCTAAATCAGAGAAAAGAGATTTTCTGGAGGCAGAGGGTTTATCTTACAGAATAATTGTCAGTCATATTGCCAAGCCTCATTAACTTCCCTTCTTGATAGAATTTTGAAGGCATTTACCATGAATATTGTTTGTCCTGATATCAGCAAAACTTTTCAGGACTCTATGATGGTAACTTTGTGATTACCATGAAAGCACTCAAACACTCATCCTCACTGCCAGTGCCAAGCTCCAGCATGTCCCTAGTTGAGTGCTGCAGAGTTCTTCTCTTGCTTCTATCTCTTCTGAAATTTGGTGTCACTAATTTGAATAAAGATTTCAAACATAATTATAAAATTTTTAGTAACAAACCATTGGGAGAGATAATGGATATACTGAATGGAAAGTTTAGGATCTCAAGAGATCTTGACAGGATGGCATGTACAAACAAAGCCAACACAATTAAATGTGACTGTGCTCACCGAGAGGTTTTGCACTGGAGGAAAGATCCTGTGCACAGAGAGAGGCGAGCATAACCTATGTAACGGAAGTGGGGGAAATCCATTGAAATTGGAGATCATGGAAAGAAAGGCATGCCAAAAGCAGGGTCCTCAATGGAAATTTTCAGACAAGAAAATGATGCAAGGCAGGAACTTATCAGAGCTAGTCAAAATCCCCAGCATGATAAGCTATTTCCCTCATTTATTCCCCACTCCCAGCTCCTTAGCATTTGGTAAAGAGGAACATCAATGATCCCATTTGTTTCTGTTTATAGCAAACTAACAGCAAGACTAAAGAGAGGGTCAGCCTGTCCCTCGGGGCTTCCCTGGTGAATCAGCGGTAAAGAATCCCCCTGCCAATGCAGGAGACTTAGGTTCAATCCCTGGGTCAGGAAGATCCCCTAGAGAATGAAATGGCAACTCACTCCAGTATTCTTGCCACCATAATCCCATAGATAGAGGAGCCTGGTGGGCTTCAGTCCATAGAGTTCCAAAAGAGTTGGGACCACGTCCAAAAGAAGGACATGATTCAGCAACTAAACAACAGCCTGCCCCTCACATTATATTCCAGAGTGAAACTCTAGGTTTATGAGCCCAAACATACTGGACTGTCACACACGCACAGAGTTTGAAAGGGTCATGGACATTCAGGGCTTTTCCATTCATTCCAAGTTTCCCCTTCTCACTTCTTTGATTCAAGGTCAAACTTCATTCCAATTGCACCACTTGCAATTGCTTGAACTTTCCTAACCTCCCTCACCTCCTTTGCTCCAGCTGATTCCTCTTCCTTGAATGCCCTTCTCCCATCTTTTCTGAAAACCTACTCCCTTCATGGAGAAGGCAATGGCACCCCACTCCAGTACTCTTGCCTGGAAAATCCCATAGATGGAGGAGCCTGGTGGGCTGCAGTCCATGGGGTCGCCACAAGTCGGACACGACTGAGCAACTTCACTTTCACTTTTCACTTTCATGCATTGGAGAAGGAAATGGCAACTCACTCCAGTGTTCTTGCCTGGAGAACCCCAGGGACGGGGGAGCCTGGTGGGCTGCCGTCTATGGGGTCACACAGGGTCGGACACGACTGAAGTGACTTAGCAGCAGCAGCAACTCCCTTCAAGGCACATTACAAATGCTGCCCCTGAAGACATATCTTTCCAGATTTCTCTTCTTACAGCTACAAATGGACACTCCCCTTTCTTTTTCATTTGTGAACTTATATAGCACGTGTGTATGCTTCTTTAGGATAATCGTTCTTTATTGCAGAGGAAGTCTTCCTAAAGAGTGAGGCCCAGTTTTTGTCCTGCTGCTCACATAAGAAGTGAATGCCCAGGGACTTCCCTGTTGGTCCCATGGTTCAGACCTCATGCTTTCACTGTGGGAGATAGGGGATGAAGGGCTGTGGTGGGGGCATGAGTTCAATCCCTAGTTGGGGAACTAGGATCCCACATACTGCTCAGCACAGCCAAAAAAGAAAAAAAAGAAAGGCGGGAGGTGGGAATGTTCAGCTTTACTAACTAGACTGGAAGTCACATTTCCCTCAAATCATGTGAGCTTCTTGCCAAAAGTGTGACAAGCCATGGCCCATCCATTAAGACCTAAAATACATTTGTTTTCTTCTCTGTGAAGCTTTTGTGTCCATCCCCAGCAAAGATGACCTTTATACTTCATATAACACCTTTACATGACATATCCTGCTATTACATAAAGTTAAAATATTGCAACTGCCATAATCCCTCAGTTTAAAAATTATGCTCTTAAAAACATCAATGGTATATAAATATGTTATAAAACCAAATGCTATATTAACTCTGCATATTAGTTGTAAAATACACAATGATTCTAAATAAAATGCCTAAAAATATGCATCCCATGATCAAAGAATACCATAATTGTTAACTTGTATGCCTTGTTCCACTAGATTGGCAGGTCCTCAGACATCAGCAGGAATCATGTCTCATTCATCTTATTACCAACATTTGCCCAGTGGCTAGTATATAGTACTGGTCAAGAAATATCTGTGGAGTGAATGAACGAATTGAACACATAAGGTTTTTGCTGGCTATAAATGGTTTATGGTTTGACACTCTGCTATAAAAACTTACATAATATAGCACTAACTGCATTTTATAGCATGTTCAGATTACAGAAAGCAATAATCACAGAAAAATTCAGTTACATTTGGATTACAGATTTTTTTTTTTTTTTTGGCCAAGCCAAGAGGCACACAGGATCTTACTTCCCTGACCAGGTATCAAACCCATGCTCCCTGCAGTGGAAGCTCAGAGTCTTCACTGCTGGATCACCAGAGAATTCCCTACAACATACATTTTCTAATTGTGTTAAATATTTTAAAGAGGACACTGACCACTCAAGATGACCAGGATGGTATTAGGCCCAGAAACATATTAATATAGAGCAAGGCAGATAGAATTGAGTAGATGTAGCCTTGAAAAGAGAAGCAAGTGAAAAACATGATAGCAGTCTTCACACATCTGAAGGACTATCTCTGAAGGTGTAAAAAGGCCCAATGTATGAAGTTCCAGAGAAGCAAAGACCAGTCTGATGACAGTTCCAGAAGTAGATTTGATTCTCTATACAAAATGCCTTTACAAACCACTGCTATAAGGCAATGGAACATGCTGTCTTGTGATATTGTGAGCATCCCAACACAGGGCATATCACAGCAGAACCATAATGACTAAGAGTTTCTCAGCACTGAATAGAATGGTAGACTACGTGTCCCACTGGGCTTCCTGAAATTTTAAAGTTCTCTAACTCTACCAACATTGATTGTTATTCTGGGGAGAACCCCTAAAACCATAGGCACAATTGAAAACTGGCAAGTATTCCAGGAGATGACCTGGAAGTGTCCAGCCTTAGATCTACTACAGATTATCACTAAAAATACATCTATCCATCCATTTATCCAACCAACTAAATTTCATCCGTGGGCTTCCCTGGTGGCTCAGTGGTTAAGAATCTGCCTGCCAATGCAGGAGATGTGGGTTCGATCCCTGGATCGGGAAGATCCCTGGGAGAAGGAAGTGGCAACCCACTCCAGTATTCTTGCCTAGGAAATCCAATGGACCGATGAGCCTGCTGTGCTAGACAGTCCATGGGTCACATAAGAGTTGGATGTGACTTCATAACAACAAAATTTCATGAGTACCCACTGAGTGTCAGGCACTGTCCTCAGTCCTAGAGAAATAGCATTGAGCAAAATAGACCAGTTCCTGTGTTCAGAAACTTAGTGTCTAGACAGGTAGTAATAAGCACACATACTTAGAAATTACAACCCATGGTGAATTCTAGGAAGAAAGGCATGGGATGCTTAAGAACCAGCTATGATAGTTGGAAGGCTCAGACAGGTCTGTCTTGATGCAAGTCATTTAATCTTTCTGTTCATCCACAATGATTCCTGTTAAACAGGACAGAAGATTTTTACCACACCATGACTTTGAGGAATTTAGTGTGTAAACTTGGGGACCTATTGTCTTTGTACTCTTGGAAAAGGTCATTCGACCTCTGAAAATTTCAATTTCCTCCTCTCCCAAACGGGAAGCATATCAGCCCCTACATCCTGATGCTGTGGGATCATGCTTGGGAGCCCAGTGTCTGCCTTTGGAGTGAATCCTCCGGAAATGTTATTAAAGTGTTATTAAAATAAACAGGAAATGCTTTAAGTACTTAGAAGAAAAAAAATTCATTTACATCCTGCTGCTGCTGCTGCTGCTAAGCTTCAGTCGTATCCGACTCTGTGCGACCACAAGGATGGCTACCTACCAGACTCCCCCGTCCCTGGGATTCTCCAGGCAAGAACACTGAAGTGGGTTGCCACTTCCTTCTCCAATGCATGAAAGTGAAAAGTGAAAGTGAAGTCGCTCAGTCGTGTCTGCTTAGTAGCGACCCCATGGACTGCAGCCCACCAGGCTCCTCCGTCCATGGGATTTTCCAGGCAAGAGGACTGGAGTGGGGTGCCATCGCCTTCTCCCATTTACATCCTAGATCTGTTATTCCTACTTTTCTAGTTATCTCAGGTTTCCATAGTCCCCAGGTTGTTTGGTTGCGGGTGGGGAGCATGGATAAGACAGCCAGAAAGGGTAGCAGCACCTGATCCTACTTGAGGGTAGCCTCACTTCTCCCACTCTACCTTTCCTTCCTTAGAAGTAGTTATCTGCTATAGGATGGAAAGCATCCTTCCTTCTTGCTTTCATATTCAACCTTTTCCTTCTTCTCTTTACAAATCCGAGAAAGTAGGAAAGGACCCTTCTGGAGAAACGAGACCACCCCTGCCTCAGCCAGTGCAGCCACCAAATGAAAATTCAGAGCGGCGGTTCCCTGGAGTTCCAGGAGGAGACCAGACCGGTATGAATAAATAATCCCCATTTCAAGCAGGATTACGACTATAAATGAAAGACGAAAAGCACATCAGGGTACCAATTCGACACACATCTACACACAAAAGTGCACCCTTGTTTTTCTCCTTATCCCCAGCTTACCCCACTGCCCACTGCACTTTTGGGCCGAACATACACAACCCTGGAAAAGATTTTTTAAAGTGGGGCAGAGAGAGCAAAAGAGCGAGCTGCCAGCCAGACAGACAGGTAAGCTTTGTGGGGCTCTGAGTGCCATCCACTGCCTCCCTCCCTACTAGCAGGCGGGATCCCTCTGAACTTAGGGGGTCAGATGATCCCCAGCAGGGGCTTGTCTGTCACCTCAGCGAGTGGTGTCACACAGCACCTGGTCACAGCCTGGCTGATACCTGCTGCTACCTAGTCCTCCTGTTATCTCCCACTAGTCCTGTTAACTAACACAGCTCCCCACCGTCGCTACATCCCATTAGGTCAGAGCAATGAAAATGAATGCCATTTTCTTGATGGCTTATGCAGAATTGATGTAATCTGAAGCAAGCCTCTCTGGCCCTGCTTCTTCTCCTGTCTCCATCCCCCAACCCCTTTCCACCACCCCGCCTCCATGCTTGGCTGCTCCCCCTCCAGCCCCTCCCAACCCCTGTCTCTGACTTTCTTCTCCCTTTTCATACTGT
>SJXQ01008301.1:0-215010 GCA_006408695.1 Aepyceros melampus | reverse complement strand
GGGGGCCCTGGCGGCCTGCCATTCTAACTGCACATTAGAAATGGTAGAGTTTTCCTCTATCTGATTCTATAAAATGAGTTCACCAGAAGGTGCAAACCCAGCACATTCGTGGTTTTTCCTATAAATTACTTTAACACTGTGTCCAATCATATATATAATTTCAGATTTTCAATTTCAACTCACTGCTGTGTCAGCACAGACTCCACTGATATGTCTAACGTATTTAGCTTAAAATGAAACGGATGGCATTTCATTACCAGGAAGATAATATTTTTGAATATGTTTCCTGCATGGCGGGACCCATCATTATTCTGCCATTTGATGTTCAGTATGTGTAATAGCTTTTTAATGCTTTGACGTATTTTATTTATATGTGTAATATTTTTCTAATACCATAGGACAGTTTGACTCATTGGACACATTAGAAAATCTTAATTGAATTCTTTTAAATATTAGCTAGAAGGGGCAGGCTGAACAAATTGCCAGTATTTTTACTTAAAATTTCATCAAGAGTAACCCCAAAAAGGCACAAAAATTGTTCTACGTTTGTTCTTTTCCTTTACCTATTCTCCCTAACCTTACCCCTGCTCCTCACCCCCTCAGAGTGGTCTCCCCATAAATATATCACTTTGGAGAGGAAATGAAAAGATAAAGAAAAATCCCCTAGTCCCCTGAGACTTAGGAGCTGTCAGGGTGAAAGCAAAGAACACAAGAAATATTGAGCAAGCCCCAGTGTGAATGGCAGAAGCTCTCTCATTGGTGAAAGCTTCTGACAGTGCTGAAACCTTTAATACCAGGTTCCCAGCTCTTTGACCAAAGTCATGAAATGTTCAAAAAGAGACTTTTTCTCAAAAGCTGTCTTTGCAAAGAAAATGCAAAGGAAAGTGTTTCACCTTAAAAACTTGCAGGTAGTCAGTTTGAAATGCTGAAGGCATTTCAAATTTACAGGTAAATGCTGGCGAGAGCACTTTCTTCTAGTTCTGTCCCCACTTCTATCAAAGCAGCGCCTTACTCCTCCAAAAGAAAGATCTGGGAGTCAGGGTGGGAAAGGTACTTTGCCTTCCCCCTTTCAAGTCAAAGCCGCTCAGTCAGCGGCCAGCTGGCCTCCGCGCCCCACTGGGAGTCTCCAGTCTGGGCTCACTCATCAGGGTGAGAATTAACATTTTCTTTGTAGAAGCTCTGCTTTTCCTGCATGTATATACATATGTAGTTTTCCCCAGCTTTCTTGAAGCATAATTGATAAATAAATCTGTTATGTCTAAAGTGCAATAAAATGTACAATTGGCCTTTCCTGCATTTATATTCCAGCCCCTTTTTCTCTACTACTCTTCTAGGGAGGAGCAAGCAGACACAGATTCTAATTCTAGGCCACCTCTGATCACCTCTGGGATCCTGAGCAGTTACTGTAGCCCTCTGAGCCCCAGAGGCTTCCCTGGTACCTCAGTCAGTAAAGAGTCTCCTTGCAATGTGGGTGACCTGGGTTTGATCCCTGGGTTGGGAAGATCCCCTGGAGAAAGAAATGGCCACCCACTCTGGAATTCTTGCCCGAAGAATTCCATGGACAGAGGAGCCTTGTGGGCTACAGTCCATGGGGTCACAAAGAGTCAGATGACTGAGTGACTAACTTTTCACTTTTCACTTTCTAAGCCCAGAACACTTACCTATGAAACAGTGCTACTAGTTTCTTCCTTGGGGGTCTCTACAAGAATAAGATATCATAATGAATGCACCTAACACAATTTGCAGATTACATAGTAGACATACAATGACAATCATTTGTTACAGTTAACAACTTGCTTTGTAGTAAAAAGTGGCCAATCTCTTCTCTCCTCTCTCTTTCAAATTCTGCAATCTATAAAGAAGACTCCAATCTGCATACTAATAAAACAACTTCTTTCCTACAAATAAAAGTTGGCATAAAAGCACAAACAATTACAGTATTTTGTTTATTCCAATAAAGCTCCTTTTGGAGTGAAACTCTCCAAGTTTTGCCTGAGGATATTTTGAAGAGGTTTTGGGGGCTTGCTGGCTTCATTTTCCCCCCTATGTTTATTTACTGCCTTGTTCTTAAGTGAAAGTGTTAGCTGCTCAGTCTGCTCTGACTTTCTGCACCTGGAGAATTTCATGGGCAGAGGAGCCTGGCAGGCTACAGTCCATGGGGTCACAAACAGTCAGACACAACTGAGCAAGTAACACTTAAAAGAGTAGAAAGTTATAACACTAAACTCCTTTAAACAGGACCTGCCATTATGATTCCTTGCATCAATGTACCTACTTGAAAATTCCAGTACCTTTGCTAGCTATCAAAGAATTGGGAAAATTATCACTAAAATGGCAATCATATTAAAATATATATGTATGAAAGTAACAGGTACATCTTAAATTTACACAATAGTATATGTCAAATAAATTTCCATTAAAAAGAGAGTTGGGAAAACACCATGCTGGGAAAGGGGTGAGCAATCTTTTCTAAAAAGGCTTTTGGCTTTGCTGGCTCAATCCTACCATTGTTTGTATAGAAACAGATAGAAAATATAGAATGAATGATCATCATTATGTTCCAATAAAACTTGATTCACAAAATCAAGCAGTTTTCTTATCCACAAAACAGGAGCAGATTCACAGACTTGGAGAATGAGCTTAAGGTTATTAGGGGGAAGCACGGAGAAGGAAAGACTGGCAGTTTGGGATTAACATGTACACATGGCTACATTTAAAATAACCAACAAGGACCTGTTGTATAGCACAGGCAATTCTACTCAATATTCTATAATAACCTAAATGGGATAAGAATTTGAAAAAGAATAAAAAATAAAATAGAATAAAAATTACCAAAAAAATAAATAAACCTACAGTTGGCTGCAGGCCTTAATTTGAAGACTAACCTCTGATTTAGAAGATTAATATAACAATGTTTGCATTTCTCAAGGACCAAAAGTTCCAATGAACAGAATCACAAAATCAAGTGCAGAAAATGGAAATGTCAACAATATGACCCTTTAGATTGAGCAAGTCTAAAATTATTGGATACTGTATCTCCTACTATTTTATCTATTTTCACTGTTTTGATATACACAATTTTATAGAAATTTGCCAGAGGAAGTTTTAGTTTTTAACCCTAAGCCTCTATTACAGATAATTCAAAGTTAACCTAATTTGCTGATGACCAACTGGACAATTTTGTTCAAATCAAAAATAGCATAAATCATTCATTCATTCAATAAACTCCATAAACACCCAGCCAATCTAGACACCAGGAAAAAGCACTGGATACATAAAATCCACCTCCACACATTTATGTTTCACTGGGGAAAGAAACAGTATATCCTTAAACATGTCAAGAAAAAGATAAATTAATTTACCAGTACATATAAATGACAATTCAGAGTAGTGTGACAGATAGGAATGGGTCTAGGGATCAAGGGGAGTCCTGAGAGAGTGGCCTCTTTTAGGAGGGTACATGATCTGGCTTTGGAAAGAAAAAAATGACCATGCCCAGCCCTTTGAAAAGCTAGGAATCACAATACAAAAGTCACAATGCAAAATAAAAGAGTTTAGCAACTAGGATGAGAAGCAAGGAAGCCAGTATGGTTGGAATTTAGAAAATGACAGAGTCACATGGACTCTGTAATCAAAGAATTGTGAGAATTACAATTGCAAAATTATAAGACTCTATTTTGTTTTGATCAATGAAAAATGTTTGCACTGATGAATTCCCAGTGATAATATTTGTTGATAACTTTGAAGAAATCATCTTGAAGTGACCCCATGAGTCTTCTGAAGAACAAAATATCAGAAATTCCTAATTATTGTGTTACAGACCTTTTTCTGAACCCCATTTCTAAACTCTTGGTCTTCTAAAAGGAGGTGGAAAAATTTAGACAGGCATGTATAGATGAGCATTGCCTTAATTTCAGTTACTCTTTCATGAACCAAAGCAGAAGCTATTTGATAAAATTCCTGTTCAAAGTTATATGGCACTTTTCATCTAAGAATATCAGAGCACTCTGTCACAATTAAATCATTAATCCTAATGACAACCCCATCGAGAAAGTATCTGCTTTATTATCAGTGAGAACACTTGGCATTTACATGCTCGTCTTGAGGATGCTACTCAATCACATGCAGTTAATTAATGCATACACCATATTCAGAAGGCAGGTCAGCATTCTGGTCCCCAGTTACAGATAAAGAAAATGTGATCCCAAAAGGATGAGGTATTTCTAGCCAATTAATTCAAATGAGAGCAGTATCAGAAATTACTTGATGCTTTGATCTTAGTTAAGAATCACTTCATGCCCTGAGTTCTCAGACATTTAAGTACCTATAATTATATTACTGTTCATAAAATGGTCAATTAGATGGGCATCATCTGAAGGCACAGCCCCTTTTTTTAATAATCCCAATAACAACATCTCTATATCAATATGAAGATTGCTGAATATTTTCACACAATCTTCATTACAACCACCTAAGTCTCACTGGATCTTGATGTCACCATTTCACAAGTGACAGAATGGACGTTCAAAGAGATTATAAGATTTGCCCATCCAAACGAAAAGATGCTCAATATTTCTCATTATTAGAGAAAGTAAAAGTCACTCAGCCATGTCCAACTCTTTGAGACCTCACGGACTATACAGTCCATGGAATTATCCAGGCCAGAATACTGGAGTGGGCAGCTGTTCCCTTCTCCAGGGGATCTCCCCAACCAGAGATAGAACCCAAGTCTCCTGCATTGCAGGAGATTTTTTACCAGCTGAGCCACCAGGGAAGCCCAAGAATACTGGAATAGGCAGCCTATCCCTTCTCCAGCGGATCCTCCTGGCCCAGGAATCAAACCAGAGTCTCCTGAATTGCAGGTGGATTCTTTACCAGCTGAGCTATCAGGGAATCCCCATTATTAGAGACATGCAAATCAAAACTTCAATGAGGGGCTTCCCTGGTAGCTCAGTGGTAAAGAATCCACCTGCCAATGCAGGAGAAAAAGGTTCAATCCCTGATCCAGAAGACCTTCCATGCTGAGAAGCAACTGAGCCCATGCATCACAACTATTGAGCTTGTGTTCTACAGCCTGGGAGCCACAACTACTGAGCCCATGTCTCACAAGAACCCCGCATGCCCTAAAGCCCCTGCTCCACAATAAAAGAAGCCACCACAATGAGCAGCCCACAGATTGCGACTATAGGGTAGTCCTAATTTGCCACAGCTGGAGAAAAGCCCACAGAGCAGTGAAAACCAGCAAAGCCAAAACTACTCAAATTAAGTTTTAAAAAGCTACAATGAGGTATCAGCTCCCACCAGTCAGAATGGTTATCAGAGAAAATTCTACAAATCGTAAATGCTGGAGAGGGTGTGGAAAAAAGGGAACCCTCCTATACCGTTGATGGGAATGTAACTTGGTGCAGCCACTATAGAGAACAGTATGGTGGTTTCTTAAAAAACTAAAAATAAAGTTGCCATATGATCCAGCAATCCCACTCCTGGGTATATATCTGGAGAAAATGCTAATTTGAAAAGAAACACACCAATGTTCATAGCAGCATTATTTACAATAGCCAAGACAAGGAAACAACCTAAATGTCCATCAATGGAGGAATGGACAAAGAAGATGTGGCACATACATATAATGGAATATTGGCCATAGAAAAGAATGAAATAATGCCATTTTCAGCAACATGGATGGATCTAGAGATCATACTAAGTGAAGTCAGTCAAAAAGAGAAAAACAAATACATATGACATCACTTATACATGGAACCTAAAATATGATACAAATGAACTTACTTATGGAACATAAGCAGACTCACAGACATAGGAAACAAACTTATGGTTACCAATGGGGAAAGAGGGTAGAGGAAGGACTAAATGAGGAGTTTTGGGTTAGCAGATATAAGCTACTATCTGCAAAACAGAATATACCATTATGAAAAATAATATGAAAAAAGATTAAATATGTATGTATACATGTATGATTTATACATATATACATACACATCACTGATTTATACCAGAAACTAATACAACATTGTAAAATCAACTATACTTCAATAAAACATTTTAAATATTTGAAAAAAAGGATTTGTGCATCATAAAGAGTTAGTGTATAAAGAAGACAGGCTTTGAACCCAGGAATTTGGACTGTAAATGTAGCGTTCTTCCCCTTGTACCACTGCTTTTCCTCTGACTTCTTAGATTTTTTCTTAAAAGATGATTTTTCCTTGATCTCTATCCAAGGCATTTTGTTGTCATGTGCCAAAAGTGATGCTAATTTTATATTTACAACATCTACAAAGTTGTCCCAAGGTATGGATTTTGAGAGAAAAGTTTCCTTCAGGTGATAAAGAAACCTATCATAAACAAAGTGAAAAAAAAAAAAAGCTGCTAGAGAAGGAAGTAGAGGAACAAAGCTTCTGGCAAACATGAGAAGCTGACAGTTTTAGAAGGACACTGACACTAAAAAGAGAAGCATGCAAGACTGGGACAAGGCTCTTAATGACATCTCTGAGACACTAATCACATCAAGCACGATCTCCATAAACCGAGATGGACATCTTATTTAAGAGAAAAAAGTTATCTCTATTGCTCAAGTCCAGTGGAGTCGGGTTTTCTGTTAGAAGTAATGAAAACCACTTTAATGGATACAAATACAATACCTAACCCACGCCCCCTATTATGGTGAGTGTATGAGTGTGTGTCTGTGCGTCCCTCTCCCTCAGCACACTATGAGGTTCATGGTTTCCCAAGAGCTTCCAAAAGCAGGGGAAAACCCTGACATAATCCTTGTGACCCCAGTCTCTGGCCCACATTAAGTTGTAGGGATAGGTGGTCATTGCACTTACTTTGAGGAAGTGCTAAAACAATGCCATGACTTCTCAGCTTCTTCTCACATAGTCCCTACCTGTCTTCCCTTCCATCTCTGGGTCAGCCCTCCTAGTTCCCAGTTGCCCAAGTCACTGACACCTTCCTTCCTCTGCTCCACACTTCCAATCCATACCGCCACACAAGACCAACCATTCTAAACTCCCCAAGCCAAAGTCCCCCACCTCTCTTCCTCTCCACATCTGACACCTTGCTCTAGCCAGCCTCATGACCATTTTGGATGACTGGAAACTGTCTTCAAACCCGTCACCTGACTCAGATCTTGCCTCCCACCTCTCATCTTCTCCAACCCACATTCAGAGTGATGACTCTAAAATGCAGATCTGGCCACGTTGCTCCCAACATTGGAAGCCCTTGTTGGCATTACCCTGCTCTCAGGTTGACATGCAAATCTCCAGTCCTTGAAGATCTGACGCATCTTATCTTTCCAGTCTCATTCTTTTCCACCCTACTCCTCCCCACATACTACAGCAAGACTTCTAGCAACCACTAGCACCTCCCACACAATGAGCCCTCCCCTTGGGGCCTTCACATATGCTACACTCTCTACCTGAAACAACCTCCGCCCAAATCTTCATCTGCATAAATCCTTATTTCCCTTCCAAGGCCATTTCCCTTCTACCTTCTCCAAGAACCCTTCTATTCTCCCCCTGCCACTCAGTCTGTGACCAGCCCTTCCTCTACCGCTGAAAATCAACTCCAAATTACTCTCATAGCATTTGTTATAATGCATTGAGAGTGAAAGTATTAGTCCCTCAGTCAGATACAAATCTTTGTGACCCCATGGAATGTAGCCCACCTGGCTCCCTTGTCCATGGGATTTTCCATGAAAGAACTGGAGTGGATTGCTGTTTCCTTCTCCAGGTGATCTTCCCAACTCAGGGTTCAAACCTGGGCTCCTGCACTGCAAGCAGATTCTTTACCATCTGACCCACCATGGAAGCTCATTATCTTCAACTAATTATATGTCTCTTTTGTCAGACTTCCCATCAACTGCAACAGTCAATTGTCATAAGGAGCCATCTCATGTTCACCCTCAGTACACAGAGCCATGCTTAGTACACAGTAGACACTCAGTATACTCTTTCAAAGTGAATCAATGAGCTAGTGAATGAAGAAAATATTGAACAGTCAGAAACCTTTCACTTTCAACTTCATTTTCTCACTTTAAGACCTGTCAAAAATGTCTTCTTCATACAGATGGCTAACAAACACATGAAAAGATGCTCAACATCACTCATTATTAGCCAAATGCAAAAAAAACTACAATAAGATACCACCTCATACAGGTCAGAATGGCCATCAACAAAAAGTCTACAAACAATAAATGCTGAAAGAGTGTGAAAGGGAACCCTCTTGCATTGCTGGTGGGACCATAAATTCATACAGCCACTATGGAAAATGGTATGGAGATTCCTTAAAAAACTAGGAATAAAACCACCATATGACCCAACAATCCCACTCCGGAGAAAATTAAAGTTTAAAAAGATACATGTATACCCCAATGTTAATTGCAGGACTATTTACAATACCTAAACATGGAAGCAACCTAGATGTCCATCAACAGATGAATGGGTAAAGTAGCTGTGGTATACATATACAATGGAATATTACTCAGCCATAAAAAGGAATGCATTTGAGTCAGTTCTAATGTGGTGGACAAACCTCGAGCCTATTATACAGAGTGAAGTAATTCAGAAAGAGAGAGATAAATATCATATACTGACACATATATGTGGAATCTAGAACAATGGTACTGATGATTTTATCTGCAGGGCAGCACTGGAGAAAAAGACCTAGAGGGCAGGCCTATGGACATGGAGGGAGGGGAGGAGGGAGAGGGTGAGCTGTAGGGAGAGGGTAACATGGAAGTTTACAATACCATATGTAAAATAGATAGCCAAAGGGAACTTGCTGTAGACTCAGGGAACTCAAACAAGGGCTCTGTGTCAATCCAGAAGGGTGGGATGCGGAGGGAGATGGGAGGGACGTTCACGAAGGAGGGGACATGGGTTTACCTATGGCTGATTCTTGATGTGTGACAGAAAATAACACAATTCTGTAAAGCAATTACCCTTCTATTACAAAAAAATAAAGTGTAAAAAAGTCTTCTTTCCCAAGTTATTCTTAAAAATTCATTCAGAATTGCACAAAATAATCTCCTTACAGTCAAAAGAAGTTATACTCAGTAACTCTTCATTGGCCCAGTTTCACCTTTCACTCCTGTACTTATATCACTCGCTCTGCGTCAATGTCTGCACTTACCTAATTCAAGGTGAACTCCAGGGTGCAAAGTTGGCCACCATTACAATGAAAAACACAGTATGTGAGTACATTCAAAAATAAGTCCTGATACGACTTTTTTTTTTTTTTCTAGTCCCAGTGGGAGAAAGAAGTTTCCTAATCAAAAAGGGGGTATTCTCATCACTCCTGGAAGAACATACTACACCCTGACAGAAGGGGAGAGGGCATTGTTTCAGCTGTCTGCCAGTCTCCCTGGGGCCTGGGAAGACACAGCTCCTCTCCATCAGATCTTTTTGGGGGTAACAGCAGCCCTCAGGCCACAGGCTGCCCTGGAGGGATGGCCACTGGTGCTTTTGTAACCAGGACAACGAGAGAAGCCTTCTTAATAAGAATAGCCTGGTAATCAGGAGTCAAGACACCCAGACACAAGTAAATGCATCCCCACACACTCCCATCCATCTCTTAGAATTACTCCTCTAAGACCATTACAATCTTACTATATTAACTTAGTATGGCACTAGATTTCCCAGATAAAATATTGAACTCTCAGTTTTAACTGGGAGTTAGAATCTGAAAATGAATTTCAGGTGAACAAAACCTTTTAGTATTTCAGCTGAAGAGTGGACATTTTTAGTGTAAGTATGACTCATATAATATTTGGGATATACTTATACTAAACTTCCCTGGTGGCTCAGAGTTAAAGCGTCTGCCTCCAATGCGGGAGACCTGGGTTCGATCCCTGGGTCGGGAAGATCCCCTGGAGAAGGAAATGGCAACCCACTCCAGTATTCTTGCTTGGAGAATCTCATGGACTGAGGAGCCTGGTGGGCTGCAGTCCATGGGGTCACAAAGAGTCGGACACGACTGAGTGACTTGACTTATACTAAAATATTATTCAGTTTATCTGGAATTCCTTAATAGGGAGTCCTATATTTTTAGTTCCTAAAGCTGTCAACTCCATATGGCATCAAAATTCCAACTGTTGCCTTTTCATTTAAAGTCTTCATGTTTCAGGAGTTCCCTGATGGTGCAGTGGTTAAGACTCCATGCTCCTAATGGAGGGAGTGCATGTTCCATCCCTGGTCAGGGAACAAAAATCCCACATGTGGCCAAAAAAAAAAACATAAATGAGTACTTTAAAAAATAAAGCCTACAAGTGTCAACTAATTTAGTAGACAATTTAGTAACTAAAGAAAAAAAATCTGATATAAAGCAATGATCTCAAAAGGGAATTATTCCAGGGACTTTTTACCAATACAATGATTCAATCAGGGAATATACTGTGGATTTATTTTCTGTTTGTTGATTTGTTTGCTTCAATGAAAGACCTTGAATGATGGTGGGTTTTTTTTTTTTTCCTTTCTTCTGGGACTAGTATGTATGGGTAAAACAACTTGAGCTACCAGCTTTCTCCAAGGGGCAAATATTAAAGACATTAATGGTCCCCCAGAAGTTTACCTGTCTCTCTCAGAATCATCAAAAGCTGGCTCAGCTCTTCTTGAGAACACATCCTCTCATTTCTCCTGATCCCACCCAGATCCAGAGATGGATTAGTAACCTCACAAGCAAGAAAAGAAGAAATGGGTTGTGTGAGCAAAAAGACACTAAGGAAATTCTCCTGGGGCACCTCAAAAGAAAATGAGTCCAACCTTGTGCATTAGTTAGCTTGACTCATTTGCTGTTCATGGCAAGGAGACTAAATTGCAGCAGCCTACAATATTAAATAGTAATGTTTTCTTTGGCTCATTGCTCTGGGGTGAAATATCCCCTGCAGTAACTGATGCCATCCCCAGCACCCTAAATAGCAAAAAGTGTGACCCATTCTCTCCTCTGGTGCATTCACAGGCTATTGGTTAAGGTGTCTCCATCAGGGTCTTCAGGTAAGTTCCCTGTCATTTGCCTTTTATTCTCTGTGCATCATCCTAAAGAAAAAAAAAAAATCTGAATTCAAAACTTATTTCCAAATCAGGAAGAATATTTTGTAAGTCTCTTTTCTAAAGCAGAGACATCCTCTTCTCTCTTCTTAATGTGTCATCAGTAGCTTTAAAAGCAATCCCCTTGTGTCTGTCACCGTGACTCAGAAAATTAGGCCAGTGATGATTCTGTCATTTAGTGGTTCTGTGGCATATGCGCCCTACCATCTTCCATTTCTACACTTCAAAATACTAAGTGGACCATACCAAGACATCTTTTATTGCAAAGTACTCTGTATAATGGTTTTGAAACATTGGGAGGGAAACAGAGGTGTGGAGAAGGAGGACTTTGGCATAACTGCTGTTTATTTCTATGGCAAATCACTACTTGGGAAAACATGCATTTGAGGGACATTAAAGGCTTGGCATTTCACTCCTCGACTTTAGTCCCTGGCACTGCCATTTGCGTGGTGACATTTGAAACTTGACCATCCTGGACCTCCCAGTTGCCAGACAGCAGCCACTTTGGCAAGAGGTAGCTCCAGGGGGAAGAGAAGAGGCTGTCTTCTAAAAGAAATGAATAAATGTCTGCTCAGGGCTCCTATCAGCCCAATCAAGCAGCTGCATTCAAAAGGTTTCTCCTATCTTGTAGAGCCAGAGAAGGTGAGCTATTCCAGGGAGGGCCAGAAAAACAAAACAAAACAAAACCCTACCAGAAAGCATGTGGGCAAAACCCACAGTTCTTAAAGGAGGCTGCTAGAGCTCAACTGAAGGATGAGAATGGAACTTCCCACCACCAGCCCACCTCTTTCTTCTTCAGTATGTGTGGCGCAGGGCACACACTAAATCTATAACCATGACCCAGACTCTGGTTATTGTAAGGTCTGCCGCCGGCACGAGGCCTGTTCAGTCCAGACCATCATGTTTCCTGTTTCCTTCCACTATGCACCCTATTGTCTAGATTTTGACAAGCCGTGATGTAAGGAAAGAACTTGAAATTTGAAACACTCTAATTTCTTACCCCTTATAAGGTAAGCAATTATACCCCTACATCCCTGCCCTATTGTCTTCCTTGTACACCTCTTTCCTTTTCTTGACCATCAAAAAAAAAAAAAAGGAAAGAGAAAGGCAAGATAGAGTCAAGGGAAGAGAAGTGGGTGGTAAGATGGGACAGGATGAAGAAAGTCTACAGAGGGCCCCTACCATGGGTTTTCACTCCCTAAGTTGGATGAATTTAAAACACCCCTGGAAAAGAACACAGACACCACTGCCCTCTCCTATAATAAAGTAACTATAATAACAGCAAATGCTAATATAAAGCTTACACTATTCTAAGCACTTCACATATGTTTGCTCACTGAATCTTCACACATAAATACTAATACTCTCCTTTTAAGTGGATGAAGAGATAGGCCCAGAGATGGCCAATAACTTGTCCAACATCACACAGCATGTAAACTGCCGAAGAACAAGGACTTGAACCTGGTAGCCTAGCTCTGCTCTGTCTAGGCTATCTCCATATGCTAGAAATGTTTAGAAATGTTCATTTCTGCCTGTACTGTCCTCCCTCCCACTGTTTTTCTGTCTTGGGGTTAAAATATGGAGAAAGAGAAACATTTACTGTTTCACGGATTGCACTGAATGTTTCCAGGGTCCAGAAATAAGGTCTGTAACAATGAAATATAGGAAACACGTGCCAGCTTCAATCCGCAAATCAAGGTCACTCCCTGACATACCTATATCAGTCGCTCAGTTCAATCAGAGAAGCACTAGAAAGTATGAGTAAGACTGAACTCTGCCTGACTGACAGAAGTAGACTAGGGAGAACATATCTATTCTTTGTTACAGAGCTTGAATTATGCAATCACAGGGGCAGGTTAAGCACCGTCCACAAAGCCACTGTCTTCGGGAGTAGCGCTGAGCAGTACAGTCACCAGGAAAGACTGTGGGAAGGGAAGAGATAAGATGGGGGAGATCAAGGGGAAGCTGGAACCCCAGAAGGATGACAGAAAGCCCCTGAGAGTTCTTACTGGCTCTGGCCTTGATGGGCTGAGTGTCCTCAGAAGGTAGAAAGAGGGAGGAAGCCACATAGTAAAGCTAAGCCCTGGAGCTGGAGGAGCTAAAGGAGGATCTCAGGAATAAGAGCAGCGGTAAGCCCAGCCACTGCCTCCCATCGACAAGGTGGGCCGGCCGACAGAGATGCTGCACATGAGCTGCGCTTCCACCTCCAAATCTCCTGTGAGGACGTCTTGCAGGGACTATGGCATCTGGACGCATACAGGAAGGGAGCTGTGGGAAATGTGGTCCAGTCTTGAGAAATCGACACTTTACAAAGTCACCACGTGACCTAACAGTGCTGCTGCAGTCTTAGTGGAATCAGCTCATTATCTAACCAGTTTTGCCACTTGGCAAATGTGGGAGGCAAAAAGAAGAATGGTTACAACATAGATGTTGCAATCTGAGTTCAAGCCCTAGCCCCAGTCACTTATGGTGAGACTTCTAGAGATTTCAATTACCATGTTTATAAAACACGAGTGATAATACAGCCATCTTCACTGAACACAGTAAAGACTGAGTAAGATATGCTTAAAAAGCACTCGCTTCTACATCTAGCTCATAATATTTATAATTTTTATAATAAAGTAACATACATTATCAGAAATATACAGTAATAAGGCTAATGATAGCCTTTATTAATAATTTCTAATTTTACTAAACTCATGCAATAACCAGATCAACTGAAGACGCGTTTTTCTCAGTCAGAGTTCTTATACTTCATGAAGAACAACATAACTACGAGGTCTCCCAATTCAACATCCCCATATATTCAGATTTTATCACATAAACTATGCTAAGTAAAAGTTTTAAATATCCTTTGCTGCTGCTGCTGCTAAGTCGCTTCAGTCGTGTCCGACTCTGTGCGACCCCAGAGACGGCAGCCCACCAGGCTCCCCCGTCCCTGGGATTCTCCAGGCAAGAACACTGGAGTGGGTTGCCATTTCCTTCTCCAATGCAAGCTGCAGTCTTAGTGGAATCAGCTCATTATCTAACCAGTTTTGCCACTTGGCAAATGTGGGAGGCAAAAAGAAGAATGGTTACAACATAGATGTTGCAATCTGAGTTCAAGCCCTAGCCCCAGTCACTTATGGTGAGACTTCTAGAGATTTCAATTACCATGTTTATAAAACACGAGTGATAATACAGCCATCTTCACTGAACACAGTAAAGACTGAGTAAGATATGCTTAAAAAGCACTCGTTTCTACATCTAGCTCATAATATTTATAATTTTTATAATAAAGTAACATACATTATCAGAAATATACAGTAATAAGGCTAATGATAGCCTTTATTAATAATTTCTAATTTTACTAAACTCATGCAATAACCAGATCAACTGAAGACGCGTTTTTCTCAGTCAGAGTTCTTATACTTCATGAAGAACAACATAACTACGAGGTCTCCCAATTCAACATCCCCATATATTCAGATTTTATCACATAAACTATGCTAAGTAAAAGTTTTAAATATCCTTTGCTGCTGCTGCTGCTAAGTCGCTTCAGTCGTGTCCGACTCTGTGCGACCCCAGAGACGGCAGCCCACCAGGCTCCCCCGTCCCTGGGATTCTCCAGGCAAGAACACTGGAGTGGGTTGCCATTTCCTTCTCCAATGCACGAAAGTGAAAAGTGAAAGTGAAGTCGCTCAGTCGTGTCCGACTCCTAGCGACCCCATGGACTGCAGCCTACCAGGCTCCTCTGTCCATGGGATTTGCCAGGCAAGAGTACTGGAGTGAGTTACCATTGCCTTCTCTGTCTGTGATGTATAGGAATGTTGAAATTCAGAATGGGTATGAACCACAGAAGCAATTTAACCCAACCCTGCACTGAAGCACTGTCTTCTCTAGACCATTCTTGCTAAGTCTGTAACTTAGAAATATTAAGTGGTGAGAAACTGTCTCTACCTGGAAGCAGACCAGTCCACAGAGAAACAATCAAAATTTTAAAAATTAATATTCCTGATATAACCAGATTTTACTTCCTTGCAACTGAGAGTTATTTGTTTTAGTTCTGATCCCTTAAATCAAAGAGAATAAGTATAGCATGTTTGTCTTTAGTCTTTGAGAATCTGACTAACTCTATGGACCTACTTTACCCCAAAGTATGAATGCTGCTGCCATATATATAAACTCTACATATAACCTCAGGAGATCCTCAGAGCTCCCTTAACTCCTGGTGACTGAGCCTGCACAAGACCACCCTCCTTCATTCAAAGGCAGCTTTCAAGTTCCTCTTGAGCTTTCCTTTATACAGAGTTCCATCAACTGTTGGGGGCATAATTTTAAGAGCTCTTCTATCATGGGCCTGTTTCTATGAATCAGCTCATCTTTCCAATCTTTTTCTTAATAGACTGTACTCTGAAGGAAACAAAATGGTACTGAAAGGTTCAGAGTCTGGTGAAATCACCACCATATAGGCCATTCATGTTCAGATTTAATACAGTCGGTTATTTCATGAGCTCCTTGGCCACCCCACTGGCTACTTGTATTAAATGAAGATGAATCACTTTTCTATTTTGTAAACTAAGATGCCTGGAGTAGACACTTCAAAGTTCTTTCAACTCTAAACTCCCTGAGTCTAGGAGAAAGGACTTCCTGAAGGCGATAAGCTCATCAACAAATTCCAGCTGAAAGAAAATAATGGAAAACACATTGGCCAGGTTGTTGTAATCTCTGTGATACAAGTTCTAAAAGGAGAGTATCAAATTGGTGATGCTTAGGTCACTTGCCCTTTGTTCTGGTGACCAGAGGGAAAGAATGACTCCTCCAGCTCTCGGTGGGAGACAAGTTCTGCATCTGTACACAATGGTCAGCTCTCCTCCAATACGAACAAAGACTGGAAGCTAGATAACCAAAGCTTTGGCCATGGTCATAATGAGAATGGGTATAAGATGGAAAAATTTGTGATATTTACTAAAATGCCAATTAAGAGGAAAAAAGCCTTTTTTTATCACCTTCAAAGTGATAAGGTCATAACCATTTTTAGGTTAATAAAGTGTCTGCATAAACATTAATTCAAACTGTCATGCTTGGGAGACTAATTCTGAAGCTTTATTACACTATACTTATGTCCAAGAAACACTATCAGACTTCCCAGTGTCTAAGAAATTAGGGATTCCTAATCATTACCAAGTTCATCAGTTAGCATTTATGCATGTGTAGGAAGCATATGAATTTTCAGGCTCCAGTTCAGCTGCTGTTCTAGGGCTGAACTCCACTAATTAAACAACTTAAGGCCAGATGTGTTGTAAAGGGATGATTTATCTAGATTAGTCATCACACACTGATAGCCACAATTCCTTTTTTTAAAATGCACAGCACATTCCAATCCAAGAGAGCCTTGGCATTATGAATTCCTTTCAGTTGGTTGAATGTTTCATTTGCTTGCTAATATAAAATTCATTGAGGCAGCAGGCAGTTGAAGCTGTTGGGAGTTCTAGCCCAGTGCACCACAATCCCACTGCAGTAAGACTAATGGCAAAGAGGGCATCCCAAAATAACCCTCTTACCTGTTTGGCATAACAGTAGGCTTTCTGCAAATGTGAAGCATGTGTACGGGGTCTGCAATGGTTTGGGATAAATTTGCAAATCTGACCACTGGAGACCAAGAGTATTTCTACTGTGGTTCTGTAACTACTTAGCAAAAATGCTTCAGAGTGCTCAGCAGGGAAAGAAAATGTGATAATTGTGTGAAGATTGGACATTATATTAGAGTGGGCTTTTTGGCACAGAAGAATAATGTCTGTGAAATGCTAGTTTCAAGTCATCTAATGCTGAATTTCCATCATGCTGCTTTGAGGAGGCAAAATGAGAAGGCAATAGTATTGCTTGACTCTGGATAACCAACCAGGCAACCACCTGAGGGTCCGGGAGCAAGTCTAGAGGTGAGGCAGATAGGCAAAGGGAAGGCTTGAGGTCACCTATGACCTGAGAGTTTTAACTTCCAGCTGCCAGATTCAAAGCACACCATTTCAGTTTATCAAGGCATGAATAAGGCCTATTTTCTTTAAAAAGCTTGTGTCATCCAAATTCATAAGAGATTGGTTTGCATGAGAAACACAGTAGAACACTTTTCAGAGAAAAATAGAGAAGCAATTTGGGAAACCAAAATGAGATGAAACTTCTTGGTGGATATGTAGTCTTAGAAATGGGACCCATATAACCTCTTTCTAGCATTAAAAAAAAAAAAAAAACACACACTGCCTACTATTTACCTCTAGTTTCCCTCACACAAATGTCTGAAATGAAAGTCATTCAGTAGTGTCTGACTCTTTGCAACCCCATAGACTGTAGTCCGTGGAATTCTTCAGGTCAGAATAGTGGAGTGGGTAGCCTTTCCCTTCTCCAGGGCATCTTCCCAACCCAGGGATCAAACTCATGTCTCCTACATTGCAGGTGGATTTTTTACCAGCTGAGCCACAAGGGAAGCCCAAAAGGTGAATCGAAGGCATCCCCGGGTGGGCACAAATGTCTAAAACATCACTCAATTAGTAGGTGATCGAATTGGAGTCCCAAACAGTCCTATCAGACTATAAAACTTTTGTTCTTTACTCTTCAAACTCTAACCCACTGGGTAATTATTTCTAAGCACCTGGACTAACAGATACTTTTTCACTGATGCAATAGTCAGAATAGACTTGGCTATGTTGTAGTAATAATACCTGAAATCTTATTGGCTTGGCCTGTCAGTATGGGTCACAGATTTATCCCCAAAAGCTCTTCTCCAAGCAGTGACTTAAGGACCCATACAGCTCCACATTGTAACTATGCCATCTAGAACCTTTGACTTCCAATGTCTTGGGGTACAACCACCAAGAGGAGAGCATCACCAAGAGGTGATGCTGAGTCACATGACTTTGCCCTAGTGACTAAGAGCAGGGAAAGGGAGAGCATGAATCTTTCATCTTTCTTGATGGGAGACAGAGTTCTGTATCTCAACACAAGGGTGGATTCTCCCCCAAAGAAAGGGGAATTGGAAGCTGGATAGCTAAAAATATTAAAAAGTGTTCATTATACCTACCATGTGCAGTCCACTGTGCTAGAAGCTGTATAGAATACAAAGTAAGTTATGCATAACTGGAGTTTTGAAAGAAAATGATATGCTAATGGTCTGAGAGACTGATGTACAGAATCAGCTATAATTTCAGGGATAATACCCAGAAGAAAAACAATGGAGGGGAAGCATCACAAGTATTGTTTACTAAACTAGCCAGTCTCAAAATTACAACTGCTGCATGTCAAATTCCTTCTAAGTGATGAGGTCAAGAATTCTCACTCAGAAATGGGGTGAAACATCTAAAGATAAAAAATGATTGTCTTATTATAAAGTCCGAAGGCAACTCAACTTTTTCTCATAAACATAATATTTTTTCAACCATTCTCTTAACATCACTGAAACTCAATTTTTTCATCTGGAAAATTATTAGAATACATATCATAAATTTTCTCAGGTGGTTCCCGCTATAGTAGTTAGTAGGCACTCGACTAAATAGTATTTCTTCTTTCTCCTGACCCTTGGTCAATTTTTTACTGCATTCAGTAAAGAAAATACTTGCTGTACCTGCCACAGGTTGGTCTCTTGGACTCATACTTTCATCGACTTCAGTTTCACTGTCAGATCATACCAGGTTGTAGATCACATTCATTTCCTTAGGGTCTTGCTAAGTGGCTAGCCTGGTAATTCAATTAAATATATTTGCTACTGTTTAAATGGATGATACTTCATTACGATATTATTCCCCCAAAGTAAAATATTATATATAAGCAGTGGGCCTTAATGTCTCAAGTCAATGTTAGGAGTAAACAGTAAGATTTTTCAACAGTGTGTCAGCCCTGGAGGGCAATTATATACAAGTCAAAGATTCTCAATCTGAGCACTACTGACATTTGGAGTCAAATAATCTCTTTGGTAGAGGTCTGCCCTGTGCATTGTCAGACACATCCTTGACCTCTACTCACCAAAGCCAGTAGCAGCATTTCCCCTCCCCCTGTGCTGTGACCACCAAAAATGTCCCCTGGTGACAGGGAACAAAATCATCTACATCTCTCCCTGCCCTACAGTTGAAAATCACTGATCTATATAAAGGTATATTTTCATTTTATGGCAAACACTGGCATTGCCTTCCAAAAGCCATTATACATTTTTGTCCTTGATGACAGACTCCTGATTTCACTGAGCTACAACCAGTCAGACGTAATGGTGATCCTATTTCAAAATCAGAAGTAAATCCTCAAAGTCCTATCCAACTGTGGAAATCTCCATGCTTTCACCAAAAGTGACTTAGGAACGTCATGTGACTCAACTTTGGCTAATAAGAAATAAGGAGGGGACTGCTGCAGGGTTTGTCATGGGTTTTATGTTGTCCAATATACTCCAAGAAAGACCTGTCCTCTTTTCTCATCACATATAATTATGCTGCTGCTGCTGCTGCTGCTGCTAAGTCGCTTCAGTCGTGTCCGACTCTGTGCGACCCCATAGACAGCAGCCCACCAGGCTCCGCCATCCCTGGGATTCTCCAGGCAAGAACACTGGAGTGGGTTGCCATTTCCTTCTCCAATGTGTGAAAGTGAAAAGTGAAAGTGAAGTCGCTCAGTCATGTCCGACTCTTAGCGACCCCATGGACTGTAGCCTACCAGGCTCCTTCGTCCATGGGATTTTCCAGGCAAGAGTACTGGAGTGGGTTGCCATTGCCTTCTCCGTAGCAAATAATTATTAAAACCACTACAATCATGAAGATGTTAGCCAGCATGGGAACAAAGGCTACAAGCTAAGAGGGAAGCACCTAGGTCTGTTGAGAAGTGAATTTAAGTGACGCTGGAACTACCCTACCTCTCTTGTAACTCTGGAGAAGGAAATGGCAACCCACTCCAGTACTCTTGCCCGGAAAATTCCATGGACTGAGGAGCCTGGTGGGCTACATTCCATAGGGTCGCAAAGAGTCAGACACGACTGAGCGACTTCACACACACAGACCTCTTGTAAAGTGTATTAATAATCTACCCTTTATTAAAGCCAGTTTAGTCAAGGTTTCATATTAATTAGAGCTAAGCATCCTGTCTAAGAAAGTTCATGTTATAATGGACTTCATAGATATAGTGGCCATCAACTCCAGCCAATAGGAACCTGTTTGATCAAGACTGCTTCCATACAATAACAAAATACAGGTGCTACTGAAAAATGGGCAACTTGGTGCTTCTTCTTTCTCAATGAATCATATTAAAAAAACATTTTTCAATGACTCTTTCCATTCCCCCCCATTCACTAATCCTGTATAATAAAACAAAAGTGTATTAAATGTGACAAATGTGTAACTTTTAGTATTCCAGGAGCTAAGAACTACATTAAGATGACTCCCCAGAAAAGGACTTGTTAATTTAGCAGATATATATTGAATACTTATTTCATAAAAGATCCTCTGTGAGTCTTAGGGAGGACAGACACATTTGATCAAAATCATCCTGCCTTCAAGTTGCTTACAGTGCAGTAATTTTTCTGGGCTCCAAAATCACTGCAGATGGTGATTGTAGCCATGAAATTAAAAGACGCTTACTCCTTGAAAGGAAAGTTATGACCAACCTAGATAGCATATTAAAAAGCAGAGACATTACTTTGTCAACAAAGGTCCATCTAGTCAAGGCTATGGTTTTTCCAGTGGTCATATATGGGTGTGAGAGTTAGACTATAACGAAAGCTGAGCACCGAAGAATTGATGCTTTTGAAGTGTGGTGTTGGAGAAGACTCTTGAGAGTCCCTTGGACTGCAAGGAGATCCAACCAGTCCATACTAAAGGAGATCAGTCCTGGGTGTTCATTGGAAGGACTGATGTTGAAGCTGAAACTTCAATACTTTGGCCACCTGATGCAAAGAGCTGACGCATTGGAAAAGATCCTGATGCTGGGAAAAATTGAGGGCAGGAGGAGAAGGGGACGACAGAGGATGAGATAGTTGGATGGCATCACCAACACAATAAACATGGATTTAGGTGGACTCCTGGAGTTGGTGATGGACAGGGGTGCCCAGCATGCTGCGGTTCATGGGGTCGCAAAGAGTTGGACACGACTGAGCAAATGAACTGAACTGAACTAAATGACAAAATATGTGCAGAAATTACAGTAATACTTGGGTTTTGAGTATTCAATAGTACTTCAGCTAGAATATTGTGAGCATTCAGATGAGCAAGATGATATTGCTGCAATCTCTGGTAATCGAGGAAAAACTGATTATGAAGAAGCAATATTTTAACTGAGTCTTGACGAATGGATAGTATTTATTTGTTTAGACTAAGGAGTGACATGGGTTGAGAGGTGGGAAATGCCAGACAGGGCGGACTGACATGTGGATGTATGAGGAACTGCACACAGTTTAGCTTGGCTGGAATATTTATTTGGGAGGGGGGCGTCGGGTAGTCACAGCTACAAAGAAGACCCTGATTTTTGCCAGATGACGATAAAGAAAGCTAAAATCAAGGCAGGGAAAGGCAAAATAAACATTTAAGAGGACAAAGATCCCGAACGTTACAAATTAAAGGGTATGTTCATTTCCTTATGCTCAAAAGAAACATAAAGCCAAGAAAAACTGGAGTATCAGAAACTTTGATTTAGGTAAAACAGTGTTAATCTAATTATCTCTGACGATCCCCTCCATAAAAGTGGCCAAGATGAGCAATTCGCTAAACATCCAATGGCCTCTTTCACCCTTTTTGGCATCACAGAGTTAATACCTCAGCAAGCTATCAATAAAAATAGACCATAAAGAATCTAGATAACAGTCCTAAAACTGCTACCCCTTTTCTCTATCCCAGTGAGCTCCTTATGCATAACCTGTTTTCTTTAAGGCTTATGCAAGTTTTCAACCCTCAAGTAAACATAGGTAGTGTTAGCTTTTTAAATAAAGATGATTTGGTTTCTAGTCATATTCCCAAGTTGATTCAGTAATTCAACATAGATTCTGTTCTCAAATTATAGCATAAATCATTTACTATATAGTAGGTGGTTTAATGATTTCACAGAAAATGTAAAATCAATTTCAATGCAAATGTAACTTCAATAGGAATCACCACTTCCCCCACTTATCAACTGTGTGACTTTGGAGATATTATCTAACTTTTCCGAGTCTATTTTCTCATGAAAAAAAAAAAAAATGAAATAGCTGTATCTGCCTTTGAGTGTTGGCAAAAGCATTTAACAAGATGCTATTCCTAAATCACCAAAACAAATCTGGGTGCAAGATAAGTGCTCAGTCAAGGGCGACAAGAGATGGGGAGGGTTCATTTAATCAGCCTCAGAAACAGAAAGCCACTTAAAGTAGAATCAAGAAAGGAAGCACTTTCGAAAGGATATACAAATATCCATAGGACAAGGCAAAGAAATTATAGCGGGGCTTCACAAGACACCACTAAGAAGGAGAGTTAGAAGATGACTGAGTGGTCTCTTCCTGCGTGTTATTTCCAGTCCACCTGCCTGTGTATGTACTGGCTCCTCCTCGGTCTGCAAACCGACCTCTCCTGCTTCACTGAGCATGTGGCAGAAGTGACCATCCCAGGCCCAGGTTTACATCACCACATCCTCAAACACTGAACAAGGCTTTGAACTGGTCCAAACCTGGGTCCAGTGTCAATCCACCATCCAGTTCATTGGGTCTGCCCTCCTGCCCCATCACCCACTCATTTCTGAGAGAGGGATCCACTCGGAACAAGGTATGACAATGGGGAGGAAGAAATTGTCATGCCGAGGACAATCAACAGAAAGAAAAGCCCCCAGTGCCCTCTCTTTAACATCCTCCACATGAAGCAAAGCAAACAGCGGACTGCCTCATCACTTGAAGAATCCTACTTCAAAGGCAGAGAAGCTAAGAGTTTCCAACCACGACCTCTGCCAAGTCCTCCGCTTCCACCCCAGCTCCTCTCCTCACTGCTCTAATATATTCAGGTCTCTTCCATTATGGCTGGGAGTGTATTTCAGTTTGGCATCTCCTTCCGTCGCAAAGCGGAGGTGATCATATTTCAGGAGGTGCTAGTTCCTGCATGCGGAGTTGCCTCTGTGTTATAATTGCTTTCCACCATGCAGCTGCCACACATGAGCTCATCTACATGCTGGATGGCTGCGTTTACAGCAAGCCAGCCTCACACTGAGTTTAGAAAGAGGCAGGCTCTGCCGGCAAATCTTGCTTCCTGAGGCATGTCATTTCTTTGGACGATTTGTAGTCTGATAACGACCATGTCATGATTGTGCAGTGATGACTCCAAATGCCCCAACACACTTGATGGATCTTAGCATAAATTGGCCATTAATCAGTGTGTAGGACCTTCAGAGTTTCCATATTCAAGCTGTTATGCCATAGCGCTGATTAATTGTTCAATGCCCAACGTAACCTCCACTCCTCTGTTACTGGGAGGCTGCAGTTGCCCACATGACTTCATTAGATACGCCTGAGAGGAAGACGTGTTGGATACTCTTCAGTAATACAGTGATTCCCTGGTTTCGTGGTGACCTCATAAGTTTCTTAAAGGAAAGTATACAAGAACTTCTGCGTTTCATATATAGTCCAATGGAAAATAGAAAGTCCGTTTAAAGATACTAAAGGGGCACAGCTTGCAGACTTTCAAACCAGAAAATAAAAAAGCAAAAGCTTATTGTCATATCCCACATGTGCCTTGTTCCCAGTTTAATGAGTCTGAACTGATTATTCAGGTTGGGTTTTCATCATTTCTAATTTATTTATCAGTTGTGTCCTTTATTGTCATTAATGAAATAGATTCATTGAATCAGCAAATATTTGTTAAGTGACTACTATGATCTAGCACTGCTGGTAGCACTGGGAATGCAACAGTATAAATGCTAGTAGAATATTTCTGAGATATTTCAGTCTTTATAGTAACTTTAAATCCCCCAACCCCAATCTGAATGCTTCTGTCTATATGCAAATGATTTGGAGTTTTTGATCCATCTCTCTCTAGTTCTGAACTTTGCCCCAGATTCCATACCCCTATCCCCTTCATTAACAGATGTTGCTCTTGAGGTCTTCTGAGCACCAAAAAATCCATTAAAAAGGAAACCAAGATCAAAGAATGCACATTATCAGAAGACAGAATTTGTTTTATACAGGCAAAAATTATTTAAGAAGTAAGCCTTCCAATAATAGAAGGGCTGTTCCAGGAAGCGGCGAGGACCTTTTCTCTAGTTCTATTCTAATGTTTTTCAGGGATGCAGTAGAATGCCTTCTGACATTCATTACAAGGAGATCAGTCTCAATGGCCCTTTCTGATTCTAAGATTCTGTTCCTTCTAAAGCCATATCTGTCAACATTCTCCATTCTGCCAATCAAAGAAAAACTACTTAGGGCTGTTTCAAATACCTCAAGCTTAAGCAACTGATGAAGTATACTTCTTCCTCCACATCTTTGCACTGCCCTTTTCCTCCATGGGCTTCAGTATCCCAACTCCTCTCCTCTAGCAGGCCCTAGATTTCACACTCAAATCATCATTAGTAGCCACCTTTCAGCACACATCACTACCTAAATGGGAATTTTCCAGTGACCCTCCATACACTGCATATGTATATAATTTCATGGACAGCTGTTGCTGAAAGGGATCTTTATTAGTTTACTATTGCTACTGCAACAAATTACCAAACATCTAGTAGCTTCCTTCTTCTGTGTTCAGTTGCTCAATTATGTCCAACTCTTTGCAAGCCCCTGGACTGTAGCACCCCAGGGTCCTCTATCCATGGGACTTTACAGCCAAGAATACTACAGGGGTTTGCTATTTACTTCTCCAGGAAATCTCCCCAACTCGGGAATCAACCCCACGTCTCCTGCATCTCCTGTATTGGCAGGCACATTCTTTATCACCGAGCCACCTGAAGAAACATAAATTCATTACCTTGTAGCTCTCAACATAAGAAATTCACAATGAGTTTCACTCGGCTAAAATCAAGGCATTGGCAGGACTGCCTTCCTTCTGGAGATTCTAGAGAAGTCATTTCTTTGCTTGTTCTAACATCCTTGGCTCAGGGCTTCTATCCATCTTCAAAGCCTCCAACAGCAGGTTGAGTCCTTTACACGCAGCATCACTTCAACCTTGCTTCAGTGGTCACCTCTCCCTCTCTGAGTCTTATTTTTCCCACTTCCTTCACTTAAGGACTCTTGCGATTAACCCTCACTCACCCAAATAATCCAGGATAATCTCCCTATTTTAAGATTCTTAACTTAATCATATCTGGAAAGTCTATTTTACCCCACAGCATAACCTACTCACAGGTTCCTGATATTAGGATGTCGGGTCTTTGAATGTCCATCATTTTGCTGACCACAGGACCTTAGAGTTGATTAATGAAGTCCTCCATTTCATGGGTAAAGAAAGAGGGGCAAGGAAAAGAAGGCACTGGTTCACTCTAATGCCCCAGGTTTTGATCGTACGATCAAACTAGAATCCATGTCTCCCAGCTTCCGTCCCAGTGATAGAGAATACAAACCTGTCACTGCAGAACTATGATTTCAGAAGGCAGCTCAGATGGCAAAGAATCTGCCTGCAATGCAGATCCCTGGGTCAAGAAGATCTCCTTGAGAAGTACATAGCAACCCACTCCAGTATTCTTGCCTGGAGAATTCCATGGACAGAGGAGCCTGGCGGGCTACAGTCCTTGAGGTCTCAAAGAGTCAGACACAACTGAGCAACTAACACTTGCACTTTCATAGCTAAAGGCAATATTAGCAATTAAAGCAATTCTCTTCCAAAGACTGAATTTTCTGAATTCTATAAATTCTTCCAGGACCTAACTGTTCTCTGAGTTGTGTTTTTTTGTTTGTTTGTTTGTTTTTTTAAGCGAGTAATTTCCTGCTTGCCTAAAAGAGTTAATATCTCCTTTTAAATGTACTTGATTCACAGAAAGAATTCTCATTTCACAGTATAAAAGAGGCTGAAGAAGGTCATATTCACTTACTTTATAAAATAATTTTCCAAATCAAACAAATTGTTCCATTTTACTTCTCTTATAATTGTGATTAAGATTCGGGTAGCAGTTATAATTCCCCTTTGTTTTCATAAGTGGCTGATCCATCGTTGTGGGATCACAAGTAGGTAATGTGAAGTTTCCTGTCTGCCTCGGAGCCACTGGCTGAAGTTTCTAACGGTAGGCTTTGTTCCACAGATGTTTAATGTATTGAAGGTGAAAAAGGAGAGCCTGATCACCTAGGCATTTAGACGCTCAGGCACTGCTTTCCATGCAGCAGAAAAGAGCAACAAAAAACCATCCTGAATCACACTCCAGTGGAAGAGACTGCCTCCTTTGAGGACTTAGAGCTGTCTCTTGCCTTCCAAGCCTCCTCTTGTTTTCTAATGAAAATCGGCATTTTAATTCTTGGTCTACCCATCTTTAAAATGTAAACATTTTCCCAGTTATCAGCAGCCAGACAAATTTCAAAAAGAAGACTTTTCAATGCTCTCACTAAAGGCTGGATTCACTAGGGTGATGAAATGGTCTAGAACTTCTGATTGACAGCTCCCCCACAGAGCAGCAATTTGGGATTATTCCCACATCTTGCCTCTTCAACTACTTGAGAGTTAAACAATACTTAGCAGAACATGGTTTACAGTATAACTTAAAGTCAACAGTAAAACAGGAGCCAGAGCCTGGTAAGAAAAGGGGGAAAAAAAAAGAAAAACTAAACAAATCAGTCATGAAGCCAATAATAGAAAGGGAATGGAATTCAACAACCAGAGCAATGGAAAGGCAATGCATCCCCCATTGAAATTTGAACAGAAATGCCAAGTTGCTGAAGCAGAAAGAGGCTAGAAACTCTTCAGTAGGAAGCTGAGCTGTCCCTCCTTCCGGCCTGAGCACCAGGACAAGCCTTACATGTCCCCTGCAGGTCCTTTCCTCTTGCCCATCTGGGCAGCCCAGGATGCTTGGCTGCCTGTAGTAATAAGGCCGGGTGCAGCTTTGCATGCATCAGACTCAAGGCTCCTCTCCAAAGCAGAGCCCCTGCCAAATGGGCCCCAGCACCTCACCCCTTGCAGCCTGCTGATAGTCTGCAGCTTGTCTGTAATTGTTGCGTGAACATGTACTTTCTTTCGCTGATGATTTTGGCACCCTCATGGGGCTCTACCCAAAAAGGCACTGAAGAATGGGATGTGATTGTTTTGAAATGTGCCCAACAGGAAGCCTTTCTCGGACAGCTCTCAGGTCCCCTGCAATCCCCGCCAGGCTTCGGGGCTTGGCTAGATGAATGGAGTTCAGCTGTAGTTTACAGTTTATCACCAACCAAGTATTGCTCTTGCTGCCAGCCCTCCCCTCTCCAGCTTCTAAAGAAAAATAAAGGAATAGAAAAAAGGAAAGAAAAGCGGCAGCCCCAGAACATTCATTGTATAACAATCTGAACAAGGGAAGTTGGGGGGTGGTGTGGAATGCCCTTATGACCATGAAACTGACACGGCTCCCCAAACTGGCTTCCGGCTTTCAGTGTGTCTGCAGAGCTGTCTTCCCTCACTCTCCCAAGCCGCTCCCCCATTTATAATCATCGTTCAAAGTGGTGAAAGGCCTAATTGCCCCGAGCAGTGTGGTCAGTCTTCCTGGAGATTTAGCTGCCTGCTTTCATCTGGCAGCCTGGGAGGGAACACAGCATTTCCCTCCAGGCAATCTATATGGTCTAGCAGTTCACTGCAGAAAGTGGTGCCTTATCGATTTCTGCCATAGCTTCCATGACTGACTCAAGGATCAGAGCCTCTGACAATGACTAACAAGTTTAAACCATTAGTCCCATTTGTAACTACTCAGCGAAAGGCTTGTCAGTCACAGTGTACCATCTACTGCAGCTTTTAGCAGATTTCTAATCCCATTCATTTTGCCCACAATGACCCCCATAGTTAATGGGGGTTATCGGAAAACTATTTTTTCCCTTCAAAAGCGGTGCATTTTTCTTCTTATTCCTTTTGGAACATAAAAGCCATTTCGGTTGTGATGTTTCAAAACAGTGATGCAGAAGATGATCTGTACCCCTCCCAGGAGAAAATCTGTATCCTAGTGTGCAGGACATTATGTCTGAACCTGAAAACCAGCGCAGAGAATTGGGTGTCCAATAATGGTTCATCATGTACAGATTCTCCCCATCCTACTCATATAGGATTGTCTGAACACCTCCTCCCGCTCCCTCTTTGATGGTGCAAGATTCATTTTGCTATAAGAAACCTCTCTTTTTCTGGGTATCTAATCACCCTGCAGTTGGTTCAGCTTAAAGCCTTGTGTTACTCAAAGTGTGGTCCCCAAACCAGCATCACCTCAGAGCTTTGCAGAAACACCGTTTCAAGTGGCACTCTAGTCCTACTGAATCAAAATCTGTATTTTAACCAAATTCACAGGTGATTCCTATGCACATAAATGTTTGAAAACCACTGGTTTAAAGAAGCTATTTTTTCCACTGTCACATTTTCATAATAAATAAAGCCTTATACCAAATAAAGCCAAATTTAACATTTCCAGTTTGTGGGTTAGATATTTTTAAGAAAAAAAAAGAATGAGTTCTTCTGCATATCAGTTCCAGTGACTTTCTCCTTGCAGATCTGACAACTGAAAGCTTTCCATCTTCACATCTGCAGTAGCTCACCCAGTGCCTTGTACACGGTAAGCACAAGATGAGCAGTTATTGAATGAATGATTTACAAGAATGAACAAATGAATGACAATGAAGACAGAAATGTGCTGTTTCTGTCAGTGATATAAGGAATCAGGTATTCTTGGCACAAAATGATTTTTTAAAATGGGGAAGGTGACTCTTAAGACTTTGGAATAGACTCATTTGCTTTTCATTCCCTTACTTAGATGCTCTCACCAACAAATTGATCCTGCCCTGAGGATGGAAAAACAATTCTCTTGTTTCCTCTTATTTCCATGTCTAGCCCTGTTCCATCCTTGTCCCTTTCTGCTGCTTATTTCTTTTCTCTCCCCATCATCTACTGATTATCAATTTCCATCTTCTAAAACCCTATACCCAACCAACAGACACTGAAGTATCTGAAAATCAACCCATAGTAAAATAAAAGTGACTGTTAAGGCCCTAATATTTTGAGGGTTATTTCTTGGCATCACAAATATCATATCACCCAGACAGTTGATTTGATCTAGGGGTCAGATCAGTTCTTCCATTGCTAAATTAATACCAGAAAAGTGCTAAGTAACCTTCTTACAGGATGTTCATGGAGGAGATTTTGTTATGTAGCTGCTGCTTCTCTAAGTCTGATCCTTTCCACTTCCCAGAGAATGTATTTGATCACATGGCCACCCTTGTTTTATGGTCACAGGTCTCTGTTTTGACAATGCTCATTAACCAAAAAGTATTTGTGGAAAAGCTCTTATCTCAAAAAATAAAAGTATAAGTTTCAATCTAGGGCAAGTTTTATATGAACCAGTATTACCGATCTCCATCAAAGAGAAACTTCACACCATGATTGCTTTTCCCCAGCTTAAAACAAGAACTTGGGAAATAAAATTATCTTCTTCCAGTGATTACTTCTGCAACTATAATTTCTGGAGCTTCCATCCATGGACTGCCATGTTGTGACTACTTAATTGCCATCTGAAATGCAGAAAACTGACGTGTTTTCGTTTTAAGGGACTCCTTTGACATTTTGAATAGTTACATAAATAGGTTTTTTTTGTGTGTTGCTAGCAGGGGCCAGCAGGAAATATTTCACTTGGAGGTAGATAGTGTTGGTGACGAGATAGAAATGACTAGGTGGGTTGCAGGGCAGGTGTGACCTGTACACAAACAAGCACAACAACTGAGGATGCCAACGATTCTCTGTTGTCTTAACTCTCAGCCTGAATTTGTAGATCTTAAAGACATTATTCACAGATTTCCCACACACAAGTTAAAAAGTGCCTTCAGGGTGGGGTATCCTCCTCCCTCAACCCTCCCGCCCCTCCCCCCATTACAAGTTTTAAAATGCAATTGGAGAGCATATAAAATAAATGGAAATGTCATCTGGCTTTTAACAAAAGACCTAAATCATAATGGATTATTGAGCGGCATCTTGTGGTTAAACATGAACATGACACCCATAGAAAAAGCTTGACTTGCCAGCATGGCACTTGAAAACACTGCCTCACACCTGGCTTTTGATGGTGCTAATAAGGGGCCATGCAAGGTGATCAATGCAGCCTTATCATCATGCCACCTTAAAATATTTCTTGTGAACAAGTACATTAACTTATAATTAATCATCACACTTTAGTATAAATGTATCCATATAGGCAAATTTAATCAGTATTCTTTCTCTTTCATAATATTTTATTGGTAGTAACAGAGCATTAAAGAAGACCTACAAGATGTAAAGTTACATGAGCAGTGTTTGCAATCTAAGCCAATTCAGCAGAATTTGAAAATCAGTGCTTCCTTATGAGATGAAATATGAAACCATTCAGTCATTCCCTCACTGAAATTCGTTTTCTCTTTATTATCTAAATCCATAAGGAAGGCAGAAGCTGTCCTTTTCTGGCACCTGCCTCCTTCTCTGTCTCACATACGGATTTGGTCAGTTATGAAATGAGTGAATGGGCCTTCATAAAAAGAGACACAGCTGCTATACAGCCAAGACTATTTCTGTAAGACAGCAAAACAGCTAGCTGTCATTCAATTTTCAAAAATTAATTCAACATTTTAAAATCATACATATCTTACCAAATTTCCCATTCTGGGCATCCTTTAGGAACCCACAAACAAATATAAACCCAAAAAAGTTCAGGAAGGCAGCATGTGAGCTATCAAGTCAAAAACTGATACTGATTTATTTTCATTTGTTTAGTGGGGAAAAATCATCTTTCAAAAAAAGTACTGGAATAAATAAGAAATTTTAACATATTTTATATTATGCACAGTCCCTCAGTTGTGTCTGAGTCTTTGTAACCCTGTTGCCAATACCCCCGCCAGGCTCCTCCGCCCATCAACTTTTCCAAGCAAGAATACTAGAGTAGTTTGCAATTTCCTTCTTCAGGGAATCTTTCCAACCCAGGGATCAAACTCACATCTCTTGTATCTCCTGCATTGGCAGATGGATTCTTTACCACTGCGCCACCTGGGAAGTCTATATTTTATATCTCTAGTTAAAAATATTAATGTGTAGCTTAAAAAACAGCATATACTGAAGAAGCACATACTACTTCTTAACAGTTTACTGTGGTCCTTGTGTGAATGCTTATGCCTAGCAATTGCTTAGCCTTTCTAGATCTTTAGTTTTCACCTGAATAAAGAGAGTACTTCCATGTCTAATGATGCATATTATTTTTAACTATGCAAGCACTTGCTATGTGTATCAAACAAGAAAATGAGTGAAAAATGAAGCCACTCAAGTATTTCAAGTAAGAGGAATTTAATGCAGGGAACTGGTTACACTGAGGACAGAAGAGCTAAGAAACTCAATGGTGAATGGCAGACAATGAAGCAATCCAATGATTAACAGCAGGAGAAAGCCACCGGCATCTTCCAAGACAGATATAACTTGAGGAGGCAAAGGAGACGTCCCTGGGCCAAAGAACGAAAAATGAAAAGCCCTAACTTCACCCTCCACCCACCCTCCAAACTCCTCCAGTGCCTCCCAGGATACAGTAAGTTAACAACTTAATTCTAAAAGAAACAAAAACAAAACCCTATTTGTGGCATTTGCCAACTTCTATAGTGTATATACTCTCACCTGGCAAATTTGTAGTGACTTGTGCAGTCACTGAATGTGAATCACACACCAATATAGTGTTTTCTCCATATAGATATAAAACCATTATCAACCTCAAGTGTAGAGACAGTCAAAAAATAGTAGTAAAATAATTAAGAAATGATGAGTTTGTGGGATGCATATTACCTCTGCTTCCAAATATAATTTAACTATAAGTAAAGCTTGATAGCTGAATGTTTAGTGATGATATTAACTGGTGTTAACAGCCAGTTCACAGGATTCTGAACATTAGGTACTCACACTGATGAGAGCCAGGTCCAGGAAACCTGGTCTAGTTAACAAAGGCTGGAAAAACAACCCAAAAGTGGTCCATTGACTATGATACAGAACAGAGCCAAGGAAGAGTAAGGAATGAAGCTGAGGGCAAACAGATCCAGAAATAGTACATTATAAATCAATGAAAGGCAAACAGATTAAGGATTACTTAAATCTCTCCAACAAGAAGGAATTTAGCATCTCTATAGCTGACTCCTTGCTAAACCACAGTTAGACAAATCATAATTAAACTCACAGAATACTTTCCAGGATAAAATCCATATTGTCCAATCCCAATGTGTCATTTCCAATTTTTGTCTATTTTTTATTTTTTATTGTCTTTTGAAGATGACAATCTCCAATCATCACAGATCGAGAAGTGCAAAGTGTACCAGAGATTTTTGATACTGATGACATTTTGATCACTTTCACTATCACATTTTTTCCCAAACTGACTTATCATGATAAGTCTATGGATAAGTAAGATTCCAGTATAGCACAAAGAACTAGTCAATATCCTATAATAAACCATAATGGAAAAGAATGGAATATGAAATATATGAAAGGAATATATATAGACAGATATAGATATATGAATCATTTGTTTTATAGCAGAAATTAATACAACATTGCAAATCAACTATACTTGAATAAATTTGTTTAAAGTGAGTCTATGGTGGGAGATCCAATGACAGAAAGGATTCATAAATGCCAAGAGAAGTGAACTGTTATTTGCATATGGTTTATTTTTTTTCTTTTACAGGCCTTAGGAAAGTCACATAGACTACCTGGGTCTCAGTTTCCTCATTGGTAAAATGAGAAATGAGGGAGTTTAATTAGATAATCTCTAAGGACGTTTCTGACAATTAAGTTCCATAATTTTATGATGGTGTATGTGAATTCAGTTTGAATATTTTATTCTATTTCTCTTTGTTTTACTTATTTCTCTTATTAACTCCCCATTGTAACTGGCAGAGATTGCTCCTCCTTTGATCAAAAGCCCAAGTGAAGAAGATGTAAAAATACAAAAAACAATGAAAGATGAGTGAGAGGTCCCCATGACTATCAGGAATCTTTTCTAAATAGCCACATCTTGGGAAAGCCTCATCCAGCTTATTTCCTGGGAACTAATGATCGGCTAAGATTAGCTTCTGGGTAGGCCACAGAGGCAAGGACCATTAACACTTGATTGTCACTAATTCTGAGTTAATGTCCCATTTCAAAGCCATTAGTGGTATTAAAAACTCCAACAGCACATACACACAAAGGAAAAACAAAAAAGAAAGCATTAGGATATGTCTGAGATTAACATAGTACTACAATAATACAAAAGAAAGGACCACGAAAAGCTCTAATTTAACATATGCCTATTTAGAGAATTCTTTGTATAAATTCTATACTGAGCATGATATGAGATACAAAAATATAAAAAATAAGAAATACTTCCTCTGCCCTCAAGAAGATTAGATTCTCCACAATATCGTGTCCATATGGATGTGTATTTACTTGGCAATGACGATCTTTCTAAAATTTCCAATTTCACTGTTTTTAATTATGTAACACAGTCAGCCAGCCATAAAAGCCATATAAGAGCCTGTTTCATCTACCTACTTAAATCTAGTATTTGCTCCATCCTATATGAAATGATGTTTATGCATTATCTGCTAAGTGACAGTCACTGTATTAACAAAGCCAACCACCCAGTGGGAGAACAAACAAATAAGAAGTCCATTGATCATAATAAAAATGGGGGTAGGGGGGAAACAAGTGACACTTTTGTGACTGAGTGGAAAGGCTACTGATTTCAAATTTGAGGGGTCATAAATCACAGCTACAGTGGTCCTCTGCTATGTTCATCATACAGCATCCTTTTCTCTCTTTTTGAGCATCAGTACCTAATTTCCTTTTGGAAAACTCTTATTTCCCTGCAGTTGGAGAACTCTCCATTAATTACTCAGGGTATTCCTCTGCTCATGAAGTGGATCTGTGACCCGAGGTAGACCAATCATCAGATGTCTTCTCCCAGAACTGTTAATCTTAGGTAGAGTGATACAAGATCAAAAATAGTTGGAGTTTTTCCAATGGCAGAACCATAAAGAGACAATATATTGATTTCTATCACTTAAGTTCCTGGAGCTGCCTTCATTCCTGTCCCTCTCAAGTTCTGAGATTTTGGCTCTTCATTTGTTTCTTTGCAATAATATCCTGTGCCCATCCAAACAATTCTTTCTTAGTAGATAAGCCAGAGTGTGTTTCTCTTGCTTGCAACCTACATACTCTACTACATACCCAATTTCTAATAGAAGCACTAAGCCGAGCTACTCTTTACCTGTAAAGAATCTGCCTGCAATGTGGGAGACCTGGGTTCAATCCCTAGTCGAAGATCAGGTTGGGAAGATCCCCTGGAGAAGGGAACAGCTACCCACTCCAGTATTCTGGCCTGGAGGATTCCATGGACTGTATAGTCCATGGGGTAGCAAAGAGTCGAACACAACTGAGTGACTGTCACTTTCAAGCAAGGCCCAGGAGAAACTGCTGCCCTCATAAAAGGAGTGGGTGGAGATAGGGTAGTACTTGGTATATTTCAGAAGGCAAAGAAACTCTGGCTGCTGGAATATAAAGTACAAGATGGAATTTCATGAGAGACAGTGAAGAATAAGACCATGCAGGGTTTATAAACATGCTGAGACCAAAGGTAAACCACTAAAAGTCTTTTGAAAGGAGAATGTTTTAGAAAGATCACTCTGATATTGATGTAAAGAACAGACTGGAGGTTTTATACTATAGACAGAGAGATCAGTAAGACAACTGTTGCAGTAGTCCATATAATATTAATAGCAATTAGTATAACAAAGAGCAACTGAGGAGGAATGAGTTATTCTGACACAGGGGTCAGGGAAGGCTTCTCTGAAGAGGTGGCTTTTGAGCAGAGTCCTAAAATATGAAAAGGGGCCACTCAAAACTCTAGGCTCTAGTCTACAGTAAGACTGGCAGTTGATGCAAGGCTTTGGGCAAAATGAACTCACCCTGTTTGAGGTTCAGAAGGAGCGGCATGGTTGAGGCAGAGGGGAGAAAACAAAAATTAAGAGAAGAAAGTAAGGACAGATACTATTAGCTCCTGAAAGTCAAGATGAGTTTATATTTCTTGCTTATCAAAATGTCTAGTCACTAGAGGATTTAAGTAAGGAAGCAATGTGATCTGATTCACTTCTTACTAGAACACAATAAACCTAATCTTCATCCTAAAACTTGAGCAGATCTTGTGTTTTTAAAAAAATGAACTAAAACATATAGAGTTTTCACTATCAGTGAGTCTGCTTCTTGTGCCTTATACACTAAGAACTGTCCTTTTATTTTGAGGAAAATAAAAGTGAAAACCTTGACCGGTAACATGATGTGTTTCTCGCCATCCATTTAATTCAAACTATAAAGCACAGTTGTCATTAGATCTTTTGCCAAGCCCTCTCTCCCAGATTAAATTGAAAGCTTAAGGAAATCATGAATGGAAAACTTATCATGTTTTCCATTCATAATCAAGAGGGCCATCAAGATGGTTTTCAAATTCAAATTTTACCAAGAAATATCAAGAGCCTGACAAAGATACTATAAATTTCACTCAATATTCTTTATTTTAAAAATGTGGATTCTAAACTATTATGCTTCTTTAATACTTCTTAATGAATATTTGACCTATTCATTTTCATTTAGTTTTTGGAAGTTCAATATTTAAATTCTATAACTAATGAATGATTAGCATTTTGAGGCATTATACTGAAAAGTTATTAAGGGTTCAAAATACATAAACCATTAAAATTATTAATGTAATTCCTATATAATCTCATAAAATAGAATAAAAACAACTGGCTGCAAAAGTTCCACATAAATATATTTCTATAATTTCAACTAATAAAAAATGAGAAAGAAAAGAGTATCATTACAGTTTTTCAATTTTAATGTTTTTATTAATCACTTGGACAAAGACATTGTTGTCAGGCTGATCTAATGTGCAGATGAAACAAAACTGAACAGATGAGTACTGAGTGGGACTGAAGAAGCAAATTTTCAAAACAGAGCAATGTAGAGGGATGATAGGTCAAACCTTATCAGATGGAAATAAGACACCAGTAAAAGGATAGGATGAGGAAGATGTGTCTCATCCTCATCAATAGAAGCACTAAACCAAGCTTTACCTGTAACTCATCTGATAAAGAATCTGCCTGCAATGTGGGAGACCTGGGTTTGATCCCTAGTCGAAGATCAGGTTGAGAAAATCCCCTGGAGAATGGAACAGCTACTCACTCCAGTATCCTGGCCTGGACAATTCCAAGGATTGTATAGTCCATGGGGTCACAAAGAGTTGGATACAACTGAGCAACTATCACTTTCAAGCCAGGCCCAGGAGATACTGTTGGCCGCATAAAGGGAGTGAGAGAAGATAGGGTAGTACATAGTACATTCCAGAAGTCAAAGAAACTCTGGCTGCTGGAATATAAACTACAGCAGATGGGAAAAAGAGGTACAATTAATGGCTATTGTACTACGTTAAATACTAGAAATCTCAGCTGTAAGCCTGGTGATCCAATATAACCTTATATAAATCTAGTAGAAGAATTTTGGTGTCTCACATAAGACTGCCAGTGATCTTTCTACAATGCACAGACTGGATCTTCCCTAGAGTAATTTTGTCCTGGGGCCGAATCAAAAGTAATGATTGCAAACTGAAATGCAAGCAGACAAGATTTACAGTTTGTCAAGAAGTCATATGAGGAAATTCAAAGACATTGAGGTCACTGAGCTGGAAAAAAGAAGAAACTAAAGAGAACTGGACAGTGGTCTTTGCAAATACTACAAAACTTCTAAGGAGAAGAGGGATAAACTGTCTTTTTATTTAGTCCTAGATGGGAGCCCTACAACCAATGCGTAGAAGTTAAAGATGAATTATGAACTAATATCAGTTCAGTTCAGTCACTCAGTCGTGTCCGACTCTTTGCAACCCCATGAATTGCAGCACGCCAGGCCTCCCTGTCCATCACCAACTCCCGGAGTTCACTCAGACTCATGTCCATCGAGTCAGTGATGCCATCCAGCCATCTCATCCTCAGTCGTCCCTTTCTCCTCCCGCCCCCAATCCCTCCCAGCATCAAAGTCTTTTCCAATGAAAAGACTTTCCTCAACTCTTCGCATGAGGTGGCCAAAGTACTGGAGCTTCAGTGTTAGCATCATTCCTTCCAAAGAAATCCCAGGGCTGATCTCCTTCAGAACGGACTTGGATTTCCTTGCAGTCCAAGGGACTCTCAAGAGTCTTCTCCAACACCACAGTTCAAAAGCATCAATTCTTCAGTGCTCAGCCTTCTTCACAGCCCAACTCTCACATCCAAACTTGACTACTGGAAAAACCATGGCCTTGACTAGATGGATCTTAGTCGGCAAAGTAATGTTTCTGCTTTTGAATACGCTATCTAAGTTGGTCATAACTTTCCTTCCAAGGAGTAAGCGTCTTTTAATTTCATGGCTGCAACAATGAGATGTGTTGTAAAGCAGACAGGCTTCCTCAGTCTATAGATAGAGCCCTGTCACATGAATCATTCAAACTCAGATCAGACACCAGACTGAGGCTATTGTCTGCACTAGGATTAGATCAGTTGTTGTTTACAATCTTTTCTCACCTTGAGATTTTACATAAACTATTAGAGCTTTGTAATTAACCTGCACTGTTAAGAAAAAGTTCCTCAAGATACTATTTTCTAAATATTTATGGTAGAAGGTAGAGATAGACAATTCCAGTTACATCACAAAAATCATTAATGAACATACCGTTCATTAATATTTCCCTGCATCTTTGAGAAATTAAATATCTCCATATTCATAAAAGTCACATAGGTGATGTTACTAAAACCCAAGCAATGAGTGTGTGCATTGTTCTTTCATAGAGATGTTCCACTCCTCAGCACAAGCCTAAAACTTCCTGCAATGGAATGAATTAACACCAAGATTTCAAGATCCAAAGCACTGGAACCACTAGAACAAGCCAAATTGTGGATGTTGGCAACAGAATTCCCAAGGGGAATCTAAGCCCTTCCAATGAATAAAGTCATTGAACTGACTTACTTGTAACCCATTATTATACATTTTCTCCTGTGTAAAAAAAATAAGAACACTTACTGGAAAATATACATTTTAACCACTAATCATAAGATCAAGGTGAATAGCAGACCATATTTGAAGCCATGGGACCTGATCATTAAAGATCTAGCATCAAATGAGCCCTGTTAATCAATCTCTAAAGGAGCATTTTCCAAACTGTGAAATCAGTATTTATAGAGAGAGAGAAAAGAAACAGTGATTAAAATGTTTTGAAAACACTATACTAACATAAAGCTAAACTGGCTTCCCGCTGAAGGACTTCTCAGAGTTTTCACTGTTTCCTCTGAAATCTCCAAGACAATGTACAAAAAATACTCAATGTTTAGAATAAGGCACCACTATAGTATGCTTTGAGGAAATAGTCTCATAAGGTAGAGAATGGAATGCAATTCTAATTATGCTGTGTAAATAATCAGAAATCATGTATAACAAGTAATATAAACTTTCAACAAACCTGAGAGGCAAAAAAAAAAATACATGCATGTATGTACAAATATAAGTTTATCTTAAATACACAACAAATAATAATAAAATATATAATACCCCATTACAAATTTCATATAGTCAATTAATCCTCACAAAATACTTAATTTTTGGCAAACTCTTAGATCTATAGCTAACCTATGGCTGCAAATACTGAACAAGCATAGCTCCAAAATAAATATTGGTTGATATTTTAGTTTTTCATGAGCAAGATGAAAGAGAAACAATGAATTGATATGTCAGAATATGCTGAGCAAAATTTTTTGTTCAAACAGATAACAGTTTTGAACACTAGAAAACTATTTCTTAAATTTTTTGTGCTTTTCACAATATGATGGCTACCTAAACAATACATTTTTAAGTTCAATTTGCTTTGCTAATATTTTCCTTATGACTTAGTTAAGTCTAGACAATCAGCAAAACAAAATGAAGCCTGATTTATAGTGTCTTCTGCTGTCTGTGGTGTAAATATTCTCAGCATGCTCCATTTCAGCCTATGAGCATGATGTCACTGGATGCAGAGCTGGAAAGAGATGCACAGCAGTATGCAATTATTATAAGTATTTTTCATTGAATAGATACAGTAGATGTAATTAACATCATAGATGTAAATAACATTAAGGTATAAATAATTACAAAACAGAAAAATAATCAGGAAGAAGTGTTTTAAAATTTTATTACTTTTGCTTAACATAACTTATTTAATTGTGCCTATATAATTTAATAATGACTATATTGAACAACCAGCTCAATAAACTCCTGACATTGGAGTGATATCATTCACACAGCAACATCAGTTCGGTTCAGTTCAGTCACTCAGTCGTGTCCGACTCTTTGTGACCCAATGAATCACAGCACGCCAGGCCTCCCTGTCCATGACCAACTCCAGGAGTTCACTCAGACTCACGTCCATCGAGTCAGTGATGCCATCCAGCCATCTCATAGGTCATTCCCAATTGCAATCCCCTCTACAAGACGACCAAATAGTAACTATCCATAGACAAGACACCACTGTGAAAGTTCCAAAAATAGGAGTAAGGCTGAAGTACCCAGTTTGGACAACAGAGATCTAGGATGACCACATAATAAGGGTAAGAAAGACAGCTACATTTTTAATGAATCACCCATCCCCACATCAGCCCAGCATCATATAGACAGGGCCCCCCTGAGTCTACAGTTTCTTCCATTGGAAAAAGAGAACCCAGGATGGACATCCAGCCTCCCCAGCGCTGCAGGACACTTCCTGGGAGACCCTTTTAAATATCACATCACAGGGATCACTAAGGAATCTGAAGAGTTAAGAAGGGAGGCTAAGCTTACAATAAGCAGCACTCAGATCTTCAGTTCAGCTCAGTTCAGTCGCTCAGTCATGTCCGACTCTTTATGGCCCCATGGACTGCAGCATGCCAGGCTTCCCTGTCCATCACCAACTCCTGGAGTCCACCCAAACCCATGTCCATCAATTCGGTGATGCCATCCAACCATCTCATCCTCTCTTGTCTCCTCCTCTTGCCTTCAATCTTTCCCAACATCAAGGTCTTTCCCAGTGAGTCAGTTCTTCACATCAGGTGGCCAAAGTATTGGAGTTTCAGCTTCAGCATCAGTCCTTCCAGTGAATATTCAGGACTTATTTCCTTTAGGATAGACTGGTTGGATCTCCTTGCAGTCCAAGGTACTCTCAAGAATCTTCTCTCTTTTGAACACCACAGTTCAAAAGCATCAATTCTTCAGTGCTCAGCTTTCTTTACTGTCCAACTCTCACATTCATACATGACTACTGGAAAAAACATAGTTTTGTTGAACCTAGATGAACCTTTGTTGGCAAAGTAATGTCTCTGCTTTTTAATATACTGTCTAGGTTGGTCACAGCTTTTCTTCCAAGGGGCATGTGTCTTTTAATTTCATGGCTGCAGTCACCATCTGCAGTGATCTTACTGGACTGTATTCCTGCTCACAGCAGCACTCAAGTAGAGATTCCAACCAGAGGTTCTGCATTTTTGCAGAGCCAGCCCAGTGGCCTCAAGGAGCTCAGTTAGCAGTTCAGCTTGATTTGGATCCTCAGCCAACAGACCATACCAGCATCAAGCCCAGTCTAAAACCCTACCAGGGCAAGAAAGCAAATTCCCAATCCCACTCAACTTCTGACCATGCCTCTAGCTCCACGCCTGTGGGAAGTGCTGCTCCAGATGACCAGTAGCTGTGCAGCACATTCTAGGGCCACTCAGGCAGAGATCTAAGTCAGCAGCTCTGTCCAAATACTCAGTGATAGTATCCTCTGGGCCCATAAAAATAGGGAGCATTAACAATGATGCTCAGCAGCCTTGGAGCCAAGTCTCTAGTATCACCTAGCCATGGATCGCAGCCTAAAACCCCAACTATCATCGGAGCCCAGCATACAGCCCTATTTAACTGTTGAACACAGCATGTGGTCTCACTCAAGCTGGGAGCCCACCTGTGACCCCATTCATCAGAAAGAAGAGTGTGCTACCCCACCAACCAAAGAGACTTCTCAGTGACCTCACCCAACAGCAGAGCACAGCCAATGGCCTCCATGATCATGAAGCCCAGTCTTCAGGCATGCTCAACTTTGGGGCACAGGCTTCAGCCCTGCCTGATTGCAGAGCACATCCTGCAGCCCTACCCTATCAGAGAATCCAACCACTGGCACCACCCCACCAGGGAACACAAGCAGCAACATCATGCGATCAGGGCATCCATACAGCCACTCTGCCTGGATGAAGATCCAGTTAGCAGAGGCAAGGACATAATAAAGATTAAAGCAGAAATTAATGAAATAAAGAATAGAAAAGCAATAGAAAAGATTAACACAGCTAAGAGTCACTTCTTTGAAAAAGATACAATTAGCAAAACTTTAGCTAGACTAACCAAGGAAAAAAAAAAAAGAGGACTAAAATAAATAATCCAAAATAAAAGATGGGACATAACAACAGAAACCACAGAAATACAAAGGATTATAAGAGATTAGTATTGGTATAAAATTGTCCTATAAAGAAAATAAAATTGTCCTAGAAGAAAATAAATTCTTCTAGGACAACCTAGAAGAAATGGATAAATTATTAGAAACACATAACTTACCAAAACTGAATTATGAAGAAACAGAAAAATCTAAGCAAACCAATAATGAGTAAGGACATTGAATCAATAATCAAAAAATTCCCAACAGAGAAAGCCAGGATAAGCTGGTTTCACAAATAAATTCCACCAAATATTTCCAGAATAATTGATACATTCTTTCTCAAGCTCTCAAAAAAACTGAAGAGGAGGAAATATTCACAAGCTCATTCTATGAGGCCAGCATTACCTTGATATCAAATTCAGACAAGAACACTACAAGAAAAAAAGACCACAGATCAATAGCCCTGATTAATATAGATGCAAAAATTCTCAAAAAATATTAACAAATTAGAATTCAACAGCACATTAAAAGAAGCATCCACTGTGAACAAGTAGAACTCAGGCCTACTGCAAGGATGGTTCAACATATTCAAATCAGTAAGTATGAAGCTTCACATTAATAGAATGAAAGATAAAAATAGTATAGCCATAGCAACAGATACAGAAAACATATATAACAAAACTCAACATCCTTTCAGGATAAAACACCTCAAACAACTGTGTATAGAAAAAAATGTACGGCATCATAATAAAGGGGTGTGCGTGTGTGCCAAGTCGCTTCAGTCGTATCCAGCTGTTTGCAGCCCTATGGATAGCAGCCCACCAGGCTCCTCTATCCACGGGATTTTTCAGGCAAGAATACTGGAGTGGACTGACGTGCCCTCCTCCAGGAAATCTTTCTGACCCAGGGATAGAACCTGCATCTCTTACGTCTCCTGCATTGGCAGGCAGATTCTTTACCACTAGGGCCACTTGGGAAGTCCAATAAAGGGCATATGTAGGACAAACCCATTGCTCACATTATACTCAATGGTAAAAGGTTGACAAGGAATAAGACAAGGGTGTCCATTCTCACCACTCCTATTCAACCTAGTCCTCTAAGTCCTCAAAGAGCAAACAGTCAAGAAAAAGAAAGAAAAGATATCCAGATCAGAAAAGAGGAGGGAAAACTGGGTTCAAAGATGACATATCTTATACATAGAAAACCCTAAAGACTCCACTAAAAACTTGATATTATTAATAAGTGAACTTCCAAAGTTAAAGGATACAAAATCAGTTACAAAGATCAATACCTTATTACATACTTGTAAGTTTCTACTCTCTTGAAAGAGAGTAGATCATAAAGTTTTCACCACACAAATGAATACATAGCTGATGGATAATTTAAATAACATTGCATTAATCATTTCATAATCTGCATATTTATCAAGTCATCATACCGTATACCTAAGTTATATATCTCAATGAAAATGGAAAAAGTTAAATCTAATATATATAATAAGAAAATAAAAATAAATTCATGAACATTTAATGATCAATTCACCTAATATGAGCTGGCTCCAGCACACCATTCTTTGGACCAGAAAGCATTTTTTTAATCTCTCTGAACATTACTTGGGCCCAGTATCCTCTGAAACTCACTTTAAGAAATACTGCTTTAAAGGAGATATCACAAGATATGTGGACCATGATCTCTGAACGTTTATACTTTACTGAACAAATATTAAAATAAAAAATTCTTGCATATGTACCTCCAATTTATATTATATGATTTTTAAGAATACTTTCCTTTCACATTCATATTAGAATTTGTTAAATATAGCCCTTGACATACAAAAGCAGCCATTAGAGTTTAAAATATCTGTTGAATTCTGTATGTTTTGCTCATTTAACATTTAAAGTATAATGAACTGGTTAAATTAAAATCAAATGTTTTCACAATATAAAATACACAGAAATTTACTCATCAGATTCATTTATAAAACACATTTACAAGCATATCTACCCTGAAAACCATAACTTTTCTCAAGGTAGTATGTTTCATGTAACTGTCAGGGTCTTAGTTTAGAAAAAAGTAAAAATCACTTAAATAACAGCAGTTGCATAAGCTGATTATGAAAGGAAGCCATTTAAAATTCCTTTTGAAACAAGGTAGGGGAAAGAAAGTCTTTAAGTCTCTTGATGGGGGCTCTGATATTCTGTAATTGGTTTGTTTGAAGGTTAGGTCAACCCTGCTGATAATTCACTTCTAAATTTAAATTACAGCAGTAGAGCAAGATCCAGCTAATGGGGAAAATGAGAGAAAACCTTCTTGCTGGATAGTCATCTCTCACTGCTAAGACTGGATAAGATGCCCCAGGAAATCTGTTAGTGGACAAAGTAAACTTGAATGGTGGCAAATTCAGGACTTGAATATACTCCTGGAGGAGAAAAGTCAAAAGCAAGTCTCCTTCCCATTAATGTTTCTTTGGATGGAATGGCATCACTGGACCTCATATTAAAGTGAGAGGCAAGTGAACATACCTGGAATGCAACGGTGAGAGCCCAAGAGAAGTCTGCCTTTCAGAAAGTCAACTCATTCACTGGGGAGAGACCGTAGGCAAAACGCTTGCTGCCAAATGCTCTATTTGGAAAGCTACTCACTGAATGATGGGTTTTATGTCCTCTTCATGTTTATAAAGGCTTCCATCAACTCACCTTTTTTCTGAGAATTTGGATTTATCTTCTTACAACTTTTTTCAAGGAAGTATGTTTTATGCTTAAGTACAAAGTTTATCATTCCACGTTTTCCTAAATTTCATCCAGACTTGGAATTTTGATGATACTCTCTCAAGGCTGAGACCACTTAAAGATAATCCTAGTACTTCATACTCTCATTTTTTTTAAAGGCTAAGCTTTTCAATAATTTTACATTTTTCCTCACTTTTTCAGCAATTTTTATAGCAAGCTGTTTTCTCCTTCTTATATAACACCCTATATTTAACTCATCAAAAACTTCTGAACAAGAACAAGAGAACTATGGAAAATGCAGTGATTGCTATACCTACCACTGCTTCCCAGAACTCAATTTCAAGTCTTTAGACAACTTTACCAAAACCACCTGGTCTCAAAGACCAGCCCCAAGTTAAGTTTTACTTCCTTCGGCACCAAGTTCTAATGTCTCCCAGCAGACCTCCCAGCAGAATTCTCTGTTTTGGTTGTGCCACATGGTACGTGGGATCTTAGTTCTCGGATCAGAGATGGAACCCTCACCCCTTACAGTGGGAGCACGAAGTCTTCACCACTGGACCACCAGGGAATTTCCCCAGCAGAATTCTTAACGATCTCCCAACAGGAGTCATGGCTTCATCAGGCCACAAAGGACACCCAACCACCACTACACAGCATTTTTCCAAGAACCCAAATCCACATTGAACAACTAGAACAAATTGAAGGAGGATTGTTTAAAGAGAAGTACAAGGATGTGAAAGAATTCATATGCACACTCTAATGCCTAATGCTCCATCATTTCTCTACTTTTGAAATCAATATTTTAAAGAATATAGATGGTAATATCAAGTCCATCATTTGATTATCAGAAATTGGACACATCCATATAACTACTGCCCTAACCAAGAAAGATAATAGTATCTGCCCCCTCCCCAGAAGCCTTGCTTGTGTCCCTTTGAAACCTCTGTATTTTCTTTACCAAAGTAATAAATATTCTGACATTTGATGCCATAGATTAATTTTAACTTGCTTTTGAATATTTAATACTTATTGACTCTAATTCCTTTTGCCAAACCTTACATTTGTTTGATTATATATTTATTTATTCTTCCACTGATGAATATGAGTCCTTCTCAGTTTCTATTATCAAAAAATATTGCTACGAATACCTTATATATCCTGTCACTAACATAAGCATCCTTTTTTGTTGCATTTATACCTGAGAGTGAAATTAGTCAGCAATTATGTACATATAGGTAGAAATTGCCAAATAATTTCCAGAGTAGTTGACTAACTTCTACTCCTACCAGCACTTATAGGACTCTGGCTGTTCTACATCATCTTCAACTCTTATTAGTGTTAGTCTCTAAATTTGGCCTTTCTCATGAATTGAGATTTTCAAGATTCACAGTATTTTAATACTGTGATTTTTAAATTGCATTTTTCCAATTACTGATGATATTCAGAACCTTTCTGTATCTTTACTTTCTGTCTGAAGATCATCTTTTGTGAAGGGCTGCTATGGGTCTCTGAGCCATTTTTCCACAAGATTGTCTTTTTCTTATTGATTTATAGGAACTGATCATACAAATCCTTGTTTGGTTATTTGCATTTCAAGTACCTCCTTCCAAATGGGCTGGTGTTTTTCAGTCCATAAATTGGAACTTTTTATACATAAAAATTCTTAAAATTTATGTTCTATGACCAAATTTGGCAATCTCTTCATTTAGAGTCAGTGTTTTTGTATCATGTTTAAAAATCTTTGCCTACTCTCAGGTCATGAAGTTATTCTCTTAAGCTATTGACTATTGCTTTACTATTTATGTCTATTATCTGCATGGATTTATTTTTGCATTGGTATGAGGTAGAAGTTAGGTTTCCTATTTTTCATATGGGTATATAATTGGCACATCTTTTATTGAAAACAAAACTCTCCTTTCCCCACAGACCTTAACTGCAAATTTTGTAATAAATTAGTCTACATTTATTCATGGATCTGATTCTGGACTCTGTTCTAATCCATTAACATATTTATATAGCAGTATATCAATACCACCCTATCTTGATTACTAGATCTTCATATGAATAAAATCATCTCAAACTACTCAAGACAGTCCCTGTTTTCGGTCCTTTGCATTTCCATAAAGATTTTAGGTTAGGTTCTTAATTTTCACACAAGCACACATTAAAAAGAAAAACATTCTGGGTTTTGACAAATATAGACTTGAATCTATAGATCAACTTAGAGAGACTGACATCTCCTGAGTCTTCCAATTCATGAGAACAATTCCTTCATTCATTGAGGTCTTCCATATATTGTCAATGTTTTATTAAAAACGGACTGTGTGAAGCTTTCTATTTCCTCTAGTGTCAGTTTTATAGGTTGAATTTTTCAACAGATTTTTCTATCATACACTATCTTCAAATTACTGCATTAAACTGTATATTGATGAACATTTTCATTCCTCAATTGTTGTTCTGTCTTTTAACAGCTGAAAAGTCTGGTGGGGACTTATAAATATTATTAGTCTCCTCAAAAAACTGGCTTTTTGATTCTTCTCTGTTGTATATTATTTTAATTTTTATGATTTTTCTAAGTTTAATTTTATTATTCTCTCTACTCGGTAACTTTTACTTTGCTACTCTCTTGCTGACTCTTAAAAGGACACTCTTAGATAATTTATACATTTTCCATATATGGCCCTAACTATATTCCACAAGTTCTGATATGTCATTTTTATCATTCAGTTTAAAATATGTTTCTAGTTCATGTTGTGACTTACTTTTTGATACACAGATTATTAAAAGTGCTTAACAGATAATTAAAAGTGCTTAACATACAAGTGAAGAAGGCAATGGCATCCCACTCCAGTACTCTTGCCTGGAAAATCCCATGGACGGAGGAGCCTGGTGGGCCGCAGTCCATGGGGTGGTGAAGAGTCGGACACGACTGAGTGACTTCACTTTCACTTTTCACTCTCATGCATTGGAGGAGGAAATGGCAACCCACTCCAGTGTTCTTGCCTGGAGAATCCCGGGGACGGGGGAGCCTGGTGGGCTGCCGTCTATGGGGTCACACAGTCAGACACGACTGAAGCAACTTAGCAGCAGCAGCAAGTACTTCTCTAGTTATCTTTTCATGATTTCTAATTTTGTTGTGGAATTTAAATGTTTTAAATCCCTTGAAATCTGTTGAGACTTGATCTATAATTGTGTCAGTGATCCATGTACACTTGAATTGATCTTATATCCTGTCATTTGTAGGTATAAGATTCTATATACATGTATCAGGCATATTACACATGTTGTTAAAATCTTATAACTTTATTGATTTTTGGAATTTTGCTCTTTCAGTTACTGAGATAGGTATGCTAAAATTTCCTAGGTTGGATTTGTCTTTGCTAGGCAAGTAAGCAGGTAGGTAGGTAGGTAGGTAGGTAGACAGACATTTATAGAGAGAGATATATTAACAGAGAAACCAAAGACAGAGATGATACACAGCATACAAAATTAGATTGGTTCTGTCTTGTGACATTCTTTTTGCATCCTTGTATTTTAAGTCTATTTTCTATAAAGTAGAATTTTTCTATTTTGCTTTTTATGCATCTAGTCAACAGAAGAGTACTTCACCTTTTTACACTTAATAAAAGCACTGATATATTTGGGTTCACATCTACCTCTTACTGCTGTCGCTTCAGTCGTGTTTGACTCTGTGCGACCCCATAGAGCAGCCCACCAGGCTCCCCGTCCCTGGGATTCTCCAGGCAAGAACACTGGAGTGGGTTGCCATTTCCTTTTCCAATGCATGAAAGTGAAAAGTGAAAGTGAATTCGCTCAGTCGTGTCTGACTGACCCCATGGACTGCAGCCTACCCGCTCTTCCATCCATGGGATTTTCCAGGCAAGAGTACTGGAGTGGGGTGCCATTGCCTTCTCCACCATCTTACTATTTGCTTTCTATTTATTTCTCTATATTTATGATCCTCTTTCTCTCCTTCTTATTTCAAGTTGATCATATATTTTGTATTATTCTATATTTTCCTCTCAAATAGCTTGTTCTGTATAGATACTTATTCTAATAGATGAGGGTCCTCCCAGAAGTTAAAACATATATTTTCAATTATTTATGTATAATATACACTAATCCTTTGATTTTTAAAATTTTTAATATAAAGGTATATTTATTCTCACTAAAACAGAGATATTTCTAGTAAGAGTGATGTGATTAAAATATTTCATTATCTATGAAAACCCAAGTTTAACACTTTGAAATACAATATTTAAAATACCATTTTTTAACAAGTTTACTTCAATATTTGGCTGTCTTTCTTAAAAACCATACTTCAGGATGGTATGTAGATCCAAATGGAAAACTCCTCACACTTACTAAGATCTGACATGTTTTTCACTCTCATCCTTCAATTAGGCAAAGATTTGTGTGAACATTTAGCAAGTCCATTTTTTTATCCTCCCTGAACTAGATCATTAGTTTTTACAAACTAACTAAAAAGTGTTGCATTCTTATTTTTAAGGAATTGTTTTGAATACATGTGATATTGTTCAACAAGTCAGAAAATATTATTTGCAATTTTAAGTATACTGACTATTTTGACCATTTCAGTAACAAAATCACATAACAATTATAACTTACCCAAATGCCATTTTCAAAAGTGTTCTTTCCATAACATGAGTTTGTTTTGAAAGCATTTAACTCCTCATTTGCTATTAAAACAGCACCTTTCCATTGAAGGGACCAATTAAGAGTGCATATTTTTAAAATATCTTTTAAGTAACACACTGAGGAGAGCTACTTTCTATCATATTAAAAGTCAGCAAATCTGGAGCATTTGTGTTTGTGAAAGAATAAAGCATAGCTCATCTTATAGTTTTACATTTCTTTTAGGCAATTTGCCACAGAATCAAGAATAAACTTCCATATGGTTAAATTATTTTCACAGTCACTCTCCATTTGATTAGAATTACACTGGTAGAGGCACTACTTAAAAGTTTTACTTAAAAGAAAAAAGTAGCCACATCAATGTCATCATGCAGTATTTTGATCATATCTAGTTTCAATCTCTTTGCTGCAATGTTTCTGTTTATGAATGGTGCAGAGAATGAGTTTCAGCTGTGGTTCTTTCTCTCTATTTTGCCTTCAGAATCCTTTATTTTTCTAAAATTCTAATCAAAGCAGCAACAGCTTTTCCAAAAAATAATTGTTTTAAAGAAATCAGTTAATCTATACAAAATATCTTACTGAATATATTCTATGGATCACAAAGTCATTTTTTTTAACTGAAAGAGAATCTAATATACACCATAAACTGAGATAAGATAAAGCCAATTGGACTATGAAACAGCTACATATAACAAACATCCCACATTTGGTCTAATACTTGTTTCTTCAAATGATCAGCAATGTTTTCTCTGGGTTTTCAAAGGCAAAGGAATGCATATTAGTTTATCGCCATATTATTTGCCATACATAACAGTAATCATTTTTACCACAACTACAAAAATAGGGAATTTCCCAATATGTGAAATTTTCCTTTTTTACTATTAATTTAACAAATCTATTAACTGCTACATGCCATATACTGCTCTAAGATCTGAGGGTGTAGCAGTGAACCAAGTAGAATAATAAATAATGCCTGCATGCAGAAAACTATTCTTTAAACATCAAAAGATGTTTCTAAACATCTAACATGAAGTAAATTTTAGTAAAGATCAAGCATCTCTTGATTTTAAATATCAATAAAAATTCTACACATTTTTCTTCATGTTTTTGTTGTTTTATTTTTCATCATCTTTTTAAGTGCCTTGAATTATTACTGTTAATTCATATGTCAGGGAACAGTACAACCTTGGGGTGAGATTCATCATTAACAGTAGTGGATGACTATCCATTTTCAATCGTCCTTTTTTCAATTTATTACTTATCTGATTAGATGGTCATTGTTTTGTCAACACTACTATTTTCTTTACTAATATGTTTGCATTATTAAGATGAAGTTAACTCGTGGTGTCTCTATAAATCAGGATCAAAGCAATAAATAAACCATTCTAGTTATTTTAGCAGAGAATTTAATAGAAGAAATTGGTTCAAGGGGTATTGGAAGACTGAAAAGGAAAAACAAGACTCTACTCACAGAGATAGTAACTTCAGGAAGCAGCTTCCATTCACTCCTGGAGCCAGGGATCAAAGGGAAGAAATGAGCTTAACAGACCCAGAAGTCTGGGGACCTGGACTTCAGAGACAGCTCATTGGTTCCTCGGATGCCTGGAGGAAGGATCCACAAGTCAGGACTCACACCCATGAAGAAGGGGCGCTGCCTGGCTAGTGTTGCCACCAGCATGATAATGAGGGGCATGAAGCTTCTGGTTTGGGAGTGTGGAAAGAAGCTGGGAATTGAAACCAGTTGCCATTGCAACCTACTGGGGTAGCGATGGCAAAATCAGCAGACAAACTGGAAGGAGCAAGTTCTTGCTCCTGCTTCCTGCCTTTCTAGTTGGCAGAAAACCTGAAGCAGCACACTAACAAAGCAGAAATGTGATTTGCAGCCTCCCAGCTCCCATGGTCCAAAGCAGGGTGTGGTGTGAGGCAGGAAACAATCATAACACCCAGTTGTGTCTCTACAGAAGTATTTTTGTGAGGGTTATCTTACTTACAATGAAGCAATGTAATTCACAGCATCACATAACTAGGCTACAAAGTCTGCATTGCATCACAATGTATTAGAAGAAGAGAAAACTGCCTGTGAGCCATGCAGTATACGAAACTCCTACCTGACATACATGACATGTGACTACTCAACAAACAGGCCAAGAAAGAAGCAAGGAGCCAATGCCAATCTGGATAACGATATAAGTCAAGATGAATACATTTTATTTTGAATATAGATATAAGCTTAAGTTCTCATTTTTTGTTTTTTTACCATATTCATTGGTCATGTAAAAAGGGCTATTCTTCCCACTGAAGACAACTGGTCTAGGCCAGGGTTGGAAAATAAACTGAACATGAACTGAATCATGCTGGTTGCCTGTTTTTTTAATAAAGTTTTATCAGAACTCTGCCTATTCACTCACATATTGCCTGTGGCTGCTTTCACACTACAACAGCAAATTTGAGTAGTTGCTCCAGAAACCGTATGTCCTTCAAAGCCCAAAATATTTGCTATTTGGCCCATTTCAGAGTAAGCCTGTGGATCCTTGGTCAAGACAGCAATGTTCAGTAGAATTTTCTGAAATGATGCAAATGTTCTATATCTGCATTTTCTATCACAGGAGCTATTGGCCACAAGTGGCTACTGAGAACTTGAAACATAGCTAGTACAACTAAGTAACTAAATATTCAATTTAATTTTCATTTTAACTGCCGCACATAGCTAGTGGCTTCAGCAGTAGAGAACACAAGAACAGTAAATAGAAATAAGAAAATGGCCTGCTTTTGAGCCATCTAGAATTAATTTTTCATTATACCTCAGTCTTAGAGGAGGTATACTGGAGTGTGCTGTCACTTCTGGACCCCTGTGGCAGGCATGACTCATACACTCCAATATCTAGTTCTTGTCTCCTTCCAATATCTAGTTCCTGTCTCCTTCCCAGCACAGGGAGGATTATGATCCCTCGGCCCTTAGAAGTTAAGTGTAGCCACCTGATTGGTCTCGGAAGATAATATGTGAGCGGAAATCATGTGTTTTACTTAGAAGCTGAAGCTCATTCATACCAGTGCCTCAACCCTCCAGCACACTCTTGTCCAGCACAGGCAATCCCAACACCCTCTATGTTGAGGAGTCAGCGTTAGAAGATCATGGAGGCACCTGTCTCCATCTGAGCCCTTGACTGACAACTTTACAGAGGAAGGCACTCCTCCAACCCCAAATGGACTTGTGGTATGAGAGACTTGTGAATTTTTTGGTCTTAAAGACCAAAAATCTTTAAATTTTTTGGTCTAAAGACCAAAATTCTTTGGTCTTAAACAACTGGTGTTTGATAGTTATCTTAGCCCTGGCACTTCCCTAAAAGAGCATTTTTAATAGCCTCAGGAACCCGTCCCTGGCCTCCTTGCCTACAGTCTATCAAAGAAAGCTAGAAGTGCACTACACAAGCCAGGAAGACAAGGCTGCGGAGGGCTATTCCATGAGCTTTGAGTTTATGTAGAAACAGTAAGCTCTTGCAGCTTGGGGCCTCTGTGGTTTGGAGTTGGCCTGTCCCCTGATGCAATAAGTGACTTTTAATGGCCTCTTCTGCCTTTTCCAGGTTCCTGCTCTCATTGTACTGGTACATGAAGGGAGGGTTAGCTTTGGAGTCAGACAGATCTAAATTTGAGTTCTGACTCTGCCATTTAGCAGCTCTTTCACTCTGGCTGAATCACTGGGCTTCCTTAAGCCTCCATTTCCTCTTGTTTGAAATGTGCCTATTTAGAGCAACTGTTCCTGATTGTCACAAGCACTAGCAATAATTTCTAATGTCTGCTAGCATTTCTGTCACCCCTAAAAACATTCCACGTGCTCTCCAGGCACTGCACATTTGCCCCTGTTCCTCCTTTCAGCCAGGATTCCCTCTGCATGCCACAATGCCTTTCTTAAATGGAAGTCCTTCTTACTCAGCAATACCATGTCTTGCTGTATTAGTTAACCATGAGGTCTCCATCCTCTAAACTATATCTCTCAACCCTTAGGTAGTTCCTACTCATTAGTCAAAATCCAACTCAAACATCACCTTCTCAATGAAAATTTCCCCCATCTGAGGCAAAGTTCACCCTCTTCCTCCCACCCTATGCTTCAATGTCACATCTGCCACAACTGCAGTGTGTTTTCCACTCATTCTCCTGACAACCTACTTAGTGGAAGGACTGTGTTTTTCTCATCCTCATCTCTACAGCCCTGATCCTAGGCTGCTCTATAACTTGGAGAATTTCTGGCATTCAGAAGTCCATCAATAATCATAAGAAGCAAGGAAGGAGGGACTTCCCTGATGGTCCAATGGCTAAGGTTCCACGCTTCCAGTGCAGGGAGCCCAGGTTTGGTACCTGGTCAGGAAACTAGATCCCACATGCTACAACTAGGATTTCTCATGCCACAATGAAGATCAAAGATCCTGCCTGCTGTAACTAAGACTCAGCAGAGCCAAATAAATAAAAGATTTTTTTTTAAAGGCAAAAAGGGAAAGGAGGAGGAGATAGAAAACTTAGGAAAGCAGTGGGGAAAGGATCAAGAAAACAGAAAAATTAGACAGCTCTGACTTCTATCAAAGAGAAAATAACTTGGAACTGTAGTTTCCCCTTCCAAGAAAAGCATAGCTTCCTTTTAAAGCATTAATTCAATCATCTTTCTCCCTGAGTCATGCAGAAATTTTTAAATAATTTTTTTGAGCTGACAGGTAATCTATAAAAGGAAAGAGTTCATTGCAGGTTGATGAAAAGGAGGCAGCATTTTTTCTTCCTCTTAGCTCTTTTGCCCACATTTTCATAATTATGTATATTTCATCAATCAGTTAACTATAAAAGGAAATTCAAGAGGTGAGAAAGAACATATTTGGTTACCCACATTACTAATGCCACCAAAGAATGAACTGGCAGAGATCTAATAGCTAAGGTCCAACCCTAGAGAAGAGCATCCATAAAAACCAGGTCAGACCTTCTTTATTACAAATGCACTTTCTTGTTGGGGAAAAATGGCCCCAGCAATATACTATAATAAAACATTAAAATTTCTTTAAGTAAAAAAAAAAAAAACAACCCCTTGGCCTGTAGCTTTAAAATCGGAAGAAGAAGCTTATGAACATTTTGGGGGGCACAAAAGGTTGTAGCCAAAATCATAAATCTTTCCTTGCTGCTGCCCCAAATATGCCACCCATCCAACTCTATGGTGGGTACAAGTGGAAAGTTATTCCTCCCAGTAAAGGACATGGGAGTAAGGACCAGAAAGAGAAACTAATATTGGTTATGAAACACAAGGAAAATCAGTGCTGAATTATTTATGTCTAAGTTTAAATGTTCCCTTGCTGTTTTCAGCTGTCAGGAAGTCTAAAAAGAAAGTCATAAAATTTCCTCCCTCCAGCCAAGATGGAAGCCTCTCTGAAAAAGTGGCCCTTGGAGATGAAGCCCCAGAAGTCTCCAAGGTACGGCACAGAGCTCGGGATTAGTTGGGGTGGAAGTTTAAATGAGAAGTATTTCCAGGTGGGCAGAAAAGTCAACACTATCAAATCGCTCTGGAACAAGAGTAGCCAAGAGAGAATTGTCTGTCATCCTCAGCAGTCCTCCCACAATTTTAACAAGGCCAGATGTCTCTCAGTTCATAAAATAGTCAGCAATTGTGTGCAGTCAACCACACTCTCTCCATTCAAAATAATAAAAGAGACCGAAGTTCAAGAGAGAGAGAGGTCAAACCGAGCTATTCAGCATCTCGGGAAGATTTCTACTTCTTTATTAAGTGGCTGGCACAGACAGGGTCTCAGCCTAATCCAGTGACATTCCCCTGAATGGTCAAAGGTCATCGTGTGCTGATGGTGGGGATTCAGCATTACAGGGAGGTGAGACAGAAGCCAAACCCTTGTGACGAAAATGCATTGCTCTCAGGGGCCCAAGAGAGACAGCTGATGACCCCATTCATCAGTGAACCAACTGGATGGACGGTCAAACAGAGGAGAGCACTATAGGCTTTCACCTTCACAGAAATCAGCTGCTGTCATTCTTCAGTTCAGTTCAGTCCAGTCACTCAGTCATATCCGACTCTTTGCGACCCCATGAATCACAGCACGCCAGGCCTCCCTGTCCGTCACCAACTCCCGGAGTTCACTCAGACTCGCTTCCATCAAGTCAGTGATGCCATCAGCCATCTCATCCTCTGTCATCCCCTTCTTCTCCTGCCCCCAATCCCTCTCAGCATCAAAGTCTATTCCAATGAGTCAACTCTTTGCATGAGGTGGCCAAAGTACTGGAGCTTCAGCTTTAGCATCATTCCTTTCAAAGAAATCCCAAGGCTGATCTCCTTCAGAATCGACTGGTTGGATCTCCTTGCAGTCCAAGGGACTCTCAAGAGTCTTCTCCAACACCACAGTTCAAAGGCATCAATTCTTTGATGCTCAGCCTTCTTAGAAGACTACAAATATTATTCTAGAAGCTCTCTGTATGAGGCCTATGCCTGCTGCAGTGAGACCCTCAGACACCATCAGGCATGCTATCGAATCATGGGGGAAATTAATATTCCAGTGCTCTCTACTGAGAGGACAAATTATCAAAAGAAAATAAAATCAAGTGTGCAGGCACCAGAAGATTAAGAAATTGGTTAAGAACCAAGGAAAGGTTCTCAGTGGAGAGAAATATACCATTATCTACTTACAATTAAGTGACTAAGTACAGTGAAATATAATAAATTGGCTCTATTATAAATCAACTCATGTCTCCCAAAATACAATAAGATACAAAGTAGAAATCTGATAAGCCTTTTTGTTATCTTCCTAAGATTGATATAAATCTAGCCTCTGTGCTTTGGCTATATGAGTCAGATAACCACACTTCCTGATTTACCTGGGACAGTTTTCATTCCTGCCTATTGCCCCAGCATAATTATTAATAGCATCCTCTTTCATTCTCCAAAGTGACCCATTTGGACAATTACATGGACATATTACTTATGAAGAGTTTCTGTTGAATTATAAGTGCTTTGTTGCTCCTTATTTGAAAGGCAAAGGGAGTTTCTCTGTAAATATAAAACATCTAAATATAAAGCCATGTTACATAAAAGAATAAATAGGTTTAGCCTCACAACTGGACAGCAGAACAATACATCACATGATGCCGAGATTAGGCTAATAAAATTATCCCCAATGCCTTTACCAGTGAAATTTCTCCCCTAGCTCTCTTGGGTCACGTGGCACTTTTTAATTTGACATAATTGATGTGATCTTGTAATACTAACCTCAGATTTACGGTAAGAAGAGAGAGAGGCGGCTAACAAAGCTCACATCTGCAGTGTATATGTTAATGGCACGTGTTGTTTCCCCCTCCACTGAAGTGTTCCTTTGAACATCTTTCATGTTTCAAGTTATGCCTTCAAAATTGCTCACGACAGCTGGGCCGCTTGCCTGTTTTGTGTTAATTAATTTTTGTATTTAGGCCTCTGCTGTTATTATCACTTGTTCATTGGTGGCTGTCATTATCATAATATTTTGTTTCTCTCTCTAAATAAGCTAAATACTAAGATCCTGAATTGCATACAGGAAAGTAATATAAAGCTTCCAAAGGAAATGAAAAGAGAATATTGGAAAATCATATAGGACATTATGTTCCTGAAAATGACTTTAAGGAATAGATTCTCATGACACAGCTGAAGAAAAAGAGGACAAATTCAAGTAATGCTCTTCCTTTGACTGGAAATTGGCAAGTGAGGGTCAGAAAAGCCACTGAACAGGATGATGAGTATGTTTCCCTTCCTGTTTATGGTCTGTAGGGAAACCCTGGCCTTTGGGGATGGACTGAAAATCACCAAGTGGGGAGGCCTTCGCTTTTCTTGCAACAATCCAGTGCTCAGGACCAGTGAGATTCTACAACACCTCCCTTGGGTGACAGGACCATGCCCAACCCCATGGCAGAGCCTTGGCACTAGCAATCTGGAGAGAGATGAATGTCAGTCACTTCTCCAACTCTTCCTTCCCAGTGACCACTTCCAAACTATCACCAGAGCATCTTGCTCAAACTTGTGCACATGTGGTACTCTCTCAAAGGACTTGTCATCTAAGTTCCTACTATAAATCAGAAGTAATGACAGACCCAATGACCTACTCAATTAAAAAAAAAATGGAACAGCAGCAGTGGCATATTAGCAGTGAAAAGCCTGTTTATCATGCTTTAAATGCTAAAGAAGTATCCTGATTCAGATCTAGTCTTTTCCTTGGGCAAAATATTCCTTAATATGAGAAAGGAAAAATGAGAGAATCCACTGGCAAGATGTGAGCCAACCAAGAAACCAACCCATGAATCAGATAAACACATTAGTATTGGCTCTAAAAAGGAACTGGTTATGAAAACCTCCTCCTCCTTGCACTCCTTTACAAACAGAAGGTCATCCTTTTTACATGTGTCTTGCTGGGGGACCAGTTATGATGTGTGGGTGATACGCTAGACCCTACAGAAGTCCCTTTTGGCCAAAATGTTTGAATATTAAATACTAAGTAATTTTTGTAATACTTTCTGAGATTAATTTTTGGAGGGCAGAGAGGAGGACTGCATCACTCAGGGCAAATTCTTCATTTTTCTTGTTTCTTACTTCTACAGAGACCTGTAAATTTCACCTTTTAAAGAATTTCAGATTTTTATTCTTTTGCAGTCTGAAAAGCTTTATCCACACATGCCCTTTCTCCCAGAATAGTCATTTTTTTCTTCTTTCTAAGCACTTTTGTAAATAGGAACTCAGACTTCACCAAGACCCCATGAGATGGGCACTACTATAAATGGAGAAAACAGAGCCAGAAGGATTAAGTAACTACCTGAGAGCACACTGAGATTGAATTTACTTTTAATTAATTTATTTTTTTATTGAAGGATAATTGCTTTACAGAATTTTGCTGTTTTCTGTCAAACCTCAACATGAATCAGCCATAGGTATACATATATCTGTCCCTTTTGAAACTCCCTCCCATCTTCCTCCCATCCCACCCCTCTATGTTGATACAGAGCCCCTGTTTGAGTTTCCTGAGCCATACAGCAAATTCCTGTTGGCTATCTATTTTACATATGGCAGTATAACTTTCCATGTTACTCTTTCCATACATCTTACCCTCTCCTCGCCTCTCCCCATGCCCATAAGTCTATTCTCTATGTCCATTTCTCCACTGTTTCCCTGTAAATAAATTCTTCAGTACCATTTTCTAGATTCCATGTATATGCGTTAGAATACATATTTATTATCTGACTTACTTCACTCTGTATAATAGGTTCTAGGTTCATCCACCTCATTAGAACTGACTCAAATGTGTTCCTTTTTATGGCTGAGTAATATTCCATTGTGTATACGTACCACAAATTCTTTATCCATTCATCTGTTGATGGACATCTAGGTTGCTACCATGTTCTAGCTATTATAAATAGTGCTACAGTGAACAATGGAATACATGTCTTTTTCAATTTTGGTTTCCCCAGGGTATATGCCTAGGAGTGGGATTTCTGGGTCATATGGTGGTTTTATTCCTAGTTTTTTAAGGAATCTCCATACCGTCTTCCATAGTGGCTGTATCAATTTACATTCCCACCAACAGTGCAAGGGCATTCCCTTTTCTCCACACCCTCTCCAGCATTTATTGTTTGTAGACTTTTTGATGATGGCCATTCTGACAGGTGTGAGGTGATACCTTGTTGTAGTTTTGATTTGCATTTCTCAATAATGAGCAATGTTGAGCATCTTTTCATGTGTTAGTCATCTGTATGTCTTCTTTGGAGAAATGTCTGTTTAGGTCTCTTTCCCACTATTGTGATTGGGTGGTTGTTTTTTTGGCATTGAGTTGTATGAGCTGCTTGTATATTTTGGAAATTAATCCTTTGTCAGTTGTTTCATTTGCTATTATTTTCTCCCATTCTGAGGGTTGTCTTTTCATCTTGATTATAGTTTCCTTTGCTGTGCAAAAGCTTTTAAGTTTAATCAGGTCTCACTTGTTTACCTTTGTTTTTATTTCTCTTACTGTAGGAGGTAGGTCATAGAAGATCTTGCTTTGATTTATGTTAGCAAGTGTTCTACCTATGTTTTCCTGTAAGAGTTTTATAGTTTCTAGTCTTACATTTAGGTCTTTAATACATTTTGAGTTTATCTTTGTGTATGGTGTTAGGAAGTGTTCTAATTTCATTCTTTTACATGTAGCTGTAAAAGAATGTAGCTGTCCAGTTTTTCCAACACCATTTATTGAAAAGGCTGTTTTTGCCCCATTGTTATTCTTGCCTCCTTTGTCAAAAATAAGGTACCCATACATGCATGGGTTTATTTCTTGGCTTTATATCTTGTTGCATTGGTCAATATTTCTGTTTTTGTGCTAGTACCATACTGTCTTGATGACTGTAGCTTTGTAGTATAATCTGAAATCAGGAAGGTTGATTCTTCCAGCTCCATTCTTCTTTCTCAAGACTGCTTTGGGTATTTGGGGTCTTTTGTGTTTCCATATGAATTGTGAATGTTTTTTTCTAGTTCTGTGAAAAATGCCATTGGTAATTTGATAGGGATAGTATTGAATCTGTAGATCATGTTTGGTAGTATAGAAACTTTCACAATATTGATTCTTCCCACTCAGGAACATGGAATACCTCTCCATCTGTTTATGTCATCTTTGATTTATTTCATTAACATCTTATAATTTTCTGTGTACAGATCTTTTGTCTCCTTAGGTAAATTTATTTCTAGATATTTAATTCTTTTTGTTGCAATGGTGAGTGGGACTGATTCCTTAATTTCTCTTTCTGATTTTTCATTATTATTATAGAGAAATACAAGTGATTTCTGTGTGTTGATTTTGTATCCTGCAACTTTGCTAAATTCACTGATTAGCTCTAGTAATTTTCTGATACTATTTTTAGGGTTTTCTATTTTCATGTCATCTGCAGACAGTGAGAGCTTTACTTCTTTTCTGATCTGGATTCCTTTTATTTCTTTTTCTTCTCTGATTTCTGTAGCTAAGACTTTCAGAACTATGTTGAATAATAGTGGTGAAAGTGGACACGCTTATCTTGTTCCTGATCTTAGGGGGAATTGAGACTGAATTTAGAGTCGAATTCTTATCTACTACACCAATTTCGATAGCCAGGTAAGAGCTGTGTCTAACAAAAAGTTTTCATCATTGTGCAATATCCTAGAGGCAACCAATATACAAGAGCATCTCCAAATAATATTTGAGTCAATTAAGCAAACATTTATTGAGCACCTACTATACACCAGACATTGTGTTATATGTCAGGACAAGCAAAGTAATAGACAAGGGGCATTTTATGCGGGCTTCCCAGGTGACACAGTGGTAAAGAATCTGCCTGCCAATGCAGCAGATGCAAGAGACACTGGTTTGATCCCTGGGTCAGAAAGATCCCTTGGAAGAGGAAATGGTAATCCATTCCAGTATTCTTGCCTGGAAAATTCCATGGACAGAGGAGCCTGGTGGGCTACAGTCCAAAGAGTCACAAAGAGTCAGACATGACTGAACACATACACACCTTTGGGAGGAGAGACTAAATACATTTGAGAAAGGGAGGAGATGGTGAGATTCAACAAGCCTCCTGGGGATCAGAAAGAAAGTCGTGCAAACATCTTATTATTTTGTTAAAACTTATTTTTCCATGATTAATTCCTTTGCTTTGGGCTACAATACACTTATCAACAAAAGTTTATCCGCACTGATACATAAGAGAGACATAGCTCAAAATTTCCATCTGACTTACAAACAATTAAATGCTCTGTTAAAAACAAAATGTGCCCCACAAATAGACATATGAATCAATGGGACAAAACACAGAGCCCAGAAGTAACTCTATACATCTACAGTCAATTTTCACCAAAGGAGGCAAGAACATACAATGAAGAAACATCTTCAGCAAGTGGTGTTGGGAAAGTTGGAAAGCCACATGTAAATCAATGAAGTTAGAACATACCCTCCGGAGAAGGCAATGGCACCCCACTCCAGTACTCTTGCCTGCAGAATCCCATGGACAGGGGAGCCTGGTAGGCTGCAGTCCATGGGGTCACTACTAGTCGGACACGACTGAGCGACTTCACTTTCACTTTTCACTTGCATTCATTGGAGAGGGAAATGGCAACCCACTCCAGTGTTTTTGCCTGGAGAATCCCAGGGACGGGGGAGCCTGGTGGGCTGCCGTCCATGGGGTCGCACAGAGTCGGACACGACTGAAGCGACTTAGCAGCAGCAGCAGCAGCAGAACATACCCTCACACCATGCACAAAAATAAACTCCAAATGGCTTAAAGACTTAAATATAGACATGATACCATAAAACTCCTAGAAGAGAACATAGGTAAAACATTCTCTGATATTAATAGCACTACTGTTTTTAACTTATATGCAGAGTACATCATGAGAAACGCTGGACTGGAAGAAACACAAGCTGGAATCAAGATTGCTGGGAGAAATATCAGTAACCTCAGATATGCAGATGACACCACCCTTATGGCAGAAAGTGAGGAGGAGCTAAAAAGCCTCTTGTTGAAAGTGAGAGAGGAGAGTGAAAAAGTTGGCTTACAGCTCAACATTCAGAAAACGAAGATCATGGCATCTGGTCCTGTCACTTCATGGAAAATAGATGGGGAAACAGTAGAAACAGTGTGAGACTGGTTTTTTGTGCTCCAAAATCACTGCAGATGGTGACTGCAGCCATGAAATTAAAAGGCACTTACTGCTTGGAAGAAAAGTTATGACCAACCCAGATAGTATATTCAAAAGCAGAGACATTACTTTGCCGACTAAGGTCCGTCTAGTCAAGGCTATGGTTTTTCCTGTGGTCATGTATGGATGTGAGAGTTGGACTGTGAAGAAGGCTGAGCGCCGAAGAATTGATGCTTTTGAAGTGTGGTGTTGGAGAAGACTCTTGAGAGTCCCTTGGACTGCAAGGAGATCCAACCAGTCCATTCTGAAGGAGATCAACCCTGGGATTTCTTTGGAAGGAATGATGCTAAAACTGAAGCTACTTTGGCCACCTTATGCGAAGAGTTGACTCATTGGAAAAGACCCTGATGCTGGGAGGGATTGGGGGCAGGAGGAGAAGGGGACAACCCAGGATGAGATGGCTGGATGGCATCATGGACTCAATGGACGTGAGTCTGAGTGAACTCCGGGAGTTGGTGATGGACAGGGAGGCCTGGCATGCTGCGATTCATGGGGTTGCAAAGAGTCGGACACGACTGAGCGACTGAAGTGAACTGAACTGTTTTCTTATATCAGTCTCCCAAAGCAACAGAAATAAAAGCAAAAATAAACAAATGGGACCTGCTGTTGCTGCTGCTGTAAATCACTTCAGTCATGTCCGACTCTGTGTGACCCCAGAGACAGCAGCCCACCAGGCTCCTCTGTCCCTGAGATTCTCCAGGCAAGAACTCTGGAGTGGGATGCCATTTCCTTCTCCAATGCATAAAAGTGAAAAGTGAAAGTGAAGTCACTCAGTCGTGTCAACTCTTAGCAACCCCATGGTCTGCAGCCTTTCAGGCTCCTCCGCCCATGGGATTTTCCAGGCAAGAGTACTGGAGTGGGTTACCATTGCCTTCTCTGAAATGGGACCTAATCAAACTTAAAAGCTTTTGCACAGCAAAGGAAATCATAAGCAAAATAAAGATACACCTACAGACTGGGAGAAGATATTTGCAAGTGATGCAACGAACAAGGGTTTAATTTCCAAAATAAACAGCTCATATAACTCAATACCAACAACAACAACAACAAACAACCCAATCAAAACATAGGCAGAAGACTTATATAAGCATTTCTCCAAAAAAGACATACAGATAGCCAATAGGCACATGAAAAGATGCTCAACATCATTACTTCAGTCGTGTCCAACTCTTTGCGATCCCGTGGACTATAGCCCACCAGGCTTCTCCATCCATGGGATTCTCTAGGCAAGAATACTGGAGTGAGTTGCCATTTCCTTCTCCAGGGGATCTTCCCAACCCAGGGATCGAACCCAGCTCTTTCGCATTGCAGGCAGACGCTTTAACCTTTGAGCCACCAGGGAAGCCCCTCATTAATTACTAGAGAAATGAAAATTCAAACTACAATGAGGTACCACCCCACACCAATCGGAATGGCTGTCATTAAAAAATCTACAAATAACAAATGCTGGAGAGAGAGTGGAGAAAAGGGAATCCTCTTATATTGTTGATGAGAATGTAAATTGGTGTAGCCACCATAGAGAACAGTATGAAGGGTTGTTCAAAAAACTAAAAGTATAGTTACTATATAATCCTAATCCAGCAATCCCACTCCTCAGCATGTATCTGGACAAAATTGTAATTTGAAATGATACAGGTACCCTATGTTCACAGCAGCACTATTTGCAATAGTAAAGACATAGCAACAACCTAAATGTCCCTCAGTAGATGAATGGATACAGAAGATATGGGGTAGGGGTGTGTGTGTGTGTGTGTGTGTGCACACACAAGAATATTACTCAGCCATAAAGTATAATAATCCCATTTGCAGCTACGTGGATGGACCTAGACATTATCATACTAAGTGAAATAAGTTAGAAAGACAAATACCATGTGATATCACTTTTATGTGAAATCTTAAATATGACAGAAATGAACTTATCTATGAAACAGAAATAGACTCACAGACATAGAAAACAGAGCTGTCATTGCCAAGGAGGAGAGAAAGCTGGGAAGGGTTGGATTGGGAGTTTGGGATTAGCAGTTGCAAATCATTATATACAGAATGGATAAAGAACAAGATCCTATTGTATAGCCCAGGGACCTATATTCAATATCCTGTGATAAACCATAATGGAAAAAATATGAAAAAGACTACACACATACACACACACATATAATTAATTTGTTGTACACTAGAAACTAATAGGAGAAGGCAATGGCACCCCACTCTAGTACTCTGGCCTGGAAAATCCCATGGACAGAGAGGCCTGGTGGGCTGCAATCCATGGGGTCTCAAAGAGTCAGACACAACTGAGCGACTTCATTTTCACTTTTCACTTTCATGCATTGGAGAAGGAAATGGCAACCCACTCCAGTGTTCTTGCCTGGTGAATCCTAGGGACAGGGGAGCCTGGTGGGCTGCAGTCTATGGGGTCGCACAGAGTTAGACACAACTGAAGTGACTTAGCAGCAGAAACTAATACAATATTATAAATCAGCTAAACTTCAATAGTTGACACAAACAATAAAATAAAATAATATTGAGTCAAGTTACCTCTGTAATAACCTATATAGGAAAAGAATCTGAAAAAGAATGAATATTTGTATATGTATAACAGAATAATTTTGCTGTACACCTGAAAGTAATACATTGTAAATCAACTGTATCCCAATATGAAACAAAAATTAAATTAAGTAAAATGTGCTCATATATCTGAAACTGACTCCACCTGCCTCCCTATTCTTTCACCCAAAGTACCTCTTCCTTTTCAGTGGCTCCAAAGAGAGATGTTTTTCCCTCTCAGCCTTTTCAGTCAAGTTTTGTACACATTTATCAACTCCAGAGTTTCCAAGTCAGGATGTCTGTCATTTAACCTTCATCCTCCTTGAATTTTCATTCTGATAGGTTTGGATTAAACCACAGACTGATAAATGAGCACTGCTTTGGCGACACAAAAGAGCAGTCATTAAGGAAACCTCTCTGAAGGTATGAATCAAAGCCAGGGATCTTTTGGTGTTTTCCCCCCTTCTTGTTCACGGATCGCCTGCAGTAATATGTTTTTATTATTTGTATTTATTTCTTTTTTTTCCCCCACTTCAGTTTCCAAATGGTTTTCATCATTTCCTGCTTGTTTTTCTAAAAGAATAAAAGTGTGTCCTGACAGCAGACAGCTCTGTCTTTATGGCACTAATGTGGCTAGCAAAAGCATTTTATCAATTTGAATTTAATCCAGGACAAGAAAACACAGAGAAAAAAAAAAAAAAGAAAATGAATTAAAGTTAAGTAACAAGCCCCCTGATGTGAATAGCATGTCTCACTCATAAAGACTTAGGATAATTAGGGAGGTGATTTTTTTTTCTCCCCTAAGGCAACTGTTTTGCTAAACTGAAGCTTTTACGAGGGGGGTGTTCCTTTATATAGCTTCTAGTTTTTTAGGCCGCCACCTACTTACATATGGTGCTTGGTTTCTTTTTGGTTCAGGAAGCCACACACTGTCTTAATCCTTCTCTGAATTCCTCTCCACCAGATGAAAAGAAACCAAATAGCAAAAAAAAAAGAAGAAAGAAGTAAAAGATAGCAGGGCTTCCCAGAGATAACAGTTGTATCAGATGTGACAAGAGACAAGAGCACATCAGAATCGCCTGTCCTGGGCCATAGCCCAGGCGCGGGACCGTCATGGTCACAGCTGTGCATACCTGGCTGCAAGTTTCCTTGTCCACCCCTGAAAGAAAATGCCTTTGGAGTCAAGGGATTTTCATTATGGTCCAATGGTTAAGACTGTGTGCTTCCAATGCAGGGGGTGTGGGTTCGATCCCTGATCGGAGAGCTAAGATCCCGCACGCTGTGTAGCATGGCCAACAGATTTTTTTTTTTAATGCCTTTGGAGTCAAAATAATGTTTCACTTTCTGATTATAAAATTAATAGCTACCATCCAAATGTCAGCTGCCTAAATTTGCTTGAGCTTTCAGAATTCGCATTATTATTCAAGATTTTAGCAAGACTGGCTTGGTTCTCCATTTTATATAATATGGGAAACACACCACCTCTTGAAGCCTCTGGGAGTTAGGATGTGGAGCTAAGAGAAGGCTTCCATTTATCCCACGCAGCTCTCAGTTTGCCCTTCTGCTGAATTCTCAGCCCCATTCTACATACAGCCAACTATTCACGAAGCCCTCTGTCCTGCTGGTACTTGCTCTCGAAGTCTCACTAATGCAAAACCATGTACAGCAAACCTCCTCCAAATTCAGGGAGCAGCAGAAGAGGATAACATAACCTTATTCATGGGACTATAGAAAGAGTTAAAGGCCACAACTGAAAAATCAGCTCCACGAAGGCTCAGAGTCAGTCATTAGCTGGGCTGCACATGTATGTGAGTCTTCAACGTGACTCATGCCTAAGTGAGCGGCAGTGATGGCAGTCAAGATCCCCTTCGCCACATTAACAGGCAAGGAAGCAAAGAAAGGAAAGGAGGCTGACTTGTGCTGGGGGGGCCACTTGTTGCGCAGACATGAATCAACCTCCTGCTGCATTCTAGCTATCACCACGATGGACCCACGGTCTGACACAATAACATAAGAAATTGAAAGAGTCGGACACGAACTGAACTGAACTGAACTGAACCAAAGAGAGTACCAAGTACTAAGAAATGAATCATTAAGGAAATGCATATTGTAAAGACTACTCGCAGCCTCTGAAGACATTCTCTGAGCCTTAGGTGCAGGGTTCCTAAGAACCTGAATCCCTCCTCAGAGCTCAGATCTCAGGCTGATGACAATAGCAAAGGTGCCTTGCGTTCACAAGAGCCGGAGGCACAGGACAGGCCAAGGGTCATGGTATATAAGGTATGACCTCCACCAGCGGGAACCTGCCGCAACCATAGCACAGGAAGAACAAGCTTTCCAAGCCAAACACAGAAGTCATCACTTCCCTACAGCCAAAGGATCCCATTCTCCCAGGGAGCTTTCAGTCACACATGAAAAGGCCCAGCACCACAGGCCATGGTGGATGGCACCACTGAGATGGTGAACTCCAGATTGTTTAACACCAGCAAGAAATCCCACATTTCAGCACCTGAAGAAAATATGAGACATATCTCACTGCGATCACCCTGTGAACAGGTTCCAAGCTAATCGCTGATAAAGACCAAAAGCAGATGCTCTTACCACAACCTGGTGGGGGGTTTGTTCACCCTCAGAGCCCAGCACATCCAAGATGCATGTGTTACCAGCCTTTACTTCAGAGCAAAAAGAGATGAATGAAACCACAGGCCTGGTAACGATGGTCACACACTATTCCTAAAATAAATACTCCAAAGGACCAATACACAGTAAATCATCAAAGCTTTACAAAAAGCCCTGAGAGAAAGAAAAACTGTGTTATTAGAAAGATTAATTCAAGAGTCCTAATGATCCCTATTTTTCTTGTGCAAGGAAAGATTAAGATTCAAGATGCAATTTTACAACTGAAACTTTTATTAGGATTGAGAATTAACCCCCTCATAGAAACATCTGGAATCATACTAAATAACAGAATATGGGTACCTGGGGGGACATACAGACTGCTACAAATGTCATGAGAGCTGCATGCTGGCAAAGTTAGCAATCACTGAAATCAGACGCTGGATCAAAGTCCCAGCTCCATCACATTTTGTGTGCCCTTGAGTGGGTTACTGAAGCTTCATAAGCTTGTTTCCTCTTCAGCAAAATGAATGCAATAACATCAAGTTCTGTGTTTTCTAAGATTTAAATGAGATGATGTGGCAAGTGCCTGGCTTAGAACAGAAACCACTGGAAAATTTCCTTCTGAAGTCCTAAGACACTATCTCATCCAACACAACCTTATAGGTTTTAAAGACACATTTAACTGTTCTCTGACACTTTTTCCAGAATATTCAAGTTAAACGAGTTTTTATAGATATCTAAGTTTTCTAATAGAGAAAGCAATGGCACCCCACTCCAGTACTCTTGCCTGGAAAATCCCATGGACAGAGGAGCCTGGTAGGCTGCAGTCCATGGGATCGTTGCGAGTCGGACATGACTGAGCAACTTCACTTTCACATTTCACTTTCATGGATTGGAGGAGGAAATGGCAACCCACTCCAGTGTTCTTGCCTGGAGAATCCCAGGGACGGGGGAGCCTAGTGGGCTGCCGTCTATGGGGTCGCACAGAGTCGGACATGACTGAAGCGACTTAGCAGCAGCAGCAGCAGCAAGTTTTCTAATCCATGGCTGTATTCTTCTTAACTATCAAAAACTGTTTTCAAGTCTCCCTTCAAAATGTATTACTATCTTTTCTCTTGCTACCCAATTTTTTTTGAGTGATGCATCTGGTCAGACTGCATTTTTTAACACTGTCAAGGAAATGAGTTAGAGGGCCTTTCATCCCCTGCCAGATGACTGAAGGGAAGCAACTCTTACACATGATTCAGGATCTGAGGCAATCCTGTTCCTTTCCTGTGGTTCCAGAAGGGACTTCTGGGCAGCAACCCCAGCCCATGCAAGAACAATTCAGCCTGCATGCAGACAATGAAGGTACAGTGTTTGCTACCCAATCTGTTTTCCCCTCTTGCATTTCATTGAACAAAGTAGAACTGTCTTTGATTTCTTCTGGTTGGGATTTTTGGGGTCATACACAGTAGATTTCTATGCCCTAGCTGGTCCAACACCCCCATTCCTGCCCTTCTCATCCACATCACCCAGGAAACCAGGGTTACTCATAACACTTCCTCACTTCATTGCTTCCTTCCTACCATTCTTTCTTCTCTCTCTTCCTTTTTTCCCTTCTGTCTTTCAATCAGAAAGAGAACAACTACAGGATGTGAGATCAAGCTATACTGTAGTCACCACAGGTAACCGCTTTGCATATAAAGTAGGTCTGTGCCAGTAGATGACAATCACAGTTCCTCCATTCGATTCAACAGACAATTACGGGATATGTATCGTGTCCCACACTGTGCTGGGAACACAAAGGTAATTTGAGACATGGTCCCTAGCCCCATGGGGTTGTATAGATAAATGGAAAAGTCAATAACATAGTAAACTACGGCACTCTATTATAATAATACCATAATGCTCGGTGATGCAGGGTGTAATAGGGCTATGTAGTAACTGCTTTGGGTGGGGAAGATCTTCAGGGAAGCCTAGCCTTCATTTGGAGTTTTATCATCTCATAGAGAAAAGTTGGAGAAACTTCCTTAACCTCTCTCAGATGGTTTTTCAACCCACTGTAATAATCCTACATCAGCTTTGTAAAGCACAGTTTAAGCCAGACCCTTCTCAAAATCATTTAAGGCACCCTGTCGCCCTCAGGATCAAACTCCAAGCATTGCTGGTGTTCATGACACCCACTCCTCTCTCCCGTGCTTCACAGACCCTTCCATTCTCCACACTGCTGCTCGGCTATCCCATGCTTCCTTGCACCTTTACAGGTTTGCACATAGTAATTCCTCTTGCCACGAAGTTCTACATCCCTTCCATATCCCATCCCTTCCCTACCTGGTGCTATTCTACTTATTTTTGAAATTTTCCTCAAACATCAGCTCCTCTGTGAACCCTCCTAGACACCACACAACCACCCACATGCTCCCCCACCCAGGGAATGGGTGCCTCTGACAGCCAACGCTGGGTGGCTCCGAAACACCAATTCGCAGCCCTACTATTACACCAGTCAGGGTGCACACAAGAAACAGCGTGGGGAAATTGGAGAAGAGCTTCACCAAGGGCCTATTTACTAAGGACTGGAAACAGAGAAAGTCTAATGAATATGCAGTACACGCTGGGGATGGGAGGAGAAGAGTACGAGCGGCAGGAGGGCATCTCTAGACCGGAAAGGAAAGAAAAGTCAGCTGTCACCTGCCGGGGAGGAGACGACCACCTGACGGAAACCGCATAGGCGGCCTGCCTGCTGCAGCCACACAAGGTGGAGCCAAGGGGGAAAGATGCTCTCCTCTCCAAGGTCGTTTTCTTGCTCTCCTCCTTCCCTCCATCTGTCCAGCACTGCCCACAAACCAAACCCAAAAGAAAGGGAGCCCTCTGGTGTCTCATCTGTTAGCCTCCTGGGGTAGACAGCAAGGCTTAGACGGGAGACCTGGAAAAGCCAACTTCTCACTTTCTTGGTTCCCCTTGTAGCTGGGAAGAAGAAGGCATGCCACCTAACACAGTTGGGGCTTGTGCGATGTCAGTGGAAACCTGCCTTGGGGCTTAGAGAAAGGGTTTTCCTGCCATGATGAACAAGCTAGTTAGTTACCAGCAGCCTCTCCTTTGTTCTGGAAGCAGATGTACAGCTGCCATCTTCAAACACTGAAAGAGGGTTCAAGAAAATCAGAGATACCAGCCCTCATGGATTTGAGGGGTTAGACCCACAGCTGCCTACTTCCTGACTTCTTGGTATGAGAAAAATCTAAGACTATTTATTTAAACCACTGGTGTCAGTTTTTTCATTACTTTGTAAAGGAAAGCATTCCTAACTGATACAGCTTCCTTGTGCTTGCCTCCCTTATAGCAAGTCCTACTGGTACCCTCTGAGTAGGCGTCTGTCTTCTCCCCTAGCATGGGCATTCATGAGATCAAGGATGGCATGTGACAGGCAGCCAACTGCTGCTTGTAAAGTGATAAATGAATCAATGTGTCAAGGGCTGTGGGGATGTAAGACAGACTAATGCCATCTTGGTGGTTCTCCCAAGCTCTGGCTCATTTCCTTACTTCATTTTACCCTGAGAAACACTCTCTTCAGTGCCTTGCTCCCTGTGTTTTCTCACCTTCCCTTTGCCCTCATTCATCCATTGTACATCAAGCAGACTTGAATAGCACAAATTGTTTGCATTCTGTTTAATACCCATTTTTAAAAATGATTCTCGCTCTAAAAGGGATGGGCTGATTAATGCACTCCAAATATCTTGCACTACACAGCCAATTCCTTTATCCTTGTTCTATTCATAATGTATAACCCTTCTTTCTTCCAATGTGCATAAAAGGATCCATCCCCCACAAGCATTATTTGTAACTGCAGAGCTTGAGGTAGTACTGGATGTCAAAAATGAAAAATTGCTAAATTCAAAACTGCTTCTCCGTTTGTTTTAAAGGTGACCTGCAAGTCATTTTTTACTTTTTTAATGAACTAATTGTAGGATTATATGCTGAATGCCCCAAATGCAGGGAGTGAGAGAACACTCAGCACATACTTGTTACAAAATATTCGGTATTGTTTCAGAACCTCTGCAAGCCTAGACTGCTGACACCTACTCTCCCCACAGCCCCGCCAAGGAGACTGACTCAGATGCTGCTCTGCTTTCAGGGCAACAGTGAGCTGGGCTAGTAGCAGCCAAGCAGTTCAGCTACTTGCTGAATGACCTTGGCTAGCCTGTCCTATAGGCCAGCAGCTCAGCTTCTTCACCTCTGCCAAAATGCAACCAGTCCCAGATTTCTCTGGTGGTCCCTTGGTTAAGACCGCATTTCCAATGCAGGGGCGAGGCTTCAAACCCTGGTCAGGAAACTAAGGTCCCACATGCTGTGGGTGGCCAAATAAGTAAATAAATCAGTCAGTCCTTGCCTCACTGAATTAAAAAAAAAAAAAGGCAATCATCCCCTTCCCTTCGTGCCCTCCCACTGAAGAAGAACTATGGTTATGGACTTTGACTTCATGTTCAACACATGACTTGCATTAAAGGAGGCTGTCAGAGCGCAAATTATTTTCAACACTCATTAGCCCCACATGAGTTTTGCTTGACTGGAGAAATCTGAAAAGTAAGTACTGAATTTGTTCCTATTTCCCTATTTCCTGCCCTGCTCCCTCTGGTCCCCAAGGCCACACAAGATCAGACTTGCCTCAGGAAGACCTGGATTCCTGTCCGGTGAGGAGACAGAAAGACACTCCCTCAGGGTGACTGGGGCACTTCAGGGCACCTCTGTCAGGTCGTCTATGTTGAGGATTGGGAGTTCATGGCACCTCGTGGTGTGAGGGGAAAACACAGAAGGGCCCCCTCCTCCTGAAGTCGGTGCCCTGTCATTGACTTGAAATTTCACCTTTACTACAAATCTATTCTTATTATTGACTCTGTCTCCAGTTACCTGTCACCTGTTCAAATGTGCATAACCCTTCGAGGGTAGCACATTACATTATTCATTATCTACTGTTACACCTCAGAGAGAATGAGCTGTTCCAATTACATTCCAATGAGATGGCTACTTCAGCAGCAGCAGAACAGCAAGCAGGACAATTGCGCTATGGATGCAAAAGAAATGAGAAAAGCGAGGCAGGTTGCATGGCAACGTGAAGGCACCAAAATGACGGATCCCCAGCCCTGGTCAATTACCCATTCATTCATTCATCAAATAGTTATTAAATGCCTACTTTGCCATGAACAGTGTAACAGTGGGTGATACACTATGAAGTGAGTTTCTCATCACGGAAAAGACTAAGATCACGAAAGCCCAACTTGTCCATGGTATAATTAAGCCAGCAGTCCTTAATTGTACCTCTCTGGGAGGAAGAAAGTCCTGGCTTCTGTGCCTGGGGGTTGCAAGCTACCCAAGCTGGCCTCCTGAGAAGCAAGCAACACTCTGGCTATCTGAATGCAGTTCCTCTCTACTCCCGCCTCTCAATGGAACTGTTCCCATGAGACTGAAAGCTCCAAGCATCCCTTCCATTAAGCAGCATTCGTGTCCTTTCCCTGGTGATGTGGCAGCAGTATGGGCCTGACAGAGCCCTGAAGAAGGAACGCTACTCACTAATCAAGAAGACAGGGCTCAGTCACTGCCTGTACCGTGAAGTGAGTTTATCAGCCCTTCCCACACACAGAAACGTAAACGATCAGCAGGACCATGCTAAATGGGACCCCGTCTTCATCCTCTGCATTCTCTGTGAGCTCCTGAGACTTGAGACAGACTCCTGTGGGCTAAATTCCATCCTCTGCCCTGCACAGTTCCTCCCCTGTGGCTTGCCAGATCCAGAGCTCTTTCAGACTTTGTTTTGTTTCAGTGTTAAATCTCCCAACTGGAAAGGTTGCTATTCAGGGGCTTTTTTTTTTTTTTTTTTTTTTTTGTATTCAGGGGCATTTTTTGGTTTTGCTTTCCTATATGGTAACAGGAAAAAAAGCCCAGTTTTAACTCTCTGGGTCCTGTCATGTGCATACGGGAAACCAGCCACTTTGAAAGCATCAGCAAGTTGTATCTCTGGATTCAAAAATGCCAAGCTGGTACCTTTGTGTCTAATGGAAATACCACACTGAACTCTGTGCTTTGGGAGCTTAAGACAAATTAAGCTACTGCTGAGGTCTTACCTGGGCAGAATCTACCTGCAGAATGAACTACAAGTACAAGCCATCCACAATCACGTAATTCCCATCAAACACCTAATGAGAAAATAACTCAGAAGCCACCGATACCTTTTGCCCAAAGAGATGAATAATGTGGAGAATCCTTGGCTGCAAGAAGAACAGAAGAAATTAATTGCTGGAGCCTTCACAGCATGATGAAAGCCAAGAATTATCCCCTGGATCCACACTTATAATTTACAACAGCTGACTCCTTCAGACAGGCCAAAGTGACTCTCAAAGGAGCACAAAGCACAGCTGATTGCAGCAATGAATCTGGAACTGGGTCAACACTCGACCATGGCTTGCAGGATGCCTTCTTCCAGCACCTGCAGCACCCAGCCTGCTGCCCGAACAGCAGCCCTTACTCTGCAGCTGGCACTTACCTTGCTATGATACAAAACTCCATTCACTGTACTACTGCCATAATAACTCTTTTAAAATTCCACTGGGAGATTACTGAAGTGTAGTCTATTCAGTGCTATTTTCCAGCTACTGGAAACTGCATTGTGGAAACACATCTGATGCCCTTTTGTGGACTTCTAGCCGATGGCAATAGGAGGGACAAGAACCTATTGGCAGGTCAATGCCTACAAGCTAAGGCATTGAAAAGAGAATGCAAATCAAATATACTTTAAAAAAAAAGAAAGAAAGAAAAATTAAGGGGAAAATGCTGGCCAACAAAGTATTGCATTGGCCAAAAAGTTCCTTTGGGTTTTTCTGTAACATTTATGGGAAAATACAAATGAACTTTTTGGACAACCTAATAGGATAGAGGAGAAATTTTTGGAGAAAATAGAACCAGAGAAAACAGAGAACTAATATGCAAAAGATAGATTAAAAATAAATAACTGTTGTAAGGAGGAGGAGATTATACAAGCGGAGACTTTGAAAGGCATGGTTTCTCCTAAAAATAGCTACAGCTTCTGTGTAAAGGAGACCAAAACCTTTTGTAACACAAATCTGACCACTTTTTTGATTGTTCATAACTAAAACTAATGTTTCCATCCCAAAGTAAGTAAGTGTTAGTCACCCACTCATACCCGACTCTTTGTGACCCCATGGACTGCAGCCCACCAGGCTCTTCTGTCCACGAGATTTTCCAGGCAAGGATACTGGAGTGGGTTGCCATTTCTTTCTCCAGGGGATCTTTCCAACCCAGGGATCAAACCCGGGTCTCTTGCACTGCCGGCATATTCTTTACTGACTGAGCTACAAGGGAAGCCCAAGGATAGGCTTTAAAGGTTGTATGTAGAGTGAACTTGTCCACCAACCCATTTCTACTCACTAATTTACAGTCTCAAATGCAAAGAACAGAAATGTAGTGAGTGGGACTTCCCTGGTGGTCCATGCATATGTGGGGAGCGTGGGTTCCACCCCTGGTCTGGAGCTAGGATCCCACAGGACTCGTGGCCGAAAGACCAAAGCATAAAACGGAAACAATATGGTAAAAGCAAATGCAATAAAGACTTTAAGAACAGTCCATGCCAAAAAAAAAAAAAGAAAGAAATCTTAAAAAGTAAGAACATGAGTGCTGAATGGCAGATTTTTAAATTATTTTCAAGACTTGTAGTCAGTCTTCACATTAACAGATCTGAAGAACTGGATTGCAGTTTGGTTGTGGGTTCTCAGCAAAGAGAAACCAAAGGGCATTGTTACAGAAAGGCCAAGTTCTTCAGTCAAGACCCCTTGAAGAGGCTAACTATGATGATCTCATGTCTGCCTAAAATTCCAAAATTAATCAGATTGTTTGCTTAAAGGGCCAGCTACCCTTAAAGTTGGAGGTCCCCAAAATACATGAGATAGAGAGTTTCATCAGTCATTTAAACCTTCCTATTAATAAGCATGTGTTGATTAGGCCCTTTTCTAGGAATAAGCTCTAGTAGGAAAAAGCATATATGTGGTCAGTGGCTTCCTGGGGACGAGGACAAGGGCATATACACCAGAGTGAAACAGGCTCTCTCTGCAAGGGCCTTGTTTTTCCTGAGGTTACTGTATTAACATAGAGACTGAGACATTTAGACATTTCAGAAGGACCTAGGTCATATTTTAGTGATGTGATCTTTCAGTACATCAAAACCAAGGGGGGCAGATGAGATGGTGCTAGGCAGGATGACCAACTTTCCCAGATCCAGTGGTCTTATATCACAGATAATTTTCCTCTGTGCTCCTATAATGATCACCTCTTAGCCCCACAAACAGGAAGAATATTCCAACTGCACAGAATAACAGGAGCTTAGAGATGATAGAGATATAGATAGATGTATAAATATATAGACATATGTCAACCATCTATGTGATCCTGGGAAATAATCGAAAGACACACCCAACCTGACCCCATGGATAATTTATGGTCTATTTTTACTATTGTTAGGATTTATTTCACCTACAGCCATCTACTTACCGAACATACTAGCCATGAAATCACCTATTCTTGCCTAAGCCCCTTAACTCAATCTTTTTTCCTTTTACCCCAAAAGAAGTGTAACCCCATAAACCATAGGCTAACTACCTCCATAATAGTTGCTAGACACAGAAATGAGACACAGCCTTAGAGACCATCTCCAGGGCAGGATAGACTAGCAAACCCGGACTGTGCAGGAGTCTACCCCAACAGCGACACCATGTGGCAACAAGAGAAATGGCAATAGTATCGGTTCAGTTCAGCCACTCAGACCTGAGTCTTTGTGACCCCATGGACTGTTCCCTGTCCATCACCAACTCCCGGAGCTTACTCAAACTCATGTCCATCACGTCGGTGATGCCATTCAACATCTCATCCTCTCTCGTTCCCTTCTCCCGCCTTCAATCCTTCCCCGCATCAGGGTCTTTTCAAATGAGTCAGTTCTTCACATCAGGTGGGCAAAGCGTTGGAGCTTCAGCTTCAGCATCAGTCCTTCCAATGAATATTCAGGACTGATTTCTTTTAGGATGGACTGGTTGGATCTCCTTGCAGTCCAAGGGATTCTCAAGAGTCTTCTCCAACATCACACTTCAAAAGCATCAATTCTTTGGCACTCAGCTTCCTTTATAGTCCAACTCTCACATCCATACATGACTACTGGAAAAAACCATAGCTTTGACTAGACAGACCTTGTTGGCAAACTAATATCTCTGCTTTTAATATGTATAAGGGCAGGACAGACTCCAGTTCTTTCCATGTTATCAGCTTGCAAGGATGAGTGTCAGATAAGGACCAACACAGACCACAGACCACATCCCCCACTCCCTCACCTTGATCTGAGCCAGCCTCTGTGGCCCTTGTACACATTCACAGGAGAGACTGAGCTTCTGTTGTTGATAAAAGAGGTAGGAGCTCCAGCATTATTTGGGAAGGTTATATTATCATGCTCAAATTTATAGAAAAATCTTTCTTTTCTACTTCCTGAAAGAGATATGAGATCAATTCAGCAACCCACGACACGACAAAAATTTGACATAAGCAAAAATAAAACAAAACACACAAAACAATGCCTTGCACACACTGTCAAGACCCCTTCTCCCATTAGTACTCCCATCTCCTTCAAACACCTTTCCAGCATTACTGCCGCCTTCAATCCCCACCACGTTCCTTGTTCCCCTCTCACACCTCATCTGTTCCTCCTGCTAAAATATTAACTGCTAACTGAGGTGTCAAGTGATAGTAATGACTTCACTTGAAGACACCTGGGAGAATTAGCATTTTTTAAAATGACTTAGAACTGCCTCCCTCCTGTTGACACCTTAGGGAGCTGTCCTGCGAGCATTCGCCACCCCTTCTTTCATTCCCCCTCATAAGGAGTGAGATGAGTAAAGTTTGGCATTCCACCTCTGAACAATGCCATCCTTTGCACTAAATGATTCTGGCCCCATGACACCTTGTGATAGATATGCTCTGCCTAGATCTTTTAAATGGTAATTGTTTAGAATCACAATTCTTTTTTTTTTTTTTTTAAGTTCAGCTGTCCTGATATCTTCTATTTAGAAATTTTTCAGGTGGATAAAATCAAGGTTTCCAGTCAATTGGTCAGAATTGCCCCAAAGAGCTCAAACGCTTATGGAAAGAACACTCCATAATCAGTGCCTAGGACCAAGAACCCTAATTATCACTCTGCAGTTTGCTGGGGAAGACATAGCAGCAGAACCCACAACTTCCTATTTTCATAGGAATTTTCCTATTTTGATCTGAGTCCTCCAACCCAGGATAGAGGATGATTTCAGAGAAATATGGAGCAACTCTTCTTGAAAACTGTCCAGATTTTTCCCTTAATACCCAGCATTTTACTGAAGGGTTTATATGGGTATCTCACACCACAACCTGAGGCCCCCGGGAACAAAGTCTGATTTGTCCTCCCTTGGTAGGGATTCATTAATATTTCCTGAGTGAATACACAAATGACAAAAAAAATGAAAAAATGAATGTATGTGGCTTCTGATAACAAGTGGTGGGGGGCGGGGGGCGGAGAAAGGTGTTCACCAATTTAATCTTCAAAATATACCAACTACCACATGTAAAATTTGCAGGACTCCCTGCAATAAGACGGAGAAGGCAATGGCAACCCACTCCAGTACTCTTGCCTGGAAAATCCCATGGACGGAGGAGCCTGGTAGGCTGCTGTCCTTGGGGTCGCAAAGAGTCAGACACGACTGAGACACTTCACTTTCACTTTTCACTTTCATGCATTGGAGAAGGAAATGGCAACCCCTTCCAGTGTTCTTGCCTGGAGAATCCCAGGGATGGAGGAGCCTGGTGGGCTGCCGTCTATGGGGTTGCACAGATTTGGACACAACTGAAGTGACTTAGCAGCAGCAGCAGCTGCAATAAGAACATACAAGCTGGTCAAGGGGGCATGGCCAGGCAGTACTGTGATAAGAAAGATAATTCCATGATTTGAAAATGAATTGTCACTATGCAAACATTTATAGAGGAATAAATAATAACAAACTGCTATATACTGCATTTCCCCTTGGAGAAGGGAAAGGCAACCCACTCCAGTATTCTTGCCTGGAGAATCCCAAGCACAGAGGAACCTGGTGAGCTACTCTGCATAGGGTTGCACAGAGTTGGGCCAACTACATTTTAGGATGTTGCAGACTGTGTACTTTGCACAAATCAGTACATTGAGTGTTCTTTGCCTGAGAGCTAAACTAAGACTTCTTTACCCACACATAAAATATCCACAATGTGTTTATGCCCAAATTATGTATAATGGCTTGAAGTGTGTCCCCAAATGTTCATATGTTGAGGTCTTAACCCCCCAAGTACTTCAGGACGTGACCATATATGGGAATAGGACCATTATAGATATAATAGGTCAAAATGAGGTTTTACTGGAAAAGGGTGAGCCCCTAATCCAATATGATTGGTGTCCTTATTAAAAAAAAAAAATGGAAATTTGGGCACAGACACATACACTGGAAGAACATCATGGAAGATAAAGGCAGAGATCAGAGTGATGAACCAGAAACCAAGGAACACCGAGATGGCCAGTGTCCTCCAGAAGCTAGGTGAAAGGACTGGACCCTTCCTCAAAGCTCTAAACAGAAGCCAACCCTGACCACACCTTGATCTCAGAGTTCTAGCCTCTTAAACGATGAGAAAATACATTTCTCTTTCTTTAAGTCACCCAGTTTGTGGCACTTTGTTACAGCAGCCTCAGAAAACTAAGACACAGGGCTATCTCTTGCTCTTGCCTAATTGTCTTCTCTCATCTCTCCTACCTCTCAATGAAATGGCCTCTTGGGTACAATACCACCACTGCAATGGACATGAGCTTGGGGAAACTTTGGGAGATAGTGAGGGACAGGGAGGCCTGGCCCTGGGGTGGCAATTTCTCAGGGTATATCAGCCTGGATAACTAGGCCACCACAAAGCCAAGCTGTGTCCTCCCAAGGGGGCAAAGTGTCCACCACACTGTATTCCCATGCGCTTCTTTAGCAACACCAGAATGCTCACCATGTTCACTCCTGCTTCAAGCTCATCATGTGTGTGCCAAGTTTAATCAGCTAGGCATCCTCTACACAAGCACGGGCACCTCTCTATCTAGAGCGGCAGTATTATTTTCCTGTATCTGACTTGAATAACTAAGAATCCTTCAGGAAAGTTTAATTTATAAAGCATCCAAACCCAGACATTTCCTAGAGGACAAGAGTCGAAGACAGAAGTGTCCCTGCGAAAAGATGACTGACAGATGGAGTCTGTCTACAGAGTGGAGACCCGAGGAGATTGAGCATTTGTGGTGGATCAATGCCCAGAACCAAGCCTACATCAATATTTCAGCCACAGGCTTTACAGCTGACCTTAGTCTTCTTATCTGGGACCAACCATCCCAATGAAATCAACCCAGCCCTCCATCACCCTTCTCTCCTCATAGTCCCAACAAGAACCCACCAGAAAAAGGGCACTGCAGCCACTTGCTAACTTGCTTGACCACATGAGGATCAGTCAGTCACATAATGGAGGACCTCAATATGGCAGGAATGGTTTGTGGGACTAAGGATAAGAAACAAAATTCCTGCTTCTCATAGACATTATCCTAAAGGGGAGAAAGAGTAAGCCAAGAAACATAAATGAAAACGGAATGTGTTCAGTTCAATTCACTCAGTCGTGTCTGACTCTCTGCGACCCCATGAAATGCAGCACGCCAGGCCTCCCTGTCCATCATCAACTCCCAGAGTCCACCCAAACCCATGTCCATTGAGTCGGTGATGCTATCCAACCATCTCATCCTTTGTTATCCCCTTCTCCTCCTGCCCTCAATCTTTCCCAGCATCAGGGTCTTTTCAAATGAGTCAGTTCTTCACATGAGGTGGCCAAAGTATTGGAGTTTCAGCTTCAATATCAGTCCTTTGAATGAATATTCAGGACTGATTTCCTTTAGGTGGACTGGTTAGATCTCCTTGTGGTCCAAGGGACTCTCAAGAGTCTTCTCCAACACCACAGTTCAAAAGCATCAATTCTTCAGTGCTCAGCTTTCTTCACAGTCCAACTCTTACATCCATACATGACCACTGGAAAAACCATAGCCTTGACTAGATGGACCTTTGTGGAAAAAGTAATGTCTCCGCTTTTGAATATGCTGTCTAGGTTGGTCATAACTTTTCTTCCAAAGAGCAAGCATCTTTTAATTTCATGGCTGCAATTTCCATTTGCAGTGATTTCAAAAATAAAGTCTGCCACTGTTTCCCCATCTATTTGCCATGAAGTAATGGGACCAGATGCCATGATCTTAGTTTTCTGAATGTTGAGCTTTAAGCCAACTTTTTCACGTGGCTCTTTCACTTTCATCAAGAGGCTCTTTAGTTCTTCTTCACTTTCTGTCATAAGGGTAGTGTCATCTGCATATCTCAGGTTATTGATATTTCTCCCAGCAATCTTGATTCCAGCTTGTGCTTCCTCCAGCCCAGCATTTCTCATGATGTACTCTGCATGGAAGTTAAATAAGCAGGGTGACAATATACAGCCTTGATGTACTCTTTTTCCTATTTGGAACCAGTCTGTTGTTCCATGTCCAGTTCTAATTGTTGCTTCCTGACCTGCATACAGATTTCTCAAGAGGCAGGTTAGGTGGTCTGGTATTCCCATCTCTTTCAGAATTTTCCACAGTCTGTTGTGATCCACACAGTCAAAGGCTTTGGCATAGTCAATAAAGCAGAAATAGATGTTTTGCTGGAACTCTCTTGCGTTTTGATGACCCAGCCAATGTTGACAATTTGATCTCTGGTTCCTCTGCCTTTTCTAAAACCAGCTTGAACATCTGGAAGTTCATGGTTCATGTATTGCTGAAGCCTGGCTTGGAGAATTTTTAGCATTACTTTACTAGCATGTGAGATGAGTGCAGTTGTGCAGTAGTTTGAACATTCTTTGGCATTGCCTTTCTTTGAGATTGGAATGAAAAGTGACGTTTCCAGTCCTGTGGCCACTGCTGAGTTTTCCAGATTTGCTGGCATATTGAGTGCAGCACTTTCACAGCGTCATCTTTTAGGATTTGTAATAGCTCACCTGGAATTCCACCACTTCCACTAGCTTTGTTCAGAGTGATGCTTCCTAAGGCCCACTTGACTTCACATTCCAGGATGTCTGGCTCTAGGTGAATGATCACACCAGGGTGGTTTCTGGGTCATGAAGCTCTCTTTTGTATAGTTCTTCTGTGTATTCTTACCATCTCTTCTTAATATCTTCTGCTTTTGTTAGGTCCATACCATTTCTGTCCTTTATTGAGCCCATCTTTGCACAAAATATTCCCTTGAGATCTCTAATTTTCTTGAAGAGATCTCTCGTCTTTCCCATTCTATTGTTTTTCCTCTATTTCTTTACACTGATTACAGAGGAAGGCTTTCTTATCTCTCCTTGCTATTCTTTGGGACTCTACATTCAAATGGGTATATCTTTTCTTTTCTCCTTTGCTTTTCGCTACTCTTCTTTTCACAGCTTCTTTTTAAGGCCTTCTCAGACAGTCATTTTGCTTTTTTGCGTGTTTTAAATGTGTTAGGGATAAGCGGTTAAAACTAGCGAGAGGAATTGGGATATTTAGCAGAAATTATTTTGAAGAGTTTCATTTGTTTTGCAGTTTTAGATAGAGCACTAAACAAAGATCTTATTAAGAAGGTGACATTTGAACAATGAACTGGAAATTGTGAGGGAGGAAACCACAAAGATACCTAGGGGAAGAATCTTTCAGGCCAAGGGAACAGCAAAAGCAAAAGCTCTGGTGGATGTGAAAATTTTAACACACCATGCAAATACAAGCTAATGGTGTTATTGGAGAGTGAGGTAAAAATAAATATCTATTCAGCAAAATCTTTCAATTCAAATAAAATAGAAAAAGAAAATAATTTAACATCTACTAAACTCATGACATTGTTCCTTTGCTCACTCTGCATACAATCTTAGCCCTTAGCATGAAACACAAGTATCCGAATTACAAAAGAAAATGAAGTTTCTAAGTAACCTTGGTAGTGAGATTGTTTTCACGGCAAAGTTCAGCCTGATTTTGATACAAGGGTACAGAGAAAGACAAGAATTGTGCAGGCTACAATAGGAATAGTTGACGAAAATAAGGTTTCTTTCCCAAGTTAAAAAAATGAACTGAGTTTCAACTGTTGGAAATATATGAAGTAAATTTATTCTGAAATATCCTTGAATATAGATATAGAGCTGAAAGGTGGATTTCAAATCAAGGCAAAACAAAGAAACAAAACAAAAGAACTGAATAACAATCAAACCCACCCAAAACCCGCTTGAGGAAATATCAGTGCTATGGCTTGAGAAGAAATCCCTCTTTTCTGTAAGATTCAGAGCTATCTGACTAGCCCATCCCCCTTAGCAGTTACTTGTGGTCTCCCATCTCTTGGCTTTAGGAGTGGTGTGGTTAAAATCTACCAATATCCAGCCCATTTTGCCAGGGTTGGTGAGTCTGTTTTCATTTGAGTAGTCTGTTTAACTCATGGTTCTCATCATCAGGTATCTTGTTACTGGAAAATATAAAGAATTGTGGTTGCCTCATTTTAGGCTGTTACTAGTCAATTGTTAATTGACTTAACAATTACATCAAAAACAGATATTAGGGAATAAAGATTAGCAGGGTTAATAGTGGCAAAGATTCCCAAATATATTCATTTTTTTAAGTACATTTATAACTTCACTGAGACGCTTCATGACAAATTTCTAATAAATAAAAGATGTGGATACCTTCAGTGTTTGTTAATAGTACAAACTAGACGTTTTTCCTACTATTAGAGAAACTGAAAATCCCTTATGTGAGAACTCTGTCCTCTTGCTTGCTTTAGATGGAGGTGTGATTATGATGGTCTAAACAACAGCATTTGCTACTTGCTTAAGCTGATGTAGAACCAATTTTTATTAAGACCCTACCAATCAAATAATCATTCACTTACTCATTTCCTGCACAAGCTAGAGAAAAAGTCAACTATCCCTCCACAAATGTTGGTTTATCCTGCCCCTTGACCACATTTTCATACATTAGGTTTTCAAGCAGATACCAGCCTTGTATTAAGACATGGTAGCCCTCAATCAATGTAAAACAACAATATCTGCACACCTCTTAGGGAGCTCTATGATATTAAAAGTTTTTCATTACTTTTCTCACATTCTCTCTTCCATTCAGCAAAGCCTACCCTATGGGTGTATTTTTTTCCCCTCGAAACATCTTAATGCCATATCCTTCTATTCTCAGACTGAAATTCATCTGTGTTTATTCCTCAAGCTCTTGCACTTATATATTTTATTACAACTTCTTCATACCCTTTTCCATTCCCAAACCTAATCCTTTTCTTCTTTACCCTGAGGGCCTCTGCCAATATAACTTCAGGTGAGGCAAATGAAAATAGTAGCTTTTGCCTCAGGCTTCGGGCTTCCTCCACCAAAATTAAAACATAAAAACATTACATAGATATTAATATTATATTCCCTGCCCTGCAAACCTTTTATAACATTCCATGGTCTGTCAGTCAACAACATTTATTGAGTGTCCACTCAGAAAAGTTAGTTGGTGCCCTTCTGAAAAGAGACAAAAGAAGAAAGGGCATTGCTTTTTTTTTTTTTTAACTAGTGAAAGTTCCACCTTGTTCTTCGTTTCCCTCTGCTTACAATTCCTCTGTTCCAGCACCTACTTCCAACCACTGGAGCAACACTTGCAATGTTTCATTCTTATCAGGCACCCATTCTCCTGGCTTCCCAGAGAACTCTTCAGAACACTTAGATCCAATCCATAATCAGCTATTATATACCCCATTAGATCCAGAGAAAAGGTCATAAAAGAGGTAGTGAAATAAAACCTGTAAACTTCATCGATGTGCTAAGACTTACTATAGATACTTCACATTCCATATGTCATTTATTCCTTCAGAAGAGGAGGAATGTGCAAGACAGCAAATGGTCCCATCTTACAGAGCTTATGAGTCAGGATCAGAAAGCCTAAGTAACTTGCCTAGGGTTTCTAAAAGTGGCAAGTGGAGAGAAAACTCACAGCTGGCTGATTCGGAAAAGCTTCCACAGGAAACAAATACATTGCAACGGGGCCAAAGAAAATGGCACACCCTTCTAGGAAAATTCTGCGTGCCAATTAAGAAATTCAGAGTATAAGGTGGACCAGTGCACTTCCAGCATGTGCTTACTGATACATCACACTCTAAATAGCAGCAGAAGTCATCAGGGTACAGAAAAAGAGAGGTTAGGCTTAGACATGGAAAGAACACAGAAAATCAAAATGGAACCTAAGTTAGCAAGGGCTTGAGGAAGAATGCAGGTAGATTTCAACAGAATAATAGGAGGATTTCCTGGGAAAGACCCAGCCCATTTTTGAGGCGGATGTTCTTGGGCAGGGCATTGGGAGTAGTGACAGCAGCTATGATGACACTGTTCTTGAGGGCAGGTCTTCTTACCTACTGGAGGCTCCCCTGTATTATTGCCCATCTGGACACTTCAAGGTTCAAGGGATTAACCACAACTCCAAATGGCTTCATGAGAGTTAAGACAGTCAAAATCTTTGGTGTTTGGTGCTTCTGTTAATAATCTAATCTCACGGCACCACTGTAACAACAACTAGCTATACCACTCAAAGCCCAGATGGGCCAAGGCAAAGCCACACATAGGTACTTCATGACATAAGGAATTGGGCATCAAAACAGACTAAGTGATTGGGGAAAATGCTCACACAGCAACTCAAAAGGGAGAGATTATCTCTCAAAGTCACCACTCAAACCCACTACTTCTGCATTTATAAAATAAGGAGGTGGGGAGAATCCCCTAAAAGCTAATAGGGACAGGTAGGTCACATGTGTAAGCAGCAATAGGAAATAGTAGGACCTTTAGAAAATGCCTCATCTAAAGAGCAGAGCCACTCTTCAGTGAAGACAATTGCTGACAAGTGAGAACAGATGTCCCACATTGCCAGATTTTCTCATCTTTCAAGACAATCTGGAAATACACAACTGATGCATATTCACTGGAGTTTTTAATTTGACAACTAATAGACATTTTTTGGGAGGGGGAGGGCATGAAGGGGCTTCTCTGGTGGCGTAGCTGGTAAAGAATCTGCAATGAGGGAGACCCAGGTTTGATCCCTGGGTCAGGAAGATCCCCTGAAAAAGGGAATGGCTACCCACTCCAGTATTCTAAAGTGGAGAATCCCATGAACAGAAGAGCCTGATGGTCTACAGTCCATGGGGTTGCAAAGAGTCAGACATGACTGTTTGGCTAACACAAGACATTTTTATTGGTCAAAACTGAGCTGGGAACTGTTCTGTGTGACCCACGGGCCACAAATTGGGATCCTCATCAAAGTTCTCCTTCATCCTGAATCTTCTTGCTCTTATTCTCCTTATTCGCAATACAAGGTGTCCCATCCACTAAGGTAAGTTTGGGCCTTCATGACCTCTGTGAAGCCCAAGCAGCCACTGCCAGTCCCCTGATGTACCCTCTCCCAGTTCCTGCATCTCATTTATCAGCATTCAGTTGTCCTAATCTAAGCAGCTCAAATACATCCATACACTCTTCTCTCCCATGATTTGAAAGTTGCTCAATTCAATTTATTGGTAGAAAAAGGTCTGCTACACCTTTTTCAGGTTGTCTCTTAAGCTCCAGTAGCCACCAAATCCAAACACATGATCATCAGTATCATAAGCAAACCTTTACTAGGTGCCTTTTACCAAGCTAACTGCCATATACATATCCTACAATCCAGTTTATGTTTCCATGTAGGTAGTGTCATAAGTGATTGTCAGCACTGTTATCTGGGTCAGACGCCTCAGATTTGAATCCTAATTCCTCCACTTACTAGCTGTGTGACTTTAAACAAATCAATCAACTTTTCTGAGCCTCCATGGCCCCAACTGTAAACAGGTAATTACAATCATATCTACACCAAAAGTAGGTTGTGAGAATGAAAAGAGTTATTACATATACAGGCCCTTCAAAATGATGCCTGTCCTATTACATGCTTTTGTTATAAATGTGTTATAAATGCAAAGGAACTAAGTGACATGATTAGTAGAGTATCACCAAACTGGGATGCTGGTGAACAGAGATGGGAAATTAGAAGATAGAACAAAGCTCTGGGCTGCCTCACCAAATCTCACTATTACCCTCCCTCCATCAGCCACGCCTCCCCACAAGGTCATAGAAAGAAATGCACAGAGGACCAAGCAAGGCAGCACTGTGCTACTAGCTGGGCTCCCGTCAGCAGGCCACTGAGGCTGAGGTGAGCCTGCCCTGAGGCTCAGGCTGGGCTTCCAGGCTCCTGTGTTGAACTCTGGAGAACTAGACGAGTACAGAGAGGACCCCTGTGGCCCAGCCTCTATAGCTACAAGTTGTCTAGAAATAAAATACATCAAAGGCAGCTATGCCTTCTTTTCCCCAAAACCAAAACATAATATAGTCCCAGCTGGAGACAGATGGGGTTCAAAGTCCATCCCACTATACACACACACACACACACACACATACACACACAGCCTTCTAGAGGCTGCAGGTAAACAAGAGGGCTCTGGTTTCCATTGCACAGAAGGAAATTGGTATATGCAACTATGTCTGGTCTCTTCTGGATGGATAGAAGTTTCTGGAAGGCTTTTGGGATAATGGAAGGGAGAGGATGCATGGAAGGCCCTCTCATGTCCCCAGGTTTCTAAACGAAAGAAACAACTTCTAAGGGAAATGTCAAGGCAGTCCCTCCGCTAGAGCTGTGGACACTTCACTGGCCTGGCACTTGGTCATCACTGTCTCTTCCTCCCTGGAAATTGAGTGACTACTTGGACCCTGACCCATCTTGGAGAGGAGGAAAGAAGGGAGGGAGGAGGAAAGAAAGGAGGAAGGAGGCAGAGAAAGGAACATTCAGGTCCTTCCAGAGGCCAAGGGTAAACAATGAATGCAGGAGTGACCCTGACATCTCTCTAGTCTTCTAGTTCCCCTATGTGTAAAGTGAGGACCATACTAGTGGTTAGTTCCTTCTCACTCTAATACTCTATAAGCTCTAAGGCCATGAGCTCAAGTATAAAATCTATACAATTGTAACTTTGGTCTTAAAAGAAGCCCCAACAAGCTGAGTCACTGAACTTCGTCCACCTAATTTTACGCCTCACTCCCTTTCAAGAAGTGCCTTTACTGTACTCCGCCCATGTTCCTTGAAGAACTTCAAGCACCCACACAGGGAGCTTTAGGATGTGGAACTCTGAGTCAAGCAGAAAATCGCTTCTGAAAACGAGTTCTCTGGGTCCTGGGGAGGAGGGCATGGCACCGGTTAAGGGTGCAGGGACTTTAGGTGCCTCTGACCTGCTGAATCAATTACCACTTGTTCTGTGATTCTTCTTGCTTATTCTCAACTCAAATTCCACCCAGACGTTTCAGAGTTAGCAGAGCATGTAAAAGGGGGTGTTTTTCACCTGCTCAGACATTTTTCAGATGCCTTTTGTAATTGGATAACTTAAACATAGCTTTGTTTTAAGCCTTCCAATGTGCTGTGATATTGATGGGAAAGGAACTTGACAAGAATGGGAGATATTTCCCTCATTTGGCTTGTACACAAAAGGATGGGGAAGACTGTTTTTAGTTAGTTTACCAACATGAATATGGCCCCTAATGAAAGAAGCTGCTCAAAGCATCACATACACACACACACAATGGCTTCATGTGGGACACAAAAAGGACAGAATCACCGATTCAAATTCTATGTGACAACCTTGGTGGTTTCCAACACAAGGACAGTTTTAGGTTATGCAAAATTTTTCTTTGCAATAGAAAAAAAAATTGAGAGCTGGCTGTAATTTCTGATACACCATATTGTGAGGCTGTTATTCAGAAAACTAAACATATGTATATATAATTTTTCAAACAAAGATGTTGTTGTTTTAAGTGTAAAGCGCACAGCAGTTTCATTTGTTATAAACATTGGGCCTAATCCAGAGTAGGGGGAAAATTACTTTTTCTGCCACAGGAAGTCTAACTTCCTTGAGCTCTGGAACATGCCTATTTTCAAAATTACAGTTTCTCTCCCTTTGGACCCCAGGGAAATATGAGAATGGGGAACTGGCTTTGGATCTTTTCCACAAAAATTACAACATTTTAGAGAGCAAGGAAGGATTCTGGAATAATGCTTAGAATCAACTCACTTTTTTCCTTTCACTTAAGGACCAAAAAGAGGAGAAAATAAAGTGGGATGGATGTCAGAAGAAGGGTATAAGATGCTATTATTTATTGCTGCTAGTAAATAACATTTACTGCATATTTACTGCATGCCAGTCCTGATCTAGGCACCTTTATGCATGTTTACTCATTTAATCCATACAACAACCTTCTGAAGCAAATGCTATTATTATACCCATTTTACAGATGAGGAAATTGAAAAACAGAGATGTTAATTTTCTTAGTAAGGGAAGAAGATAGAAGGCAAACCTGGGCAATGTCTCTGCACATTTTTAAACACTACAGTTTTAAATCAGGTACCCATTACATGCAATGCTAAGACTTCACTAGGTGCTTTAAATTTATCATGTCATTTAATCCTCAGAGCACTGCAGGTTTCCACACACCCAACTTATAGATGCGACAGATCAAAAGACTAAGTAACTAGACAAAGAGTAAGCAGCAGAACCAGGATTTGAACCCAAGCTTGAGAGATTCCAAAATTTATGTGAAATTTTATGTCAAGTACCCTGGGCTGGGAATTCATGGAAAACATAAGACATGGTCCCCGCATGCCCAAAGATTATGCCCTAGGGAGGCCTGGCATGCTGCGATTCATGGGGTCGCAAGGAGTCGGACGCAACTGCGCGACTGAGCTGAACTGAACTGAGAGAGGAAAACAGGTAAGGAAAGATGTTACAGTACAGTATGATCATTGCAAAGGGCCCTGTTTTGTAAGCACTTGACTTAGAACTCAGAGTTTAACAATAGCATCTTATTCATCTTTATAGTTGTCCCATCCAACATATACCCCGGATCAGAACAGGTCTGTCATGTTTATTTGGATGTTCTTCTAAAGTGTAGAAGCAACTCCTGGCAATCTAGATGCATCTGGGGACAAAAAGGAACAGAACACAAATTCTACCCCCACACTGTCCCAACAAGCAAGTTTAGCTTGATTTTTTCAAAATAAACTCAGTAGTGTTGAGAGATTAAAGTGAAGTCGCTCAGTCGTGTCTGACTCTTTGCAATCCCATAGACTGTAGTCTACCAGGCTTCTCTGTCCATGGGATTTTCCAGGCAAGAGTACTGGAGTGGGTTGCCATTTCCTTCTCCAGGGGATCTTCCCGACCCAGGGATTGAACCCGGGTCTCCTGCATTGCAGGCAGATGCTTTACCCTCTGAGCCTAGAAGAGTTACTTAAATACAAAGAACTCCAAGACAGCATTGAAGAGTGAAAGAAATAATGGGAGGAGAGGAAACAGGGAGTCCTACCAACTTGGCCCTTGGGACCAGATATTTCATTGTGTTTCTAAATTTGGTCCTGGAAGTATAAGCAGAATTAGGAATACATATTCTGTCTGTGTGGATTAACACTGGTCCTTCTGACTTCAAGGTGTGAGTCAGAGGGTGAAAAGGGAGTGGAAAATGTACATATCTGCTTGGATGATTGATGGTGGGGAAAAATCCCATTTTTCATAAATTATGGGCTCTTTTTTACTGCTAGTAATGCACAGAAGATTAAAGTGAAGTCTATATTTCACAAATGGGAAGACCAAGTGATTTAAAACCATTGTTATAATGACCTACTTTGGAGTGAAGAATCAATTTCTTTTACAGCAAGTATCTGTTAATTTAGGGAGAGAGGGAGGCAGGAAGTGCATGGACTGAGCAATGGAGAAAAGGAGAAAAGGGGGAGAAAAAAAATAGCTTAGGAAATCGAGTAGGGCTTCTCTTGCTCTGTTTTCGTATTGAGCAGTTTAGAGGTCATCTTGCATAGATCAAAGAGGACAAATTTTGGACTCCCATTTTTAGGCATGGCTCTGTCCTTAGATGATGTATTAGTTTCCTGTTGCTGCTGTAACAAATTAATACAAATTTAAAGACTTAAAGCAACACAGATGTACTATCTTACGGTCCTATGGGTATGTAGTCCGACACTGGTCTCAGAGGCCTAATAGAGCTGATCCCCTCTGGAGGCTCTAGGAAAGAAGCCACCCTCCATCTCATGACTCATGACCCCCCTTCATCAATAAAGCCAGCAATGGCCAGGGGTGTCTCCTTCATATCACATCATTTTAACCCTGTCCCCTTTTAAGGGCGCTCATGACTACTCTAGACTGACCTAGATAATCCAGAGTCATCCACTTCTCTTTCTGTCTGCTGCTTAGTAACACATTCTGTCTGCAAACCTAATTCCCTTTAGCCATGTTACCTAACAAATCCATAGGTCCTAGGGCTTAGGACACAGACATCTTTGGGATGATGGGAGCATTATTCTGCCTACCAAAGATGCTGGGCCTTGGCAATGTAGCTGCAAACCTGTTTATTCATCTATCAAATGGGAATTTTAAAAATGCCTCATAGAACATCTGCAAAAATTCAATGATAATCTATCTGTAACACATCATGGGAGGGGGCAGGATGCAGAGGGCTGTCAGTAACTAGTGCCTGTCACAGCAATATCTATAAACCTTTCCTAATGACCCAAGTAGTCATTTAACAGTATAAGTGAACAACTCTATTTTATGCTTTTTTCCTCCTTTTTCATCATATCAAGCTCTTGAATGTTTCTGACAAGCCATCTTCAGCATAATGACATCCACATGCCCCCACAGCCAGGCACAGGCCCAGCAGGAAACAGCAAATCTGTTTCCTCTTAAGCCAAGGGACTTCTTCCACCTTTGCTTTCTACACAGAACACTGCATGGAGTCAAGGGGAGCTGAGAAAATGGAAAAGAATTTCAAGTGATATCTTAAGTACTTGATTTAGCTTCCCTTGTCACATGAGAAGCAATGAGATCTCCCTGGTAGGAGCCCCTTCACCTATCAGCAGGTCTGACACCCACAGGTGACCTGCCAGGATGAATGGCAGTGTCTTACGTTGGAAATATGGAAAGTTCTAAATTGTAGGGGAGAAAAATAAGAGAGTTACCAAACACAGGCAACTTTCTCTTTGCAGTATTACAGTGAAGTGGCTCAGATATTCCTAATTGTCATCCAAACAAGCCACCCGATCAAGCCCCGCTCTGGTGGAGCTCAGCATTGCTAAAGTTCTGCCAGGGTGCCCACCAACTAACTAGATCCTTCATTTTACTCTGACGGGGCCTGCCAGAAATTCAAGGGAATTGCTCCAAGGAGCTAGGCAGCTGCAAGATTCATTCGAAGACAAACAGCTTTTGGAGATTCAGCCAAACCACAACTCATCAGGGATCCAAAGTGAGGAGTTTCTCTCCGGTTCCCGCGAAGCTGGTGACCTCTAATAAGCACTTCCAGGTCAAATCAGTTCTGCTCCCCAAAAGCATCAATTCTAGGACTATTCACTAGTACACAGGAGCCCAGAACTCTAGGGATCTTAACTCTCCATGACTCTCCTGACAGGCAAGACCTTGTCCCATTGGCTCTAACCACTCAGCATTTTGGTACAGGGGCAGCAGCTTTCCCATCAAATCACTTGACTTTTTGTTGAGTAAGAGTGAGTATTTGAGCTATGGTCATCTGATGAAATGGAACAGACCTGAAACCCAAACTACATCTTCTTATTTTGTAACTTTTTCCCACCATGCCAGGATGCCCATTCGAATTAAAGAAGAGGAGGAAATAGAAGGAAGAGGAGGATGAGGAGGAAAGGGAAAGGAAAAAAAGAGAGGGAGGTACTGCGGAGAAGAGGAAGAAGCAGGAGCAGCAGTAGCAGCTGCTGCCCAGACAAGAACATGCTCCAGCCAGTATAATACATAGAGCAATAGGGGTGCTGCTTATAAATATTTGATGTCATTCACCTTTGACAGGATTAAAACATTGGGTGTTTCCATAATCCACTGATAGTCTATTCTCTTAGAGAAAACAAACTCTCTGAAATTATCTGCACCCTGTCCCTGCCCTCTTACCTATTCTAGAAGGTTCAGGGAAAAGCAGAATTCCATAGCAACTGCAGCTAGCATCCTGGGAGTCTGAGAATTTATCAGAGTGGCAAGAGCAGTAACGGGTGAAGGCAGAGCCCCCAAGGCAAAACACAGACACACCCTCACACACACACACACACACACACACACACACCCTCAGGCAGCTGAGGTTACACCCAGAAAAGTGAGAGCCAAAGATTCCAGGGCAAGAGAAGTGTTGGCCAACCAGCTGTGCATCAGAGGGCAAGTGGCCATCTCGCTCTGATGCCTGTGTGGAAGAATGGAGCAGACAGAAAAAGCATACTGTCAAAATGGCATAACTCTATGCAGTCGCTGAGACTGCTAATGGAGCTACAAAAGGAAAACACACATACAGGCCTGTGAAATATAGCCTAACACTGCCTTATGAATTTTCATACTCCTCTGTGATCCATCACAGCAAGGATTCCATCACAACGATTATCCATCATCAGGAGCACCACAGGCATTGCACTGGGGGGACCCAGCACCCAGGGAATTCACACCCTCCGCTTCCTGATGTGACTCCCCCGATCCCCTGCAAGCTATAAACTGGGAGCTCATTCAGGAACAACCGACTAATGAAGCAGGCATTTAGTGGCGCATACCTGCTAGAGGGTGCCGGTGGACAGGACACTATTTTCCAGTTTGTCTGGGATTTCATTTGTATCATACACGCAAATGATATGACCCTGGGAACACAGGGTCAGCCCTCAGCAAATTTCTACTAAGTAAACAAAGTCTTGCCTTCCTCTCACACATGAAAGTATGCCACCCTCACACATGAAAGGCCCTGGTAAGGTCCCAGTCCTAAATTCCCCAATGCAGCTTCCACTTCTGCCATCCATGAAATAGACATTATTAAGAAGTTCTGAACTGAGACTCCAAAATTTCCATGACATCCTTCCCTAGCCCATCAATATAGGGGTAGAAGAGGAACAGTGAGAAAAACTAAACAAGAGAGGGCAAAGAAGAAAGGGAGAGAAGACAAGAAAGACTGAACCTGACTATACCTTATACCTCCTTACCTATTATCTCATTCATCCTCGCAACAACCCAAACAAGAGGTTTATTTACTCTCCTTTGACAGATAGGGAGGAAAAAAGACTCAGTAATTTGGTTTGTCTCTCATGATATAATTTTATACTTTCCTTATTTTCTCAGAAAGTCAGCTAAAGCTAAGGACAATAGGCTGCAGTCACCCCCACAGTCTCAAAAGTAGTAGATGGAACCATTCCTGCAGCTCTTGCTCAGTAGTGGAGCCCACCACATATTTCAGCCTGTGTACTTAGAGCTGGAAGCTGGCTGAGAAGCAGAACAGGTCGGAGAGTCGCCAGCCTGACCAGGAAGTCTGCAGGATAGGGAGATGGAAGGCCCCATCCTTAGCTGGAGGCAGGAGAGCCAAAGAAACTCATTAGCCCACCCGGGTGCAGCCACACCAGTGGGGTGCAACTTGAGAGTGCTAGCGAGGCCTGGCATTTGTTCCCTGGTATCAGGAGCTTCACAAACGTTCCTTTCAAAGCCATAAATGCCGAGAATTGTGAAGGTGGTGAGGTTTCAGCTTATTCTCCCTGCACATCATGACAAAGATGTGTGGGCCTCCCACCAGTCCAGTGCAGGCTGCGAAGGGGACCTGGCCTTTCCTATCTGGAAAGGTAAGATGACTCCAACAACTAAAAGGCTAAGGGCCAAGGTAGTCCACCACAGACAGGACTTGACGGAGGATTTAAGAGAACACCACCAGAATGCTATGCCCCGCAGGGGTCTCCGTGAGATGCCTCTGAAGGCTCTGTGGATGCCAAGGAGGACAAGATGGGTGCCATAGGAGCTGAGGGAAACTGACAAACATGGCCAGCCAGGTAGAGACTTTTGTATCTTTTCTTTCAACCTTGCTCCCTAGCCCAACTCTGGAGGATCCAAATGACAGGGGGGAATAAGGAACAAAGTAGAGGAATGGGGCTTTGCTGGTAGCACAGTGGTTAAGAACCCACCTGCCAATGTGAGTTCAATCTCTGAGTTGGGCAAATCCCCTAGAGAAGGACATGGCAACCCACTCTACTATTCTTGCTGAGGAAATCCCATGAACAGAGGAGCCTGGCAGGCTACAGCCCATGGGGGCATAGAGAGTCAGACAGACTGGGTGACTGAGCGTACACACAAAGAATTACATAGGATTCTGTAGTGCAAATCAGTCCATTTCCATATAGTTTTTTCCACTGCTGGGTCAAAGCTGGTGAGCTGAGCACACCTTGGCTGGCCAACTTAGCAAAAGACACAAACAAGTACAGCTGACCCTTCAACAGCATGGGGGTTAAGGACATCAACCCTCGACTCTACAGTTGAAAATCTGAATATAACTTTACAGTCAGTCCTTTATAGCTAAGATTTCTCATCCTTGAACTCAACCAATCATGGATAATATAGCAGTAGAGTAGGTATTTAGTGAAAAAAAAATCTGCAAATAAGTAGACTCACACAGTTTAAATCTATATGCTCAAGGGTCAACTGTACTCAGACTCCTCCCTTAACCAAATTTAACTTAGACTCCACCTAGCCCTCTGGATGAGGCTGAGACCTTGGGCTAATTTTAGCAAGAATTCTGCCACATCAGTTTAGTGAGTATCCTCCACCCACATCGGACCAAATTCCTCATCCCACACCCTTGATATCTAAATCCTTGACCCGCCTTTAGCAAGAGTCCTATTAGTCCAGTTCAGCAAAAAACACCCAACTGTTGGCATAGTTATTTTCCCAGTACTGACCCCATCTCTCTAGCTATAAATAGCCACCTGTCTTTGTATTTGAAGTTCTGTCTCTCTCTTCTATTGTAATAGTCCTGAATAAAATCTGTCTTGCCATCACAACTATCCAGTAAATAAATTCTCTTTAATGGTAACAACCCAATAGCCATCTGACTTAATGCTGAAGGGCAAGGAGAACAGCTACCTCTGTGATGTGTCTATGGTTTTGCCTAGCCTGTTTTCTTTCACTGTTCCCAAGCACATTCTGAATTTTCTCATCCTTTTCAGTTGTTTTATTAAAGAGAAGAACAAAACTTGAAAAACAAAATTATCGAAATGAAGGAAATATTACCAAAAAAGCTGAGGGGGAAGGACCAATTAGAACATATGACAAAGAAAGGCCCTGCATCAAAGGTAGAGAGGAAGGGGAGAGCAGAGACAGGAGAGGGAGAAGAAAAAGAAAGGTTTCACTAAGTCAGACTTATGGACTAAATGTTATAGCTTTATAAATTCCCAGGAGTGCAAAAAAGATCTCAGTGTATATATAATGCTTTTAAAAGTCACAGAAGGAAAACGGAAATGAATTCACCTCACTTGCTTTTGGGGCTGTCTTTAAGAAAAAAATAAAGGCAGATAAATGCTGCTAAAAGAGCTCTTTGCAATGTTTCAAAATGAATAAATAAAACCTTCCCTGCCAACTTTTTTATTATTATGTGTGTCTCTGACTTTTTAAATGCTTACCTTAAAAATGTTTTCATGCTTCCTATTCCCTGAACGTTTTATAGTTCACCTTCTTAAATTTCACTGGAGATCTGCAAATCAAGTTGCATCTTGCTGATTTGATAGCTGCTTTTACGCAGCCCAGCGGAAGGCAATGCCTTGGCATCACTCTTGCTGGGAAGAGAGTTTATTAGCAAGCCCTCCTCTGCTTGGCTGGCAGAAGGACGTGCTAGGAAGGCCAGACTAGGCTGGGCCTAGCCCCGGGGCCAGCCGGCAGGTGTCTGGATCAGGCAAATCAGGCTCCTCAGCGGTGACCTTCGGTCTCATAGCAACAACAAAGGAAATCACCACTTTCTCCAAACATCATTAGAGACCCTTGCTTCCCACCCTGGCTGGGAGAGGGGAAGGGGAAATGGGCAGAGGCAAGAAGAAAAATCCTTGGTTTGCAATTCCAGTAATTAGTCCTAGAGGATCTCTCCAACTGCTACTCCTGGCAGGAAGGCCTAGGAAAGAAAAGTCACCAGGCTTGCTACACAGGCCACCGCAGAGCTGGCTCTCTACTTGAAATTCAAATGAGAGCTGCTCTGACCTTTCCTGTCACATATTTTATTTCAGAGACAGTTTACAAGGCCTTTCCACCATGCAGGTCATGTTTTAGTTTAAACAGAAATCCTCTCGTAGGTGTTAGATACGAGTTAATGATTACACTGAAATCATCTAATTAGACTCTGTTGCTACATGCTACCCTTTGGGGGCTACTGCTGTTGTCACAGAAAGTATTTTGTAGAAAAATAATTGGTCTGAAATCCCTTCCTCCCTCTCTAACATACCCATCCCTTACTCCCTCTTGTTTTTTTGTTTTTTTGGTTTTTTTCTAAAATAATTATTGATCTCTCAGCCCTTGATCAGGAAGGTCATTCACCTCTCAGTCCCTATGAACCTTCTAGAAGGTGTCAGGACTGGCAATGGCACCCAGGAGGGAGGTAACTGTGGCCCATTCTTTGCCAGTTCAGGCCTGCATTACAGTATCACAGGGGAAGTGAGAATGAGGTTTCTATTAGGACTCTTCCAAAGGGTCCTTAATTTTGTTGTTGTTCTGGATATTTGCAGAGCAGGTGGGTAGAGGATGAAAGTTTTGTCATCCTCCTGGGCTGTGCACAGCGCAGAGAACAGCTAAGTGGGAGACGGTGGCCCTGGTTTCTCTGTATGGTTTATTCATCATTAATAGACATACACCATGCCCACTTCAGCCTCCAGCAGCATTCAATCTTGATACTGCTAGAATAGCCAATATTGAGATTGTTTTTTCCTTCTCTCAATTTTGTTTCTTCTCAACCACCTGGAATAACTGACCCAGCTGCCTTATAGAAGAAGCTCTTAGCAATTTCAGTTCAGTTCAGTCACTCAGTCGTGTGACTCTCTGCGACCCCATGAAATGCAGCACGCCAGGCCTCCCTGTCCATCATCAACTCCCAGAGTCCACCCAAACCCATGTCCATTGAGTCGGTGATGCCATCCAACCATCTCATCCTTTGTTATCCCCTTCTCCTCCTGCCCTCAATCTTTCCCAGCATCAGGGTCTTTTCCAATGAGTCAGTTCTTCGCACAGGTGGCCAAACTATTGGAGTTTCAGCTTCAACATCAGTCCTTCCAATGAACACCCATGCCTGATCTCCTTTAGGATGAACTGGTTAGATCTCCTTGCAGTCCAAGGGACCCTCAAGAGTCTTCTCCAACACACAGTTCAAAAGCATCAATTCTTTGGTGCTCAGCTTTCTTTATAGTCCAACTCTCACATCCACACATGACCACTAGAAAAACCATAGCCTTGACTAGATGGACCTTTGTGGAAAAAGTAATGTCTCTGCTTTTGAATATGCTATCTAGGTTGGTCATAACTTTCCTTCCAAGGAGTAAGTGTCTTTTAATTTCATGGCTGCACTCACCATCTGCAGTGATTTTGGAGCCCAGAAAAATAAAGTCTGCCACTGTTTCCACTGTTTCCCCATCTATTTGCCATGAAGTGATGGGACCAGATGCCATGATCTTCGTTTTCTGAATTTTGAGCTTAAAGCCAACTTTCTCACTCTTTCACTTTCATCAAGAGGCCCTTTGGTTCTTCTTCACTTTTTGCCATAAGGGTGGTGTCATCTGCATATCTGACATTGATATTTCTCCCAGAAATCTTGATTCCAGCTTGTGCTTCCTCCAACCCAGCATTCTTCATGATGTACTCTGCATAGAAGTTAAATAAGCAGGGTGACAATATACAACCTTGACGTACTCCTTTTCCTATTTGGAACCAGTCTGTTGTTCCATGTCCAGTTCTAATTGTTGCTTCCTGATCTGCAAACAGGTTTCTTAAGAGGCAGGTCAGGTGGTCTGGTATTCCCATCTCTTTCAGAATTTTCCACTGTTTATTGAGATCCACACAGTCAAAGGCTTTGGCATAGTCAATAAAGCAGAAATAGATGTTTTTCTGGAACTCTCTCACTTTTTTGATGATCCAGCAGATGTTGGCAATTTTATCCCTGGTTCCTCTGACTTTCCTAAAACCAGCTTGAACATCTGGAAGTTCACAGTTCACTTATTAGCAATTTAAGGGGATATATTTAATGCTGGAAGAAAATTAAACTAAGCTGGGGGACACAAGAACAGCTTTTGGGCCACAGCTAATAGAGTCTGTTCTAGAGAATGGACAACACTATGAAAGATAAAATGGACCATCACCTGGAGAAAAAAAAAAATCTTTTTTTTTTTTTTTGGAATCTCTGACAGTTAATAGATTGGTTGAAGAATTCAGAGGAGCAGGAGGAGGTTTCAGTGAAGGCAGGAGTCCAAGTAGGTAGAGTATGCTAACCTAATATAAAAGGAGGCTGAGAGGGCACTTAATACCCTTGCCTAAAACTGAGTTGGCAAACCTTCCAAAGGTGGCTTTCAATCTTAAAAAAAAATTTTTTTAATTATCTAAGGCCAACCTGTCCCAGCTACTTTAAATCTATATCCAGTATCGTCAGATAACTCAGAAAAAAAAAATTTTAATGAAGTTTTTACAGCAAAAAGCTGTTTCAGACACAGTGGCAAAAATATTCTCATTCTAATAACAAAAATAGTGGTAAAGAATCAAAATTACAACAAGCACAACTATTGTTAACCTATCTTAAAAATTCAGTATCTCTAGAATTTGTTGTCTGGTCCAATAATCCTTGCTCCTCAAAGTGTGGTCCATGGACCAGCCATCCTTGCTGGGAAGGTGTCAGAAATGCTGAATCTCATGCCCCATATCAAACCACTGGTATGAGAATATGCATATCAGCAAAATCCCAGGTGGCTCTTAGGCACAGTAAGTCTGAGATGCTGGCTTTTCCACATTCCTGCCTATCAGAATCACAAGATTTTCTTACTCTCCACATCAGCAAAGGATTCCCTGACTCAGACTCTACCATGGGAAGAGACACCATCTCTAACTCCTAACTCAGTTTGCCCAAGAAACTAAAAAGAATGAAACAGAGATATTAACTGGATTTTTGATGGGGGAAAAGGCAGCAAGGAAAACTTCTCTTTCTTGAGAAATATGTTACAGTGTTTTGCTTTTATTTTCTCTTTGTCATGAGGGTGGTGGTATCAGAGAGCCTTGAATCCCTTCAAAGAGTCATAAAATCAGAATACTGCATTCAAGAACTCATGCTCTTTTTATCTTCCCTCAAGAGCTAATATGAGTTTTCACCCCACAAAAACCCTTGCTTTTATGAATGAACATTCCACCAGTGAGGCTAAGAAGTCATTAATGTTCTATGTGAGTGTGAGAGGACTAGTTTTTCACTGATTTGATTTGCTTGCACTTTGTTAGGATAAAGTTTTGGAGGTTTTTCCTGATGTGTTTTAGATACAAAATATTTTCAGACACTATATATGGAGAACATATTTTTATATATGTAGATATATTAATAAGTAGATACAGATAAAGACACTTGCTCTCTTTTCTCAACAAGTTTATTTCAAGAGCCCCTACAAACCCTAGATCTTCATGCCTGTCAAGGCTTCCAACAGCAGTGTGTGTTGGTAATACCTTTGTCACTGCCTAAACAAGACATCAATAATTAAATTCCCATTTATAAAGAGAGGAAATTATTCATGCCATCAGCACTCCCCATCAATAACAGGAGGAAACCTAACTATCTCATTACCCCATCACACTATGTGCAAACAAAACTGCCCGTTGTTGACAATACATATTTGATAAGTGAGGAAACAGGAAGGATAAACCAAGGATGCAGAGAAGCTGCTTGAGCTTGCCAAGGACCTGGCCCTGGGGTTAGGGTTTGCCTCCTGCACCCTCCTCCAGATCAGTTTTTAGACTGGCCACAAACCGACCACAGCTGAATGCAATGCAGGCTATCTGGCTGTTTGGGGATCACACAGCCTTTCTTTATTCGTCTGAAAATAAAGTTTAACAATCTTGTTTCCCCTTTTTCCTCCTTTGCTTTTTCAATAAATTTTTCTAGAAGTTTCTCAAAGAACTTTTTTAAAGAAGCCTTTATATTTGAAACATTCTACTCAAACTCAACATCCTGCCAGGATGTTTAGGGGGAAAGGCAGTGACTAATGAAGATTCATGGGGTCGCAAAGAGTCGGACATGACTGAGCGACTGAACTGAACTGAACTGAATGAAGTCCATGCAGTGATCAACGATCAGCGATCTACAGACATACCCTGGGCTTTCCCACGGACCTGCTGGGGAGCCTCGGGGACGATGCTTCTTTTTCGTGTTGCAATTCCCTCAACCCTAATTTGAGACATTTGGAGACCTGATTTCTCTTTCAGCTGTTAAAGATGAAAAGTTTCTTGTGGTAAGCCTTTCTTCCCTAAAACAAAACACAGTCAGTCCCTCGACATCCACAGGGGATTGGTTCCAGGGTCCCTGCAGATACCAAAACTCAAGGATGCTCAAGTCCCTTATATAAAATGGAGTAATACAGTCAGCCCCTCTCATCTCCAGGTTCCATACCCACATATTCCAGATATGAGAGGCTGACTGTCCAGGAAAATTACAAATGACCAGAAAGCATTTTCAGTTTGGTACTGACTTTTGTGATCTTGGAGAAATAATAACCAGCCCCTGTGTTTCTCTACTTGTCAAATTGCTATTAATATAATGCCAATTCTTTTCTTTTTATTTATTTATTATTTTACAATACTGTATTGGTTTTGCCATACACTGACGTAAATCCACCACGAGTGTACATGAGTTCCCAATCCTGAACCCCTCTCCCCCTTCCCTCCCCATATCATCTCTCTGGGTCATCCCAGCGCACAAGCCCTCAGCATCCTGTATCCTGTATCAAACCTAGACTGGTGATTCATTTCTTACATGATAGTATACATGTTTCAATGCCATTCTCCCAAATCATCCCACCCTCTCCCTCTCCCACAGAGTCCAAAAGTCTGTTCTTTACATCTGTGTCTCTTTTGCTGTCTCGCATACATGGTTATCATTACCATCTTTCTAAATTCCATATATGTGTTAGTATACTGTATTGGTATTTTTCTTTCTGGCTTACTTCACTCTGTATCATAGGCTCCAGTTTCATCTACCTCATTAGAACTGATTCAAATGTATTCTTTTTAATGGCTGAGTAATACTCCATTGTGTATATGTACCACAACTTTCTTATCCATTCGTCAGCTGATGGACATCTAGGTTGTTTCCATGTCCTGGCTATTATAAACAGTGCTGCAATGAACATTGGGGTACACGTCTCTTTCAATTCTGGTTTCCTCAGTGTATATGCCCAGCAGTGGGATTGCTGGGTCATAAAGCAGTTCATTTCCAGTTTTTTAATGAATCTCCACACTGTTCTCCATAGTGGCTGTACTAGTTTGCATTCCCACCAACAGTGTAAGAAGGTTCCCTTTTCTCCACACCCTCTCCAGCATTTATTGCTTACAGACTTTTGGATTGCAGCCATTCTGACTGGTGTGAAATGGTATATCATTGTGGTCTTGATTTGCATTTCTCTGATAATGAGTGAAAAGACAGCCTTTGGAATGGGAGAAAACAATAGCAAATGAAGCAACTGACAAACAACTAATCTCAAAAATATACAAGCAACTCATGCAGCTGAATTCCAGAAAAATAAACGACCCAATCAAAAAATGGGCCAAAGAACTAAGTAGACATTTCTCCGAAGAAGACATACAGATGGATAACAAACACATGAAAAGATGCCAATTACTTTCTTTTGCAAAGTTATTCTCTGTTCCAACCCGCCATCTACTCTTCACCCTCTGAGCCCCTCCAGTAGCTCAGGAAATGACCTCTGTAGGCAGCATCATCCACATCGCCTTGTTTTCTGGCTTCCTATTGGAATGGGCCAATGGGAAGTTTCCAGCAAAACTTCAGATGGGGCTTGAGAAATGGTGGAATATTGCTTCTTCACCCCTCCCTGTTTCTATAACCCTACTATGACATCAGCCATGTCTCCCCATAACTGCAGCTTCCACTGGACGGCCCCGTGCCCACAGCTCTGCTTCTCACTGGAATCTAGAAATCTATTTCCTCCTCTTCCCACCTTAGCCCTAGACATAGCAGGAGCTCCCCATGCTGTCTGCTAGCCTCTGGCTTCTGTGGTCCTGAGCACATTTTTATAAGTAGCTCTTTCAATAAAGCTTCTGTTTGAGCCATCTGAGCTCCCTTCCATCTCATGCCAAAAATTTAAACAACACACAGGGTAAATAGTAAGTAACTAGTTTAAAATACTTTAGATACTGTTTTATAAGGGCTGCCATAACAAAGTATCTCAGACTCGGTGGCCTATTTTCTCACAGTTCTGGTTGGGAGTCAGGATAGGTTGCTGGCAGGGTTAGGATTTCAACAGGATACAATTCGGCCCACAACAGGTAGGTTCAACCTAACTAGCCATATGTTTTTAAGTATGAAACCTAGGTGTGTTTCCAGAATATTCTCCAAGTGAAGTCTCCCAAACCATAATTCTCAACCACAACCAGCATCACATTCTCAAGAGTGTAAGCAGCATCAACATGAACTTCAACCACACATCGGTAACAATGTGGTGCTGGCTTTACGCACCTCAGCCTGAGAAAACTGCAACCAGAAAAGGGGGTGTGCCATGGTGGAAAAGTCTAGCGGGGAGGCAGAAGTTGGGGCTTCTCCCCACATGGGCTTGACATCACTCAATGTCTCAAACGCTTCACCTTTTTGTTTGTAAAATAATAGTAATGTCAACTATCTCGTGGAATTACTAAAAGAACCAAAGCATGTGGCCACCGTGGAAAACAGTATGGAGGTTCCTCAGGAAACTAAAAACAGAACTGTCACATGGCCCAGCAATTCCACTCCCGGGCACATGTCCAAACGAAACTATTGTTCAAAAAGCTACATGCACCCCTATGTTCACAGCAGCATTATTCACAGTAGCCAAGCCGTGGAGACAACCTAAATGGCCCCTGACACATAAACAGATGAAGATGTGGTTCATATGTGCAGTGCAGTAATACGCAGCCGTAAAGCAAATCAAAGAATGCCTTCTACAGTGAAATGAGTCCAACTAGAGACTATCACACTAAGTGAAGGAAGTCAGAAAGAAAGGACAAATACTTTATCACTTATATGCAGAATCTAAAATATGGCACAAAGGAACCTACTGATGAAACTAACAGAATCACAGGCATAGAAAAGACCCATGATTGCCAAGGGGAAGGAGGTTGGGGAGGGAAGGAGGGCTGACGTTAGCAGATGTAAGCTTTTATATATAGAATGGATAAACAACAAGTTACCACTGCACAGCACAGAGAACTATTCTCAATATCTTATGATAAACCATAGTGAAAAAGACTGTATAAAGATTACTGTATATATATGTATGTGTGTGTATATATATATGAATCACTTAGCTGTACAATAATTAATATAACATTGTAAGTCAACTTGAACAAAAACAAATAAAAGAACCAAAGGAAAAAGTATATGAAAAGTCTATTGCAAACTTAAAATATCATCCTGTACAAACAATAAAACTGTTCTGAGTTCAATTCTATTATTTCCTGTTGTTCAGAGCATTAAGGGTTCAAAGACAATAAATTCTTCAAATGTATGAAATCTTGTCATACACTAATATTGTTCCTTTCAGAGTTCCTAGCTGGGCACACAGTAGCTTGTCAGTAAGTATTATTTGAATTAAAGTTTCAGGAATATAGTGTTTATCAAGTTGTTTTAATTAAAAAGCCAGACATTGAACAAAAACATCAGTTCTGAAAGATGAAACTAGAAATATCTATTAGCTTACCCATTAAGTAGAGCTTCTGAGAATTTCCCAACATTTTTGCTAATATCTTTTTGTAATTATAACACATCAATACATTTAGAGCCCATTCAGAAAAACATTTATCAGTACTCCTTCCAGAACCACACATCACATGTGGTGTATGGTTCTTATCCAGTGATGGGAGATAATCCTCAGTTTACTAATTAGAGACAGCCTTTAATGTAATTGAAACATGTACCCAATAACAGCTCCATCCTCTAATCAACACACCATGGCTTCACACTTACTCTGAAATTTTATGTTGAACTGAGCTTTGCATCATTTTTACAATACAATAAGCAGCAGTGATTGCTGAAATCCTATTTCTTCTTCAAATGTTTGAATGCTGGAAAGTTTTATGAGAAATACTAAGGAAATCTAGCTGGAGGTAGGAAGGATCAAGTGATGAGAAGTGGAGATTACAAACTGGAACTTTTCACTCCAGGAGAAATACTTCCTTGAATCTTATTACCTCGTTCTGATCTTTTTCTACAAGCCCTTCATTCCAATTCCCTATCACCTCACCCAGAGCATCATAATAGGTAGTCTTTCCTTGAGATAGGGCTGGAGATTTTTTTTTTCTAGTTTTGCATAATATCATGATGAAAAGCATGATTTTAATTTAAGCAGAACAATGACATATGCTTCACAGTTTACATAGCTGCTATCCCATTTAGAACCCTTCCTATTTTATAACATTCCTCTATCATTACTACAAATCCACAAAGAGAAAGAATTATGAAGAGTTAAATTAGCCTCCAAAATCTTCCTCCTTCAGATGCTATACATTATGTTAGCAGGAATGAAGAGGAGTTAGGAAAAGCTGAGAAAGAGGGAGGAGGGTAGAAAACAGCAGCTGTTTTAATGAAAAACAAAAACAACAAAATTTCTCTTATTCTTGGATAGGAGAGTTTAAGGATCGATGTGAGGATGAACTGAATACAATGTGAGCTCTGAGGTCAAACTAGCTGGTTCAAAGACTGGCTCCACCCCTGACTAGCTGTGTAGACTTGAACATACTTCTGAACCTCTCTGTGCCTCAGCTGTCTCTTAGAAAAACAGGATAATATGAACACCCACTTCATATGGTTATTCTGTGGATAAAAATAGCTAATTATTATAAAGGACATAGGCTAAGCCCGGCAAATAATAAGGTCTAATAAATATTAACTGGTGTTACTGTTACTTTTAAAAAGTCTTTAGTCTTCCTTAAATCAGATTTTTGCCACAGGTTAAGATTTTTCCAAGAGTGACTTGAAAGTAGGATATATATATATATATATATATATATACATACACACACATACTCCAGTCCCTTTGAAGGTAAGGGCAGGGGTCTGGTCTGGTCTTTCCTAGCTCTCACATTCAGTGCTCCAGTGAGGATATCAGATCCTTCAGCCCCTCAGGTTACAAATATTCTAGAACAAGGAGGAATTCTTAAGAATAGCCCATTTCCCATATTTTCTGATGAAGAGACAAACTCAGGGAAGCTCTGGCGGGATTTCTTCTCCAGGTCTACATGTCAGGCCTAGGCCTGGAGTGGTGATAACCTGGCTGAGTATGTCCAGGTCCTCCTCATGACCCACCCCATCTGGCTACAACACACTCACTTTATTTTCTGAGTGTTAACTGAGGACTTCTGAAAACTAACCTATGCCCGGCTAGAGAGAAAAGGTATCTAGAAGACCAAAACACAAGTTTCTTGAAGACCAGACTGTATCTTCTGTTTATCCCATTTCTCACAGAAAACCTAGTGCTTTGTCCCACTCTTCACAGTAGGTCTTACAAGCAATGTTGATTGAAAATGCTAACTTCGTTGATTTGCAATAATATACTTACTGTCATCCTCTCCTCAGTATTAGCATGAGTTAACTTACGGGCATATGGAAAAGATCATGAAGAAAATAGCATGAAATAAAAACTTCAAATTCCTTTTTATTGCAGAACTCCTATCATGTTCCTTATTAAATATAAAGGTTAACAGACTACACACACACACACACACAGGTTTCCTGAGGGGGTCACTGCATCAACACACTGATATTCCTCAAGTCTTTCCACCCTCGTGCATCACCAGCTGCCCACCTTGGAGGACACATCCACTAGCCCACATGAAATTACTCTGTCAAATCAAAAGGCATATTTTGGCTTCAAATGAATGGCAAACTTTGGATGGCGGCCAAATCCTATTTATCAATGTAACAAGCCATATTTACCTATTGCTTCATTTCCCTAAATTGTTTTCCAACCTCAGAACGTGTTGTTTGCATCTTAATTTAGCACTAGTTTCTCAGTGCTGGAAACTTCTCCCACGTGTTTTACCTTATTCCTTCTTCTGACAAAAGTAAACACTAACTACAACAGCTCTGGCAAGCAGCTATTACAATGGATTAGTGCTTTCTGCCTTAAGCACAGTCTTTTTTTCTGCCCCTTAGGGCCTGTGCAGCTATCAGATACAATTTTGATTTTTCTGACTTTAGCAGTCATGCATGGGAGATAGAAATCTCTGACAACACAGTGGAACATGTTCCAGTCAAGGACATAAACACAGTTGATTCTAAGATGGAGAATGCTGAAAAGGATGGCATCTGTGGAAGAAGAATGCAGGAGAAATTAATTCAGAATTCAGGCCTCAACTTGGGAGATAGCTAATCTTCTGCCAATCATTGCTGGAGGTTCTGTTTCCATATTTACTGCAACCTGGACATCTGGGACCAGAAACCAAGAAAGCACTGGACATAAGTGAGGATGGCAATGTGATTTTGAAGTACAACTAACACAGACAATAAACATGTTTTGCACAAGAAGGCACCTCAGAGTGGCCCCAAATTAAGATCTTTGAGCTAGATCAGCAGAAGCCACACAGAGGAGAATGTAAGTAGGTAGGTTAACCTGGCCTGGATGGGGAGGGGACAGGTCAGAAATCAGACCCTGGTTGTCTCTTCCTCTAATACAACTGGCAATGCCAATGCCAAATCCCCTCCACAGCCCTGATTTTGTATTTCTCATCAGTTTAATGGGCTCAGCGCCCTCCTTTTGGCCAATCCCTGCATCTCTTAGCCCAGCACTTCTTTTTTTTTTTTTCAAATAGAAGGATAATTGCTTTACAGAACTTTGCTGTTTTCTGTCAAACCTCAGCATGAATCAGCCATCAGTTCACTTCAGTTCAGTCTCTCAGTCATGTCTGACTCTTTGCGACCCCATGAATCACAACACGCCAGGCCTCCCTGTCCATCACCAACTCCCGGAGTTCACTCAGACTCATGTTCATCAAGTCCGTGATGCCATCCAGCCATCTCATCCTTGGTCGTCCCCTTCTCCTCCTGCCTCCAATCCCTCCCAGCATCAGAGTCTTTTCCAATGAGTCAACTCTTCGCATGACGTGGCCAAAGTACTGGAGTTTCAACTTTAGTATCAGTCCTTCCAAAGAACACCCAGGACTGATCTCCTTTAGTCTCCTGCAGAGAATCTTCCCAGCCTAGGGATCAAACCCGTATCTCCTTCATTATCATGCAAATTTTTTACCACCAAGCCACCAGAGAAGCCCACACATTTATTGTCATACTAGACTGCTATTTTACAACTAATAGAGCAATGGCTGCTGGGTCTATCAATCTATCACAGGAGACAGATTAAAGATAGACTACAAAGGCTACTTGTTTCAAAAAACTGAATAGACAATATAAGCCTTTAAAAAAACAATGCATACATTGGTATATTCAGCATCCAAACAAATCACGTCAGTTGTCTTTTCTTACATCCCACCCTCCTCAGTCACTTACATTGGGTCTCAAGGGCAATCACATTTGTGATTCCTGATACAGGTCCTAAGTAAGTATATGAACTAATGGTAGTATATCAGTCAGGTAGGCTAAATTATGTTGCAATAAGGAAAAGCCCAGTAACCACAAATATTATTTCTTATTCATTCTACATGTCCAGTAATAGTGGACTCTGCTCCAGGTTTCTGAAATCTGGCTGACAGAACAAGCACCATCTCAAATATACCAGTTACAATTAAAAGCAGAACAAGGACTCTATAAAGAGGTGATCTTGCATTGGCAACTGAATGTTAGTGTGAAAATGCTACATATCACTTCTACTCACAACTCATAAACCAAAATAAGTCATATGACCCCAATCCAACCACAAGTAAACACAAGCCCACCTTGTGCCTGAGGACAGAGAACTCCAAGTAATAAATAACATTGATGACCACCCTCATGAGGCCGGTGGCATGTGACCTTGAGAATGCTAACCCTGCCTTTGGAGCATGAAGAGCAGCCAGTGATGGTTACTTTCCTGATGTGCTCCCTGGATCTTCAGCTGGATGGATAAGGTCCAGCGGAGCTTCTATTCACAGCTACTGCACAAGGAAGAGTTCTACTTTGTTGAGTTTATTTGAGAATTGCTGGAGAAGGCAATGGCAACCACTCCCGTACTCTTGCCTGGAAAATCCCATGGATGGAGGAGCCTGGTAGGCTGAGGTCCACGGGGTCGCACAGAGTCGGACACAACTGAAGCGACTTAGCAGCAGCAGAGAAGTGTAACGGAGAAGGCAATGGCACCCCACTCCAGTACTCTTGCCTGGAAAATCCATGGATGGAGGAGCCTGGTGGGCTGCAGTCCATGGGGTCACTAAGAGTTGGACACGACGAGCAACTTCACTTTCACTTTTCACTTTCATGCATTGGAGAAGGAAATGGCAACCCACTCCAGGGTTCTTGCCTGGAGAATCCCAGGGATGGGGAAGCCTGGTGGGCTACCATCTATGGGGTTGCACAGAGTCAGACACAACTGAAGCAACTTAGCAGCAGCAGCAGTAGCAGCAGAGAAGTATAAGAGAACTGAACAGTTCTTTAAAATTGTGGCTAATCCTGAGTGCCTGAATACCTGAGCCATTGACAGCACATCAGTAAGAATGATGTTTTGGCCTCTAATTTAAGTCACCCTGTTATGCCTGGAGCAATGGCAAGACTACCAAGCCACAGGGGTAAGAACTTTTATCAAGAGGGATGGAATTTGTTCAGAAGGGAAACAAAATGAGAAGAGGTGCACATGCTCATTGTCCAAAACCATGTCTAATTCAACATTTTGTCTGGCACCTTACATATTATCACTTTAAATTGTTGAACAACTTTAATAATATCCTTGAACCCGATTCTTCAACAGGCACATCATAAAAGCCATCTTCAAAAGTGATGCTAGAAAAATTACACTTACAGCTTAGTGTTATTTCCAACAAGTATTGAACACTACTTGTAATGTGTTAAAAGTACCCATTTAATTTGCCTTTGCAATATCACAATGAAAAAAATCAAAGAATAAGAATGCATTTTTGAAGCCTATAATAAGGCCTGACCATTCGGAGTATCTATGTAGCATCTCTGCATCCACCTCCAGAAACCAGCAACTCTCTGGAACACACTCAGCACGACTTGACTTGAGTCCTCTTTATTCACAGCATTGAAAATATCCACACACTCTTTGTATTATATGCACTGACAATTCTCCCAAAGTCTCCTTGTGTGGGACAGAAAACACTTTAATCAGAACTCAATATATCATAGAGAATAATGAAGGCTTTAAGAAACAAACAAAAAAAAAAGCACAGATAAAGATAGCTTTACAAATAAGCCAGGACTTGCATAAGTTGCTACCTGCTGAAAGCACACAGTAGGGCCCTGTCATAAAATCACAGTGAGATAATAACAGTTTTATTTAATAAAACCCGGTGACCAACTGAACACATGTATTAAGAATTATGCAGTAAGAATGCCTTTTTTGTAATTTCTCACCAGCCACGATGTCAGAAATCGAGACAGTATCCCCAGTGAGCCCAGCTGGAACATGCACAGCCAACAGCAGGCCATCTTGATGTCTGGATTCTAAAGCCTAATCTGCCTCTTTGGTCACTCTCAGTGTATGGCTTACACAGGCAAGACATCTGAAGTTTCCAAAGTTTGGTTCATAATAAATATCCCTATAACAACAGCCAAGAAGAAAATGGTTTTCTATTAATTCTTGTAAAAGTGGAATCCTAACATGTATTCTAATATGACCTAAGAAATAAAAACAACAGGACAAAATATGGATGGTACTTGCACTGTGAAATTTCTGTGGAAGACTGTGCAAAGCTCTATTACTAATATCATGAAAAGATATTTCTCCAAATCATACACACACAATGACAACAACAACAGATGAAAATCCCAGAACACACAGAATACTGGGGACTACTTCGAGGTTTCAAAGGACTTAATATTCCATTGAAATGGTCCCCTTCTGCCATTAGATAGCCACACCTGGCTCTCCAGAAAGTTTCAGCCTGTGATATTCCAAACAAGTATAGCAACCCCAAAGATCCCAGAGGATGATACAGACAGAGAGGTGTTTAAGCTCAATGATTCGGAACCATCATGACATGCGGGGCCCCATGAGTAGGTCTAGTAGGAGAAGGTGGGGAAGAAAGGGAGGCTGTGAGGCAGTGGAGTGTCCCCTGGCAAAAAAAAAAGTTGATGCCCAATTAGATTTAGAAAAAGTGACAAAGAGTTGATGCCCAATTAGGTTTAGAAAAAGCTCTTCTCTGTAAACCTCAATTACCTGTGATGCCTTATGACATTCAGCATTTACAAAGTATAATTACACAATAGTGTCTGACATTTAACGTCTATAGATAATTTAAAAGACTTCTACTTCAAAAGGCTGCTCATGAGCAACAGTAATCACTTCAATTAGCTTGGCACCATTACAATGTAACAAGACCATTTGACTGCCTATTAGAAGCAGCCAAGCTCTTCAAGTGTGTTAATTTAGCAGTCACTGCTAATTTCTGGGCTTTGCTGTATTTGCATAGGAAAACACAACCCTCTAAGCAAGAGAGGAAGTTTCATTCCCAAACTGGTTTCCTATTCTTAGAGGGGCTTTTTATATTTTCACATTAAAAAAAAAATCAGGAACATATTCAATACATGGGCATCTCTAAATAGTATTGATAAGACTCTTACCCAATTTAAACAAAGCATTAGTCCTCCAAATTTCATAGCATATCTATGTGTACATATAATTATATAATACATAAACATATAAAAATATATATTAGCTAATATACAACATACATTGGACAGTATATATTATTATAACCAATATATTTATAATACCCATTATACATTATCCAATATCCAATATATAAGATACACATTAAAATGTATGTAAAGTCAACTAGATAATATTGAAGCTGGAAAAAAGCAAAAACTTTCACTTCTAAGAAAACAATCTTTAATGGCAAGCCAAACCGCCAGAGCTGGAGTTACCAATGTACAGCCTCCTTTATTATTCAATTGACACCTTTGTTACTGTTATGCTTATCATTGAGAGTACTTTGCATAAATAAATGAGACTTTTTAAAAATCATATTCTTAAACATGGATATAATTTGCCTCTTACCAAAAAGACTCTCTATTTTCTAGAGAAGGAAACTTACCCGCTGTGTTGCAGTGTTGCAGTATACGAGTCTCTCTCTCTCTCTCTCACACACACACACACGTACACACACTCACCCCTAGAGATTACAACACAGACCTTTCGACTTAAAGTTCAATAAAAATATATTTGACATGTTTCATGGCCAAGCACTGATACTAGAAGCTTGTGAGCAGAAAATCTTATAAATAACTTTTGAAATCGTCTGGACTCCTGGTCGAGTGCTCTTTTGCCAGAATGAATCTTATTTTCTAACTGGTATTCTCCTGATACTAATCTCTTTGGGCTCTGACCTCAATTATCACTATTAGCTACTTATTTCGGCAGGTATATCCTCTTTTGATGCTGAAAAGGCTTCAAAGATTCCTCTACTTTTTTATGCAGCATAGCTCACACATCTCATATTACACAAAATATCCAATTACAAACCATGGTATTCCATGCTTCTTATACTTACAAAATTGTGTAATCATCACCACTATAATGAGAGCAGGATATTTTTTAACCCCAGAAAAGAAATCCCACACCAATTAGCCGTCACTACCATTCCCCCTCCCTTGAAAAATTCACCTACTTTTATGTCTCTCTGAATTTGCCTTTAAAACATTTTACATAAATGGAATCATATCATCTGTGGCCTTTTTTATCTGGCTTCTTTCACTCAGCATAATGTTTTCAAAGTTTATGCATGGTGTACCACATATAAATACTTCATTCATTTTAATGCCTGAATAATATTCTATGTTATGGCTATACCACATTGTACTTATCCATTCATGACTTCATGGAAACGAGTTGTATCCACTTTTTGGCTACTTTAAATAAAATTATTAATACTTAGGTACAAGTGTTTGTATAAGTGTATGTTTTTATTTCTCTTGGATATTATCATGGAGTGGAATTGCTGGGTTATAAGGCAATGGCACCCCACTCCAGTACTCTTGCCTGGAAAATCCCATGGATGGAGGAGCCTGGTGGGCTGTAGTCCATGGGGTCGCTAAGAGTCAAACATGACTGAGCGACTTCTCTTTCACTTTTCACTTTCATGCATTGGAGAAGGAAATGGCAACCCACTCCAGTGTTCTTGCCTGGAGAACCCCAGGGACAGGGCAGCCTGGTGGGCTCCCGCCTATGGGGTCACACAGAGTCAGACACGACTGAAGCGACTTAGCAGCAGCAGCAGCAACAGGGTAAATCTATTTTCAATCATTTAAGACACTGCCAAACTGTTTGTCAAAGTGATTACATCGTTTTGGATTCCTCCAGCAACACATGAGGGTTCTAAATTCTCCATGTCTTTTCCCACATCTTAGTGGATATAAAATGGTACCTCATTGTGACATAGGATATCTTTCCATTTATCGACATTTTCTTTAACTTCTTTCAATAATGCTTTATAGTTTTCGGTGTCCCAGGGGCATGACTTCTTCTCTCAGCCAGGTAATTGACAACTCTGCCTTAGCCTTCACTTCCAGAGCCTCAAGGTCTGCCAGAGTGAGAGTGTAGGGACTTCTTGGGCCTTTACTATTGGTGTGTAGATCCCTCAGCATGCACACAGCCTGCATCTGTGTGTGGCCTTACAGATTCGCAAGAATATGTCAAAGTTTTTCAAAACCCTGATGAGGTACCAGTCCTCAACTTTTTCTTTTCAGCATTTGGCTACTTTTTTTTTTCCCCTAACTATTATCCCCACTTCAGGGATCCTCAAAGCTAAACTAAAAATACTTTTGACAAATGCCCTTGGAAAATAACTTATTACTAAATGAGCTTTGAGTCAGAACAAATAAAGTAGCCTTAAGTGGGGTACTCCAGGGAACTGCCAGACAAGTCAAATAACAATTTTCTAGAAATAAGGCTTTGAAAGAACTCCAGCTCCCTTCTGTGCCCTTTGGTGGTTTCCTGGGTAACAGGTTTTCAGTGTGATTGTGGACTGCTGGCTTTAAACTCACCAGAAAGTTCAAGTGAGGGGAATGGGAATAAGGCAAATTCAATGCCACAGTGATCACTGTTCTTGCTGAGATTCAGCCAGTTTTCTTGAATAAATGCTCCTCAGATTGCTGCAAGCTTTTGTTTAATCTCCAGAGCTCTGAAAAGTTGATCCTGGCAATTTTCCCCCCAGTTTTCTCATGGCAAAATGAAACAAGAGAATTTCTGGAGCTATTTATTCTATCAGTTTCACTCAAGTCAATCCAAAAATCCTCCTTTTCTAAAATCCCAATTCTTCAATTTGATTCAATCTGTCCCCAAATTATATTCTAATCACTTACTTTCTTCTCATCCTCCTCAATTACCAGAATTCTCCACTCCACTCAAACTGATTTCCTTTCTGTTGCCTAAATATGTCGTATTCATTCCTGCCTGAGGCCTTTTTTATGTTCTCCTCACTCACACTGTGCCCTTCCCCGCTCTGTGACCATCAAACTACTGTGCACCCACGGAGTCCTGCTCACGGCCACCTGTTTCCCTGAGCACCCCAACCCACTCAGGTCTTCTCCTCTCTTCTGACAGAACCTAAGTGTCTTACATTCACTGTATCAGCTGACTTTATTTTCTGATACATGGCTCTTTCTTCATGAATCATACTTTACCTAATAAACAAGACTTTAAGCCACTTGAAAATGAGTCCACCTTACAAGTCCACACTTAAATTATGATTACTCCTGAACTGAACCAGACAGAAGTAGACCAGATTCCTTCAAAACTGGTTCACAGCCACTTTCACACCTTCATTCTTCTATCTGTATTTTCTTAAACACAATGTTCCTTCTGGGCACAAATTAAATGAACTGGTATTCCTTCTCTGTAACAGGAGGAAGAGAGACTTTTAAGAGTTGCACCAACTGGCTTTTTTCTATGATGAGCTTCAGAAAACATTAGACATTAGCTTGAAAAATACAGGAGTAAGAGTGAATCTCCCACAAATTTTTCAAGCAGATAAATATGAGAAATGAACAGGTATTCTCTTAAGGTTGATTTTTACCAACTTAGCATATGGTTTATTTAATCTGTTTGATACATTTTTTTTCTTAGTTTCATTATGCATATCCAAGGATTTACTAATGACACAGTAAATTCAAATCAATTTGCTTACTTATCCATTTGAGTAGTAAGGTGTGTGTGTATCTAACGCTCTGCGGAACACCTAGGTAGATGGTAGTTAAACAAAAGATAATAGATAATCATTATCAATATCATCAATAGCAGAGAAAAGAAATTCTCACCACTGAGATTCCTTGAGCTTGTCATAATTCAAATTCCAAGATGTTCAACATGGAAAAGAAAACAGTTATTATGAGGCAATAGTAGGTAAAATATGGTATATTAACAGCAGAACAGAATCATGCATATATTACACGACTGCTGTTGCTGCTGCTGCTGCTGCTGCTAAGTCACTTCAGTTGTGCCCGACTCTGTGCAACCCCATAGACGGCAGCCCACCAGGCTCCCTCGTCCATGGGATTCTCCAGGCAAGAACACTGGAGTGGGTTGCCATTTCCTTCTCCTATGCATGAAAGTGAAAAGTGAAAGGGAAGTCGCTCAGTTGTGTCTAACCCTCAGCGACCCCATAGACTGCAGACTTCCAGGCTCCTCTGTCCATAGGATTTTCCAGGCAAGAGTACTGGAGTGGGGTGCCATTGCCTTCTTCATATTACATGACTATAAACAATTATATTTCCATATATTGAATGTTTGTCACCCCAAAATTCCTATTTTGAAAATCTGACCCTCAATGTGAGAGTATTTAGAGGTAGGGTCTTTGAGAGTGACTAGGTCATGAGCGTATCATCATCATGAATAGCACTGGTACCCTTATAAAAGACACCTCAGAGAGATTTCTTGCTCTTTCTGCCGTGTGAGGACACAGTAAAAAGATGGGTGTCTATCAACCTGGAAATGGGTTCTACCAAGCATCTAATCTCCTGGCACCTTGATCTTGGACTTCTAAGCCTTCTGAATTGTGAGAAATAAGTTTCTGTGTTTATAAGCCAGTCTCTGGTATTTTGCTATGGCAGTCCAAATGGACTAAGACATCTATGTAACATTGTTCAAATAGTAATTAAATCTTGGTCATCAGTCCATCCCCCAAAACAGGCGCTCATGGTGAGCAAAAGAGAAATAAAAAATAATGGACACTTAAGGCCACATACTAACAGTCTCATGAAATAAAACAGTGCTTTTTAATAAACTTATTCAAGTCACTCTTCCTAAGAGGTAGCAAGACCACTTTTCTCAAGTTCCTTTTGATTAGATTTTAAGTACATCCACCTGCTTTGAAAAACTCAAGTGGCTGAGATGAAATAGGGCATCAGTGATCTTCAACCATCATTAAGGCTTTGTTTTCCTAGTTTGAATGATGGTTCAGGTAAAACTTACTTTTACCCCAAGGTGTCAAATATTTCATGAGAGTATATTTTCCTATACTGAAGCACCAAGACTTCTTTTTCCATTTCGCCTTCTAATAGCTTCTGTCAGCCTGGCATGGCTCTCTCTCTGACTTCATGTGCAGCCATTTGTCCTGACTCTGACACCAGTGACATCGGTCTTCATGGTCCTGCCTCAGGGTCTGTGTACTTAGTGTTCCCTTGTTACCATGAAGGCTCCTCCCTCAAGTTCCTGCAAGGCGTGCTCACCCCTAGCCTTAGGTCTCTCCTCCGTGTTACTCTATCAGGAAGGCCTTCCTTGACAACCTGTTTAAACTAGCAACCACCTCAACCTCAGCACTTTCCACCCCACTTCCCTGACTTACCCTTTTCCTTAGCAGTCACCACTAACCGAAACAATATATCTTATTTGTTTATTGCATGCTTCCCCAAACTAGAATGTAAGCTATATAAGATCAGGGATTTGCACCTCTTTCATTCACTGCTTTATCCCCAGCATCTTACATAGAGTAGATGCCTACAAGATACTGCAATGAGGGACTTCCCTGCTGGTCCAGGAGTTAAGAATCCACCTACCAATGAAAGGGACACAGGTTTGATCCTTGGTCTAGGAAGATCCCACATGCCTCGGAGCAGCTAAGCACTCAGACCACATCACTGAGCCTGTGTTCCTCAACAGGATAAACTCAGATGCCTTCAGGGGTTAGGCAGGTAAAGCAAATGTGAGAAAAAGCAACAGAGATGAAAGCATGACAGACACTTTCAGAAACATGATGGGCAGAGCTGACATGAAAGGACACAGCAACCATACTGTTTGCACAATCTGTAAAGCTATTCAATGCCAAAACAGTAAGGTGGCACTATGGTGGGCCACAAAGCTCTCAGAAAAGATGTGAGTCCAAGGGCAAAAGGACCAGTTTCTTTTTAAGGCCACCCCACGGACAAAAGCATGGCTTTGGAGGCATTTTACCACAACCAGAAACAATCACCTTGAAAATGCTCTGAGTCTTGAAAGGCTGCTCCATCTGTGAAATTAAAATTAAAACAGAAACAAAAAAGCTTCCACTGGCCTGATACTGAAAAAAAGAAACTGTCAATTTGGATGTCTCAACTCTCCCTCAAAAGCGAAAGTAAAACAAACATTTTCATTCAAAAATAAGAGATTTTCCTACTCATAGATCTTTCCTGAGAGAAATATGAAAGAATGCACATGAGTAAGAAGAAAACTGATTCTAAACATATGGAGGAAGATGTGAGAAGCATCAACGAACAAATAAATCGGGTTTTAAAAAGTTAGAAACTAAGCCTGAATGGATGGTAAAAGTCAAGAATATTAACTAATTCTAGGAGTTTTTCTTAAAATGAAAACTAAGCTAGATATAAATATGAAAGAATACAGGGAAGATATTGAAATTAAAGAATTCTAAGATCTTACAGTTTTGGAGAAGAATAGAGAGATACTGATTCTTAGCTTTAATCAAAGTATGTATGTGGCAATTGTTTCATCAAAAGAATAGAAACAGCATATCTAAGTCTCAAAGAGCAAACAAGTTAGACTAATATAAGGGAGAAAGTGATTTTAAAATAGAAGCAATGTAAATAGAGAACACAAAATTACTATACAGTGGAATAAATCCAAATGTTTTAGTAACAACTACAAAATAAATAAACTCAACAGCTCAAAGAAAGAGATGCTGAGATTAGATTTTTAACTCTTGTATTTTCCATTGAAGTGGTTACCTTGAGGTGGGAGGGAGGAGATTACTGACATGAATGGAAATTTTTTGGAATGATGGAAATTTTCTATTTTCATCTGAGTTGGGGCTACAGAGGTATATACATAACAATTCAGGGACCTTTACTTGTAAAATCTGTATATTTTCCTATAAGTAAGTCTTTAAACAATGTGACTGTTAATACATATTTAAACAAAGTTAAATACTAAACATGCTTTATATTATTAATTTCAACTTAGCTGATTTTTAAAGTATTTCAAGATAATACATTTTTCTGAATCTCCCTTGAACATTTTTTTTAATCTCCCAGCCACTAGAATTTGAAGGTATACATACAAAAATGTTTGTACTACTTTGAAATGGCAGAAAAAGGGAAGTAGAACTTACAAAGTTATCAGGGGAGAGCTTGTTTTTAGTGGGAGAATCAAGTCAGGCTCCCGGCAGGAGGTGTTCTTAGAATCAAGTCATGAAAGTTGGTTAAGATAAAGAATAGCCAAATGGGACAGGTAAAGTGAAAACATGCCAAGTAGAGGAGTCCAATTGGGCACCCATGAAGGAGGAAATGTCAAGGAAAGAATAGAACCAAGGGTTTTTAGTGCTGGTTTTTTAAGCTTTCCTTCTTTATTCCACAATTATCTATTACTCACCATATGCTAAACACTAGAAACAGGCAAAGAGTAGGACATACAGTCTGTTATCAAGTAGGTTACAAACTATCCTCATGATTTGTAGATTCCATATTTGCAAATTCAGTTAATTAATTTGTAACTACAAAATCAATACTTGCGGCATTCATAATTATTAGAGAAATGCAAATCAAAACTATAACAAAGCATCACCTCTCACCAGTCAGAATGGCCATTATTAAAAAGTCCACAAACAATAAATGCTGGAGAGAATGTGGAGAAAAAGGAACCCACCTGCACTGTTGGTGGGAATGTAAATTGATGCAGCCACTATGGAAAACAGTATGGAGGTTCCTTAAAAACTAAACATAGAACTATCGTGTGACCCAGCAAACCCACTCCTGGTCATTAATCTGGAGAAAAACATAATCTGAAGGATACATGCACCCCAGTGTTCACTGCAGGACTAGTGACAATACCCAAGATATGGAAGCAACATAAATGGATAAAGAAATGGATAAAGATGTGGTACAAACATACAAATGGATAATACTCAGCCATTAAAAAAAAAATGAAATGATGCCATTTCCAGCAACAGGGATGGACCTACTGATTACCATACTAAGTGAAGTAAATCAGCAAATACCCATTGATATCACTTATATATGGGATAGGAAATAGGAAACAGACTTATTTACCAAACAGAAACAGACTTACAGACATAGAGAATGGGCTTTTGGTTACAAAGAGAGAAGGGGAGGCATGGATTAGGAATTAGAGATTATCACATGCAAACTATTACATATAAAAGAGATAAACAACAAGATCCTGCTATACATCACAGGGAACTAGATTCAATATCCTGAAATAAACTATATTGGAAAAGAATAGGAAAAGGCATATGTGTTTATATGTATAGCTGAATCACTTTGCTATACACCAGAAACACAACATTGTAAGTCAACTATACTTCAATAAAAAGAAAATACTTGTGGCAGTTTCACAGTCATCTGTGGACAGGGGTATGAACGGGATGCAATTTGAGTCACTCAAATCCATTTCTGCCGGAGGCCAAACAAGCCAATGCTCTGCCTTCCTGTTTCAGCTTTCACACTGTAAACAAACATCCGTTTTGCACTCTATTTAGTGCTACAGTTCTCATATCTTTACACTTTTCATGGGTGATTTCACTATTTTAAGCTTTTTATTGAAATATGTTTGATATACTGTATAAATTTAAGGTATACATGCTGAGTTGACACATTGACACATAGTGATACGAATGCCATTGTGGTAATTAGCAGGGACAGAAGGGTTTGAGAGTGGGCAAGCAAGGGTGTTCCCAGGAAGGGGCACTGTAAGAATGAAAGAACAGAGAACGAGACATGTTAGGAGAACAGCCAGGATGGAGAAGAGGAACATGAATCACAATGGGGAACCGCAAAAGTTTCTGAGTGGGACAGAAATAAGGAGTCTGCAGCAGAGTACAGGGGCTGGAGATGTGGTATGGAGGCTGCTACAGCAGTTGCCTGCAAATAGCAGGCAACTTGAGCTGGTGAGCCTTGGCAGCAGGGGGCAGAGCCATCAGACAAAGCTAACGTCCTCTGTTCAATCCACTCAACAATGCAGAAGCGGAGAAAAGAAGACAGGTACCCAGTCCTTGTAAACACACCTGAAGTGCATATCTGAACATGTACGCAGGAGACATTCTCTGAGGCCAGAGATCAAGCCAGAGAGGCAGCCCACAAAATAAACCAGCTCTGCAAATACCAGACCCCAGTCTAGGGGATCAGAGCTCTCTGTTTAGGAACTTCACATTTTAGAAGAAGGTAAAACCTGGGCCCTACCCCAGACAGAGAACACAACTGGAGACCCCTTATGAAGCTGGACTCTCAAAGGGCCACACCCACTAGACAAGAGCTAACAGAAAAAGTTTGTGCTGCAGAAACACACAGGCATCTGTGCCCACAGGCCAACCCTTACTCTCACTGTGTGGGCAGAAGGGTCCAAAAGTGAGAATTTAAAGTGAACCCAAAGTGACAGTGCTCCTAGGGCCCTGGCAGAAGCACCTGTCAAATCAGCCTCAAGGAATTCTCTCAAAGTTCCAGTTAACATGGACTCACAATCAAATTTACAAAGTTCACAAGGGAAAAAGGCACCGCAGACAAAAGTCAACAGAAATAACTATCAATACAAGCAGGCCCCAGAAGACTTCAGATATTAGAATTCTCGAATATAAAATATATTGAATGATTAATATATGTAATATTTAATACATTCAAAGAAATAAAGAATTAAAACCCATGACACAGCACTCTGGGTTAAGATGGTTAATTAAATTATCATCTAATTTTGTCCTTCTAAAACCCAGATTAACTTGCAGAATTATAAAGCTAAGGAATAAGCAGCACCACCTCCTTCTGGAATAGGAGGCTAAGAGTTGGGGAGGGCGGAGAACAAGGGAAAAAGGCACCGCAGACAAAAGTCAACAGAAATAACTATCAATACAAGCAGGCCCCAGAAGACTTCAGATATTAGAATTCTCAAATATAAAATATATTGAATGATTAATATATGTAATATTTAATACATTCAAAGAAATAAAGAATTAAAACCCATGACACAGCACTCTGGGTTAAGATGGTTAATTAAATTATCATCTAATTTTGTCCTTCTAAAACCCAGATTAACTTGCAGAATTATAAAGCTAAGGAATAAGCAGCACCACCTCCTTCTGGAATAGGAGGCTAAGAGTTGGGGAGGGCGGAGAGAGAAGCCAATAAAAGAAGGATTGGGTGAACCCTGTTTGAGAATCAGTTAGGTCCTATATCTCCACCTCCTCCCCAATGCCAATGGTTAATAGCATTTCTCCAGCTCTGACAAAGCTCTCCAAGTTTATTCTGTGTGAAACAGAGAGTCTTTGAACTGGGGTATGCAAAGTACATTTGAAGGCCTGTATCCTGTACCAAATGGATATATTTAGATTAACTACCACATGCTTATAATAGTGAAACCTTCAGCCTCCTCCCAGCATCACCAACAGGAGCGTCAGCAGCCAGACCCTTATCTAAGATAGGAGCTTTGTAGGCATTTCTTTGGGAAGCTGACTTAACCTGAGGAAAAACCTAAAGAAAATGACATCAGGGGTTCCACAGAAAATAATTCACCCACATCACTCTGGAGTGAAGCTCAAAGTCAAGTTTCTCAGTTCCCACAGGATCAGAGCCAGGGAATTTTTCAGTCCCTCACTATAAACAATGAGCAAGCAACCAAAGATTACCAGAGATCAAAGGAAGACTTTAAAATGGGAGAAAAATAGAAAAATAAATGAACAAAAATAACTTAGAAGAAATGTCGACTTTGCAGGGGAAAATAAACCTAAAATTTTAAATATATTATTATATCCTCAGAGATAAAAGAATCTGTTGTATCCATGAAAGGAAGGGACACTCTAACAAGGAATTAAAAGGGCTCTCAGAAGAATTTCATATCCTGGGGGAATAATAGTTAATGAGTAGATTCATTTATATTGTACACTTTTCCCTTGAATTATTTTTTTTTCTGACAGATTATTTAAAGCTCAAGATAAAGACTCCTCTCCATTCCCTCAATGTGAAGTCTGTGGAAGATCAGAAAGATGACAGAATAACCATAGGACAGTTCCCAGGATGCTGTTTTGAACACCTGCTGGTGAGCTCCAAATGCTGACAGGGATGATCACCACAAGGCCCACTCTCTATCCCTTGAGAAATACTGACTCTGTAATCACAGGATTGACTCTTGTAATGGTGTCCTTTATATTATTAAACAAACAACAAAAATCACAGTCTCAAATTATAAAGACCTCAAGGCTGATTCACTGACTCAAAACATGTTGTCTCAAAAGAACGAATAGTAACCTCTGAAGAATACTGCAGCTTGCCTTATATGGAAAAATCCAAACAATTTGGCCAACTCAGTACTATATACATATGAAAGCCATGTTCTCTGAAATGTGACAGTATCATTGCTCTGTCAGCACACACTGCAAACTGTGTACCCACAATCAAGACCGAGATGTACAAACGGTCTTCTTTGACCCAATGATGAAGAGGGGAAAAGGACAGAAAAGGGAAGGGGAAGGGGGCATAGAAGATTTTAGAGAAGTTTTGCAGTTCTCATTCATTTTCTTAGTCAGAAGAAACTACTTTTGAGTCCCTGACCAAAATAACCCTGAACAGTAGACTGAGAAGAATTTATTATTGTTCTGAGTTTACAGATGGGAAAGCTGGGATTCAAAGACTTGATGACTTTCCCAAAAATCACACAACTAATATGCTAGAAAGCTAAAATCCACCACCAATTCCGAATATAGACAGTGCATTCCAACTATAACCTGCTACTACTTTCATAAGCTAAAAAAAAAAAAAAAGAAAAAGAATTGAAAGATCTAGCTACAGTTAAGAGTTCCTGGCAAGACTATTCAAGGTTCTTTCCAACAATGCTATTAGCTTCACTGAGTTATGAGTCCTTAGGCAAATTAATGGAACTCTGTGTAATCAGTTTCTCCATTCAGCAATTATGATTAAAATATTAGCTAATATATACGTCTTTAAACATGATGACATGATGCAAATGGAAGGATATATTGCACAGTATTTGTCAATTAAATTCATTAATTAGATGTTTATAATCCTATTTTAGTGTGGCAGGGACAATTTTGGAATTGGGATTTTGTTCCATTTGGATTTTGCTCTGTGGGGACACAAAAGGCTTTCAAATTTTTATCTTCTGTCACAGAGATTTTTCATCTTACCAGAGAGGTTCTGGTCACCCTGCCTCAGGGGCAGGACTATTATGAAAAGGGATTCTTAGCATTGTGGTAAGGGATTTACACTGCACCTGGAGGGAGAAGGGGGTGTTTTGGTGGGAAGACAACTTGAACAAGCGTGTCCCCTCACTGTGTCCATGCTGGAATTGCTTGCACAATTCTTTCTGGTTCACCATTAGAAAATCACAACCCTGTTCTTACATTCAGCTCCACGAAAACCCATTCAAATACCATAGAAAATGTGAAATTGTTATCCCCTGAGGAGGCTACACAGTGCAATGCCAACAACATGAACCAGATTCATCTTGATCCTTCCTTCAGGTCATCAGTTTGAAAGGCAGTCTTCATGCTTATCAGTCACTACCACCGGCACTGTGATCACTCTTGAGTAATCTTCAAAACCAATGCCCACTCCTCCATAATGGCACAAAATGCTGCTCCCCTCTGGGTGCAGCGCATTGTCATTATCCGTTTTACCTCTAGGTCCACACTGATGGCTTCCCTGATGGTTCAGGGAGTCAAGAATCTGCCTGCCACACGGGAGATCCAGGTTTGATCCCTGGGGTGAGACAATACCCTGGAGAAGGAAATGGCAACCCACTCCAGTATTCTAGCCTGGAGAATTCCATGGACAAGGAGTCTGGTGGGCTAAAGTCCATAGGGTAGCAAAGATTCAGACACAACCGAGCAACTAATACACACACACAGCACTGGCAGTGTTCTCATCCCCTTTTCGGGTAACAGTCCTGACCGATCATAATCTAATATCCATTTCATCCCTTCCAGTCAATGACTGGCCCAGGATATGGGTGTGTGATATCAGAGTGATCCTGACTGGTATAGACCATCTCCAGATGACAATCTCTATCCATTACATTGTTAAATGGGACAATTGCTATCTGGAGCTCTAGTGCTCAGGAGAGATGGCCACTTGGGGGAGTACTGTACAGACAAGGAAAATAAGCCAACACATGCCTGCTCTGGCTGCAACACAAAATGCCACAGACTGGGTGCCTCAAATAACAGACATTTATTTCTCAAAGTTCTGGAGGCTGGGGAGTCAAAGGTCAAAATAGAGGCTTTTTTTTTTCTTGGCTTGTATATAGCTGTCATTTTGCTGGGTGCTCAGATGACCTCTTCTTTGTGTATGAGCAGAGATAAAGAGGAAGAGAGGGAGAGAGAGGGAGAGAAAGCCTTAATGTGTTTTCTTACAAGGACACTACCCCTATCACCTCAAAGTGTAGGTGTCATTCACTTGTGTCTGACTCTTTGTGACAGAATTCTCCAGGCAAGAACACTGGAGAGGGTTGCCATTCCCTTCTCTAGGGGCTCTTTCCAAGCCAGGGATCGATCACCTCAAGGCCATATCCTAATGACATCATTTAACCTTTATTACTTCCTTCAATTCAGTCAGTTCAGTCACTCAGTCATGTCTGACTCTTTGCGACCCCATGAATCGCAGCACGCCAGGCCTCCCTGTCCATCACCAACTCCCAGAGTTCACTCAAACTCATGTCCATCAAGTCAGTGATGCCATCCAGCCATCTCATCCTCTGTCGTCCCCTTCTCCTCCTGCCCCCAATCCCTCTAAGCATCAGGGTCTTTCCCAATGAGTCAACTCTTCACATGAGGTGGCCAAAGTACTGGAGTTTCAGCTTAGCATCAGTCCTCCCAATGAACACCCAGGACTGATCTCCTTTAGAATGGACTGGTTGGATCTCCTTGCAGTCCAAGGAACTCTCAAGAGTCTTCTCCAACACCACAGTCAAAGGCATCAGTTCTTCAGCGCTCAGCTTTCTTCACAGTCCAACATTCACATCCATACATGACTACTGAAAAAACCATAGCCTTGACTAGACAGACCTTTGTTGGCAAAGTAATGTCTCTGCTTTTGAATATGCTATCTAGGTTGCTCATAACTTTCTTTCCAAGGAGTAAGCGTCTTTTAATTTCATGGCTGCAGTCACCATCTGCAGTAATTTGGGAGCCCAAAAAAATAAAGTCTGACACTGTTTCTCCATCTATTTGCTATGAAGTGATGGGACCAGATGCCATGATCTTCATTTTCTGAATGTTGAGCTTTAGGCCAATTTTTTACTCTCCTCTTTCACTTTCATCATGAGGCTTTTTAGTTCTTCTTCACTTTCTGCCATAACGGTGGTATCATCTGCATATCTGAGGTTATTGATATTTCTCCCAGCAATCTTGATTCCAGCTTGTGCTTCTTCCAACCCAGCGTTTCTCATGATGTACTCTGCATAGAAGTTAAATAAGCCAGGTGACAATATACAGCCTTGACGTATTCCTTTTCCTATTTGGAACCAGTCTGTTGTTCCATGTCCAGTTCTAACTGTTGCTTCCTGACCTGCATACAGATTTCTCAAGAGGCAGGTCAGGTGGTCTAGTATTCCCATCTCTTTCAGAATTTTCCACAGTTTATTGTGATCCACACAGTCAAAGACTGGCATAGTCAATAAAGCAGAAACAGATGTTTTTCTGGAACTCTCTTGCTTTTTCCATGATCCAGCGGATGTTGGCAATTTGATCTCTGGTTCCTCTGCCTTTTCTAAAACCAGCTTGAAGATATGGAAGTTCACGGTTCACATATTGCTGAAGCCTGGCTTGGAGAATTTTGAGCATTACTTTACTAGCGTGTGAGATGAGAGATCTTATTATCTCAAATACAGCCACATTGATTTACGGCTTCAGTATATGAAGTTCAGGGACACAGACAGGTTAAGTCCATAATGGCACATACAATCAGATCCTAACAGAGAGGAGAACAGTTGAACAGCCAGGCTTTGCATCCACAGCTCCAGGCCCTGAGGCCACACCTCATTTAGCTGATCTCTCTTGTTTGCTTGCTACCCTGGTTTTTTCCTAACCATGTTAGTGATATCATTCATGTTAAACCCAAGCTATATCTGGTTAGGCTTATGCTGGTGGCAACTAAAATATCCTGATTAATATGTTGGATACATTGACAATCAGAATGTAGAATTTCCAAATGAGGAATACAAGCATGCCGGCTTCATTGACTGAACACCATCGTGCACCAGGAAGAGTGAGATGGCTGGAAGAAATAGCACCCTAGATCCGTCCACACACTGGGCAGCAGTCCCCATTAAAGTTAAAACTCTGACCCCCCCCCCACTTTCCCCATAAGAGATGGATAAACTGAACTTCCCTAGTTTCTGAAGCATCAGGTTGAAAGAGTTGGTTTCAGAGTGAGAAGCACTCAAATTCTAACCCTGGACCTACTCCCTACTTGTGTTCTGATAAGTTACTCAGCAACTCTGAACCTCATCTTTGTCATCTAAAGAATGAGAATAATACCAACATCACCTGCTTCCCAAGGATGGTGTGGGCAGACATGAGAGAATGTGAGTATAGAGCCCACCCTTGTGACCAGCACCTAGGAATCTCCCAAGATGCACTGCTTCCTCTTTGCACAGACATGCAGGTGCCCGTCCCTCACACAGGAGGGAACTTCAGCACTCTCGTTGGCTGGAAAGCACCTAAAACTCCTCCTGTGGGAAATTCCAGGCCTCCAAACATTCACAGAGTTCCTGAAAGGAGGCCAGGCAGGTCTCAGAACAATAGGCTTTTTCATTCTCCTGCTGGAAGATGCTGCGGCTCCACATAGAACCTTTCACCCCGGACTCTGTAAGCCAAGTCTAAATTCAATTACTGTGAAGTTACTAAGCATTAAACAAAAAAATCCCAACTGGTAGTCATCACTGCTAATTAACTGGTTCCCACTCACTGCTGCTGCCTGCCTTTCAGCAGTGGGCTGACAAGGAGAGCTGTCAAGCACTTGCCTGCGGGGTGGGCTTGAGCCACCACGACTTGATTTGAACTGACAGGGCACAGACAGCTAATATCAGAGCCCTCTTTAGGCGATCCATGTGACACTAGAGGCACACTCACAGGAGGGGCAGAGCAGTGGATATAGGACTGGCCAAGACATAGAACAGACATAGGTTATGGTGAGGAAGGGGTTCAAAAAGAGAGGTGATGGCCCCAAAAGAAAGTAGGGTACAAAAGTGGTTAGTCAAGTTGCAATTCAGCATTACGCTAGCATTATCTTGAAATATTTATGATTTATGAGTAATTACTGCAGGAACTTGGCAAATATTGGTTGGATGGATAGATGGAAAGATAAATGCCATAAAATTGTATGGAACAGCTTTCCATTTCCATCTGTCATTTTTTTAAAGAGCTTCTGAAATTCCATCTATCCTCCTTCAAGGAACCAATTTGCTTAAAGCCCATTAAGAAAGATATTTATCGCCAAACTCTGAACATCCCTGCCTTAGGTTCCCCATTTCCTGTCCCATACAAAGTAGAAGGGCTACATTTACCAACTTGTTTGAAAAGATGTGTATGGGTGTCTGTCGGCCTGTCACATATAACAGAGAACTGGCCACATCTGCATAATTTACTATGCACAGTGGCCACATTAACAGAAGTCACAGCACACAGGAAGAGGCCTGGTTCAGACATGTGCTACCATGGGTAGGGTTTTGCTCATTCAGTAGGGCAATTCCACTGACCATCTGGGTCCACCCTGTCCAAGATAACTATCTCTAACCACACCAATTAGATTCTCTTCTGCTTCCTAGTAAAGTGAAGTGTTAGTTGCTCTGTCGTGTCCAACTCTGTGACTCCATGGACTGTAGTCCGCCAGGCTCCTGTGTCTATGGGATTCTTCTGGCAAGATACTGGATGGGGTTGCCATTCTCTTCTCTAGGTGATCTTCCCAACCCAGGGATCGAACCTAGGACTCCCACATTGCAGGCAGATTCTTTACCATCTGAGCCACCAAGAGGCTGTAAGGACTGGTCAAAGGACCTATTCAGTTCAGTTGGTCAGTCATGTCCGACTCTTTGCGGCCCCATGAATCGCAGCACGCCAGGCCTCCCTGTCCAACACCAACTCCCAGAATTTACTCAAACTCATATCCATCGAGTCGGTGATGTCATCCAGCCATCTCATCCTCTGTCGTCCCCTTCTCCTCCTGCCCCCAATCCCTCCCAGCATCAGAGTCTTTTCCAATGAGTCAACTCTTCACATGAGGTGGCCAAAGTATTGGAGTTTCAGCTTCAGCATCAGTCCTTCCAATGAACACCCAGGACTGATCTCATTTAGGATGGACTGGTTGGATCTCCTTGCAGTCCAAGGAACTCTCAAGAGTCTTCTCCAACACCACAGTTCAAAAGCTGAACAATTAAATTACAACTAAAGAAAGAACTGTAAAAAGTTTGTTAAATTGTTAAGAAAGTATAAACACTGTATAGAGAAGATTACTTTGCGGATCTTGCATTAAATAGTAAAGCCTCAAAAAAAATAGTTGTCACGAAAAGCCCTCTTTTCAGCACCACACCATGGTAACAAAAAGGGTTCTGGAGTTCTCCCAGGCTCCTGTTACAAGAGAACATATTACAGACTTGTCCCCATCCATCACTCATTCCTCAAAAGAACAAATTATTAACCACCCCAAAGTCACTATGCACTAGTTATGACCTGTGCTGTTCTAAGGGGCATTTCTAGGGCTGTGGGGTTTTGTTTCAGGGAGAATTAACTGTTCAACTCTTTCACATCTTCCCCTACGGGAAGATCTCAAGTTAATTAAGAGTGAGGATGGTACAAAGTCATCATCACAAAGTGGGACCTGAAGAGGGTGCTCTTTCATTCACCTTACTATTTCCCTCTTCTTGCTTTCCACCCTTCCCAAGCCAGAGTCCAACCCTCCTCAACTGCCAATGACTAAATGTATTTGTGCTCAAGGGCTTCCCAGGTGGTGCTAGTGGTAAAGAACCCACCTGCTAATATAGGAGACATAAGAGACTCAGGGTTCAATCCCTGGGTTGGGAAGATCCCCTGGAGGAGGGCATGGCAACCCACTTCAGTATTCTTGCTGGAGAATCCCAAGGACAGAGGAGCCTGGTGGGCAATAATCCATGGAGTTGCAAAGAATCGGATACAACTGAAGCGACTTAGCACACACGCAAGCACACTATGCTCACAAATGGTAACAATGGAGCCATTTCCGTCACCACTCAGGCTGCAAGTCTGGAGTGATATTCAGTGACAGCCAAGGAGTCTACAGAAGTACATCAAAGGCCACATTTAAAACTAGTCTGAAGCCAGCCTAGTTTTCTGAAACAAGCTGAAGCAGTAGCCAGGAAATATGGTAATACAACTCCAACAACTTCTGTGCACACTTTTATTGACTCAGGAAGTGAAGGGTTCAAGCCTTACCTGCTCAGAGTTGCCCTGCTAGCCAGCTCTCCAGTATTTAACAAGTCCATGCTAGTCTCTGAACTGACAACCCCAGGATAAGCATTCTTTAGGAGAAAAGAGGATGTGAATGGCTGCCCAGCTTCTCAAGCCTGAGCCTCTGTCTTCTTCAAGTTGGGCAGTGGCCCAGCCATCAGGAGTCTCAGAAGTTGACTTTAGCCCAGATTTGAATTAAGTACCAATATGTTAGTATCATCATATTTCACCACATCTCCCACATTCAGTGACATGCCCGGTGACATCCCCTGAAAACAGAGATACAGTGACACTGTCCTATTGTTCTCTACAGCCACAGCTGCCACCTCCTGCAGAGGGAATGTGGACCCAGTCACCAGAGTCTCCACCTCCCCTTATTGTCTCACCCTGGACCACACGTTCCCACTGCCTGTCAGCCTCCAGCAAGCACTGGAGTTTGTGGTACCTGACTTACCAATAACTCTGCAGCAAAATCTTTGAGATCCAAATCAAAATACAGGTTTCCAAAAGTGGGCGAAACAAAAACAATTGCAGGGCTTTTCTGCTAAAAACCTCTGAAGTGATTGAGAATTTCCCATAATACTCGGACCTAGCTCAGGTGGTACTAAAAAAAATAAATAAATAAATGACACATATGTAGCCTACCCACTCAAGGGTCTTCCCCTGTGGCTCAGATGGTAAAGAATCCACCTGCAATGTGGGAGACCTGGGTTCAGTCCCTGGGTTGGGAAGATCTCCTGAAGAAGGGAACAGCTACCCACTCCAGTATTCTGGCCTGGAGAATTCCATGACGGTATAGTCCATGGGGTCACAAAGAGTCGGACCCGACTGAGTGACTTCCACTTTCACCCCCTGAAGTGCCCACCATATAATAGAAATAGATGCTGATAATGTCCCCTTCTTCCTAGGACACAGGCCTTGGTCTCTAACATTCTAGGAGCTTTCTCGGCTTTGTCTCTTCACCCAGCAGGGAGAGTGACGTGTAGCTAATTCGACTCCATGTTTCAGTCTCATTTGTTCCCATTTCTTGTCCTTGAAATCCTTCCCCTCCCTTACTATGCTTCTTTTCCTTTTTCCTCCACTGCTTTCTGCACAGGACACTCTGTCCCCATCTGCTACTGTGCAAACCAGAGATTACTAACTCAAAGGCCTTCAGGATCCCAGTAGGCCATATAAATTTGTGAAATCACCAAGCATAAGACAACAATAAAACTGAAGCAGTTATTTAGATGGTGAACTGCCAACTGAAGCAGTCCACAGCCTAAAGTCATTCACACGCAACTAAAAAAGAAAGAAAGAAAGATGGTAATGATAACCCTGTATGCGAGACAGCAGAAGAGACACAGATGTATAGAACAGTCTTTTGGACTCTGTGGAAGAGGACGAGGGTGAAATGATTTGGGAGAATGGCATTGAAACATGTATAATATCACATGTGAAACGAATCACCAGTCCAGGTTCGATGCATGATACAGGATGCTCAGGGCTGCTGCACTGGGATGACCCAGAGGATGGTATGAGGAGGGAGGTGGGAGGGGGTTCAGGATGGGGAACACGTGTACACCCATGGCAGATTCATGTTGATGTGTGGCAAAACCAATACAATATTGTAAAGTAATTAGCCTCCAATTAAAATAAATAAATTTATATCAAAAAAATAAAAAAGAAAGAAAGAAATGCTACTATGAATGAACCAACCATTCTACTGCTGGGTTAGAACAGCTGGCCAACAGTTTGCAAAGAGTATTTTAAACATTCAAACATAAAATCTGGGTTCCAATTCCCAGTCTAAACAAGTTGATTTCCAAGCTTTTTGATGTGTACATCCTGGTCAGCAAATTATATGCAGCATGAATGTTCACATATTCATTCAATGTTCACATATTCCTTTGTAAGTTATATCCGTTTATCCCTGCATCGAGTTTTGAACTTTCAAAACAAATACGAGGGAACCAAATTGCACAGACACTGAAGCACCACTCATATTCCCCTTTAGACCTGAAAGAATTCCCAGCAGCTGGAGAGAGCTCCCTTGTCCAGGGTCACATCTGTTTCCAGGGCCGCCTGCATACAGGACTGGTCACTAAGGAGGGTGGCACCCTCTCGGCAACTCAGGAGGTCTCTGAAAAGCTTTCCCAACTCACAGCTCCTTGCAGGTGAGCTGAGGTGTCTGCTGGGACTGGACCACAGCCCAGCTTTTTCCTCTTGTCCTCCCCAGCCCTCCTTCCTTCACTCCCTCCACAGAAGTTCACCAACACCCACACTCTAAAACATCCCCTGTCTGTTAAACTATCTCAGAGTCTACTTTCTGGAACTAAGTGGCGTGAATACAAGTTTTGATATTTTTTTCTTCCACTACAAAGGGCTGCCTTACTGTTTGGGTGAACAATGGTCTTAAGTCAGTGCAGCACAATAGAATGTTCTGGAAAGAGAAAAATATACACTATGGCAGCCACCAGCTACACGTGGCTATGGAGATTGTGATTAGTACAACTGAGGAGGTTATCATCTTAAATTATTTAATTATAATTATTTAAATTTAGGTAGTCCCATTTGCTGGAGAAGGTAATGGCACCCCACTCCAGTGCTCTTGCCTGGAGAATCCCATGGGCGGAGGAGCCTGATAGGCTGCAGTCCATGGGGTTGCTAAGAGTCAGACATGACTGAGCGACTTCACTTTCGCTTTTCACTTTCAGGCATTGGAGAAGGAAATGGCAACCCACTCCGGCGTTCTTGCCTGGAGAATCCCAAGGATGAGGGAGCCTGGTGGCCTGCCATCTATGGGGTCGCACAGAGTCGGACACGACTGAAGCGACTAAGCAGCAGCAGCAGCCCTATTTGCTGAGGAGCAATTAGTGCAGGTATAAGCTATTTGTATCCCACATGGGCAGACTGAAAGGGTCCAGAGTTATTATTTTCTCAATATGAAAAGAGGAACAAATGTGCTGCATTGAATAAAATATATATGTAGGTCGCCATTTAATTTAATCACCATAAGTTGTAAAAATAAAAAATCACTTCCTCCTCTTGTCAGATGAAATATTCAGTAACATCCCCAGACCACTCCTTTGAGCTGCACACATCAGCTGTCATAATGAGTTAGCTAGGCAGATGCTCAAGGGGCAGAGACAAGGCCTGCCATCTGCTTCCATTTGATCGTTCAGCTCTGATGTAAGTGAACATTCCCCTATCAAACAGTCCATTTTCTTCCCATGAACATGAAGTCTCCATTTAAGATTTCTGACCAAGAACCAGCAGCTCCCACCTTGGAGAAATGCTGCCGCCAACCCCCAACAAAGCTACTAAGAGTTTGCTCATCAGCAACCGTGCAATGATTGGGTAGATTGCTGGGAGCATATTTGGAAGCAAAGGGAGGACTCCTTCACCCCCAACCCCTCTGGACTCCAAATGTAACTGCTAAATGACTGTGCTGGGCCCAGAATGTTACTCAATGGCTTATAATTTTGAAGTTGCTTAAGAAATGGCCAATGCAAGAGGGACACATTGGCCCTCCTCCTGTCTCCCTGAAAGCAGGAAATAAATCTCTCATGTGAATGTATACTCCCTGCATTTGGAACCAGAAGGACACCCTTATTATCCAAGATAGAGAATTCCTATGTAAACAAACCTGACACACCTACGTAAACAAACCTTGTGACCTCTTTCCTGTACTAGCCCAAGCCCAAACTCTGTTTAGACTCTTCAGTAATTGAGCATCCCAAGCCTAAATTTCTTTGTCCTGTAAATTCCTTACCAATTTACTGTTTGTTAAAAACTATAAAAGCTGCTGCTTTGGCCACTTCTTGGGTCCCATTTCTATGAGACTTCCCTGCACGTGATTGACATTATTATTATTGTTTAGTCACTAAGTCATGTCCGAATCTTTGTGGCCCCATGGACTGTAGCCCATTAGGCTCCTCTGTCCATGGGATTTCCTGGGTAAGAATACTAGAGTGAGTTGCCATCTCCTTCTCCAAGGGATATTCCTGACCCAGGGACCAAACCCAAGTCTCCTGCATTGGCAGGCAGATTCTTTATCACTGAGACATTTGGGAAGCCCTACATGTGATTAAAATTTTTCTGTTTCCAGTTCACCTGCCTTGTGTCAGTTTTGTTTTTTGTTTGTTTTTTTTTTAATTAGTCCAGCCACAAGAAGTCAAGAGGGGTGGGGGAGAAATTCCACCTCCCTGACAACTGTAAAGAAAGACATCCCTAAGTGAGATGTACCTGAAGAACACAGTTCCATTTCCATGAGAGATCCTCCTTCATCACTCTCCACAGCCCCTCCCTCCTGCGTAAAGTAATTTCCTGGGTGGTGGTCATCAGAAGCAAGGGGGAAATATACTCAGATCTGGGAGGCGGCAAACCTCGCTGTGCTCTGGCAGCCAATGGAGGGTGTGAGGTGTTAATGCATTAACTACTCCTCTGGAGAAAGGTTAAAGTTTGGGCTTGAATCACAAGTGAAAATGAGCTTGGTGGCCTGGTCGTCACCCCTTGTGGACATTTATCCACAAGTCTACAGAAGCCTCCCCGGGCTGGTGGTCTCAGCTCATTAAAGGAGCAAGACAAGAGAAAAGCAGGGTTAGGTACCCAGAGGGCTTTCAAAGTGGAGCATTGGCTCACTTTCTCTTCAAACAACAGTGAAGCCACATCTGCAGAAGGGGGCCTTTTCTGGGCAACGAGCTGACCACAAACTCGGCACCTTTCTTTCCTCTAAAGGCTTTCACCCCGATGTGTCTGGATGACCCTCTGACTGTACTGTTCTCCCCTTCCTTGGTCCTTAGACCAACTTGACCTCGCTACCCAGAATTCCACTTTGCTAATGCTATCACCCAACTAACGTTTCTTGGACAAGGCTATGAAAGGAGTGACACAGTCCCTGCCTTCATGGAGATGATCGTCTGTCAGGGGGGGTGGATGCTAAACCAAAAAGCACCAGAGAGGAGGAGAAAGAATGTACAGAGAGAGGTAAGGGGGGACCTGAGTCCGGGGGCACAAGGGAGCTTGTTTAAGGAAGAAGTTTCTAAGCAGATGATTCACTCAGTCCCACTCCCCTAACGAAGTTCAACCTGCCTCAGCGTGGACCAGTATCATGAGTGGACCTCCTTCATAACATTTATCATGGTGCTTATCTCCCAGGGCTGTGACTATCTGGGCGCTTCTACATTGTAACTTTCTTCACATGTGGCTGTCACATGACTGTCTACAAACATGCCACTCTCCTTCTTTCCATTGCACATGTTAGAATTGGACTTTCCACTCTTCCTTAGGAAACATCTTTGGCACCAGACAATAAAATGTGAGTAAAAATAGCATGGGTCACCTATGGACAGAAGCTTTAGAAGCCAGGATGCAATTGACCACGGTCACCGCAGAGACCCTGCCACAGAGACCAGAGGTCACGTGACAAGATGAAGCCACCTGGGGCTGGGAGCCCGTTGGTCTGCAACCTCAGGAGCTTCTCCAGGTAAAATCTGAGACTGGGCCCTGTACATGGAGAGCAAGGAGAGATGGAAGGAATAGGTAGGCCCTTCCAGAAGGTAAGTGACAGTTATCATAAGCAGAGGAACTTTTGAGGCTTGTCTCAGGTGGCAGCTGACAAGCGAATCTCCATCTCTACCTACCAGAATCTTAAAAGTTCATATAGAATCCATAACAGGGTCCAGATGATCTCAACATTGTACTATCTCTCAAGACTATAGCTTTGAAATGGCTGCTAGCATGGGGAAAGTAGGTGAAATGTACATTCCAAGGAGAGGGGATGGATGAGGGTCAACTAGTGGCCATGTCCTGTGGATGTTCCAAACAAAGCCTCCCGCTAACTTCACATGGATGTCAAGCGCAGATACAAAATAAATGTGTTAAACTCCTGAGATTTGGAGACTTCTTTGTTACTGCTCTATAATCTAGCCTAGCTGGCTATTACAATATGTTAGTTCCCCCTGGGCTGTGAGCTCCTTAAAAACAAGAGTTGCTTATCTATTTTTGTGTCTCCTAATGCCCAGCACACAGTAGATGCTCAGTAAATGTTTACTAGAGAGTTTTTAATAATGAACCTAAGGAAAGCTCAATTTAGGTACTGTTTTTAAAAATGATGAGATAATCAGAAAATTGATCACTGCAGGCCACCAAGATAGGAAATGGTCATTGTGGAATCAACGGAAGCAACATCACCGGCTGGGACATAGATCATACATCATGTGCTGTGATCTACAATAACATTCATGTAAAGAGACCAGTTATTTGCTTAAAATGCTAACTTGCATTGAATACAAATAAGAGCAAAGTGAAAAAAGTTAATAACATCCTGAGTCACATCCATTATTTTTGTAATTGCATCTCTATTGAAATGACACTAGGGGGAATTAGTTTCATATTCACATACCAAGGAGAAAGGATCAGTAATTAGGGGGGAAGAACCCATTCCCCAAGGTTTTCTTGGAATATACTCAATTACTTCCTCTTGAAAAACTTTATCTATTTTTTTGGAAGCAGTTTTCAAGTTCCTGAGTCATCCTATTCATAATGCTTCATCTGCAATTATTTTTCTCATTGTATCTTTCATGGAATACATTTCCAATTTCCTGCTTAATTCCCTGTCTACAACTCATGGATATCTAGCCTTGGCATTTGGGGTTGGTGCATATGTAAAGTAGTAATGCGCTACTGTATTCTTCCAAATAATTAAAGGACAAATATTTGTTCCTGATTACACCTTGCATTACCCATTAATTTGGAAATAGATCTTTGCTGAGAGGATAAAAGCAGAATTTGCCATAAATTTAGAAAAGCATGTCCTTTTCTAGACTATCTCTGTGAAAAGAAGTCATTAATGTTACCCTTTAGTACAGTTTCAATTTACATGTTGTTGAGGAATATGAGCCACTGTGAATTCTAATTAAAAGGTTATTATCCAAGCCAGTGTTCAAGGTAGGCTAATTGCTGTAATAAATAAACCCAAACATGTGAGGTTCAAACAATAGAAATTTATTTCTTGCTCACTTAACAGTCTTGGATGGTGTTCATACATTTTCAGAATGCAGTCAGCTCTCCTCTACATGATCATTCCAATGTCCCTCCTCCCAACTCACTGGCCTTTCTCCTGATCCACATTCAGCCACTGGGAGGCAAACAGCATTACTAGCATGGGTGATGGGTAGGGGACAGCCCTGGAAATAATACACAACCTTTCCACAATGTTACTGAACCTCAGTCTGATGCAAGAAAAGTTGTCTAGGAAAAAGATACAATGGATTTAAGAAACATCTAGCATCTCTGCCACAACCAACTTCAGGTTGATGTGCAAACACCACTGAGACAAGAAAACAGATGAAAGAGACAGACATATAATGAACTGGGCTTGGTTGTTCATTTTCTTGGTATATTCTAGCCACAGCACCAGTGACACAGAATGACATAGGGTCTGACCAACTTTTATCATTTACCATTTCCCCTTCCACAACATATCACTAGGAGGTGGGTAACACCATAAAAATATGTATCAACTATTCAATGGTCAGTCCAGCAGTTCTCAAAGTGTGGCCTACAGATATTGAGGGGCCCCTGATACCCTTTTCAAGGGAACTAAAGAGGTCAAAAACATTTTTATAATCAAACTAAAATGTTATTTGCCTTGTTCATATGTTGACATTTGCATAGATGGTACAAAAACAGCTGGTATTTCAGCATAAATCAAGGCATGCACTCACAGCTAGAAAAGAGGTGGGAGGGCCAGGGGAGTAGAGTAGGTTCATTTAAGAATTCTTGATGAAGTAATAAAAATTATTTGTATTAAATTCCAAATCTTGAGGACACATTTTTAATATTTTATGTGTCAAACTGGGAAGTATACATCAAGTACTTCTGCTACATGCCCAAGTGTGATGGCTGTCTCAAAGGAAAGCACATGTGCAAGTGTTTGAAATGCACAAATAACTTTTCTTATGAAACAATTTTTACTTGAAAAATTTTAAAAAGCACTAGCCAATGACAAAATTGGAGCTGTCAAGTGAAAATTCAAATTTGGGGGAATTTGTATACAACACCATGAGCTTATTAACAACTTCCCAATACTTAAAAGACTTCTGATAAAAATCAGTGATAATATTAATAAACAGGACTTTTTCCTTTATATTTGATGAGCTATGTCAGTTTCATAACTCAGTAAACCAAATGAACAATACATAATGTTCCAAAATCATGCATTCAGAAAAGTTTCAAAATGAAAGATAGACTAATGGATTTTAATGTAACCAAATAATAAAATGTCATTAGTACAATTTCAGTCAGATACCATACAACTGATGTAAAGAAACTACCATTTTTCAAGTTTCAATACAACTTCCAAAATTAATTTCCTGAAAATGCTTTAATATATTTTCCCCTTTGCAACTAAACATCTATGTGAGGCCTACTTAATATATTTCAATAAAAACAACATATAGCAACAGATTGAATGTAGAAGCAGATATGAGAATCCAGCAGTTTTTCTATTAAGCCAGACATGAAAGATATTTGCAAATTTGTAAAATGATGCCATTCTTCTTGATTTATTTTTATTTTTGAAAAATAACTTACACTGCATGAAGTATATTAAAATGTAGTAAACATATTATTGCTTTTTAATGAACTAAAATTTCTTTTCAATTTCTGTTTTAATCTCTATGATTAAATTCACAAACAGTGAGGAAATCATGACATAAACAGGTTATTAATTTAGCAAATATTAAGATACCTTTTTATCTGTGGAGATACAAAGATGAATATAACATGGTTTCTGCCATTAAATGACTTTCCCAAGCTTGTGTGTCAGCTTTTATTAACAGACAAGCAATCACACAGACATTATATAATGGCCTGGGATATATCACCTTAGAACTGAGAAGGTTTGACAAAGTTAAAGAAAAACAAACTAAAAGATAAAAATTAATTTAAAAAAAATAAAAAATAAAAAAAAATAGATTCCTCATATGACTGAAAATATACAAATAGATTCCAATAAAAGTGCAAAGGAAAAAAAAAAGTTAAAGAACATTTAGCTTGAATCTAAAAATGTGCTTTGAAGATAAGATTCAGTTTTTGTATTTCAAAGTTTTAGCTTCTCCAGTCCATAAAGTGGGGCAACTATCTACTTCTCAGAATTGATACGAGGGTCAAATGTAGCATTTAAAGTGAGATACAAATGTCACACTTAGGAGGAAGTCCTAAGATGGTGGAGGAATAGGACAGGGAGACCACTTTCTCCCCTACAAATGCATCAAAAGATCATTTGAATGCTGAGCAAATTCCACAAAACAACTTCTGAATGCTGGCAGAGGATACCAGGCACCCAGAAAGGCAGCCCATTGTCTTCAAACGGAGGTAGGACAAAAGATAAAAGATAAAAAGAAAGACAAAAGAGTTAGGGATGGAGACCCATCCCAGGGAGGGAGTCATGAAGGAGGAGAAGTTTCCAAACACCAGAAAACCCTCTCACAGGCGGGTCTGTGGGGAGCTGTGGAATCTCAGAGGGCAACATAACCAGGAGCAAAAATATACACACACACATACACAGATTGCATGCCCAACTGCAACTCCCAGCAGAGAAGTAGCCCAAACGCTCATGTTCACCACCAGCAAGTAGGGGCTGAAGAGGGAGGCATGGGCAGCACTGCTTAGGGTAAGGACAGACTGGGCGTGAATGCCTGAGGACAATCTGAGTGAGCTAACATGAGATAGCAGCCAAACTGCGGGACAGCCAGAGAAAGGGGGGTGGGGGAAAGAGAAAGAGAGAGAGAACTTCCCCACAAAAAGCTCTAACGTAAGACACTGCCAGGCCCGCTCACAGAACAAAGGACTGAACAAATATCAGAGGAGAGCTAGCCGGCTGCGGACTGGCCCATCACCTGCTGGAGGCAGAGAGGCAGGAGGGCAACAGCCAGAGCCAGAAGGCAAAGGGGCAATCTCAGCCCCAGAGATGGCATCCTCTACCAAACTGCGAGCAGGCTCCCAGTTGCTAACCAAGTCTTCCTGGGATTCTGGACAGTTGAAATCCATCAGGAGGGTCGCAGCCAGAGACTAGCTCCCCAGAGGAGACACATGGCACAACTGAGACGGTGCTCCCACTGCACACCCACGAAGCTGAGCGGCTGGGACCAGGGAGGTGACAAGACGCACCATCCAACTGAGGAGAGTGTGCTTGCCAAGCACCTGGTCAGTTGAGCTGCTAGGACCTGGGAAGGGCACAAAATGCAGGCCCAACCAAGTCTGTGCCTTTGTGAAGTACCTGAGAACCTGAACCTGAGCAGCTTAGACCTAGGAAGTGCATGCAACTCAGGGCCCGCTTTAGACTGTTCCCTTGCAGAGCAACCTGGAGCATGAGCAGTATAGACTGGGAAAGCACACACGCTGTGAGTGGGGGCAAACCCAGTGTGGCTCAGACACTGCAAGCACTCCCCACACACACCAGTGATATTTGTTTGCAGTGTTCATCCCTCCTTACAGCACAACTGAACAAGTGAGTCTAAATAAGTGACCACCTTCACTCCCTGTGTCAGGGCAGAAATCAGACGCTGAAGAGACTTGCAAATGAAGGAAGCCAAAATAAACAGAGAAGAGGGAACTGATTTGGAAGTTATAGGTTCAACATATTAAAAGCCTGTAGTTAGCACCAACTACATTGGAAAGGGCCTATAGACTGTGAGAAGAAGTATAACCTGAAACAAGGAATGTCTGAAACTGAACTGACCCCGCACTATTCTCAACAGCTCCAGAGAAATTCCTAGATATATTTTACTATTATCATTTTTAACCTGAGAACCTGAACCTGAGCAGCTTAGACCTAGGAAGTGCATGCAACTCAGGGCCCGCTTTAGACTGTTCCCTTGCAGAGCAACCTGGAGCATGAGCAGTATAGACTGGGAAAGCACACACGCTGTGAGTGGGGGCAAACCCAGTGTGGCTCAGACACTGCAAGCACTCCCCACACACACCAGTGATATTTGTTTGCAGTGTTCATCCCTCCTTACAGCACAACTGAACAAGTGAGTCTAAATAAGTGACCACCTTCACTCCCTGTGTCAGGGCAGAAATCAGACGCTGAAGAGACTTGCAAATGAAGGAAGCCAAAATAAACAGAGAAGAGGGAACTGATTTGGAAGTTATAGGTTCAACATATTAAAAGCCTGTAGTTAGCACCAACTACATTGGAAAGGGCCTATAGACTGTGAGAAGAAGTATAACCTGAAACAAGGAACTGTCTGAAACTGAACTGACCCCGCACTATTCTCAACAGCTCCAGAGAAATTCCTAGATATATTTTACTATTATCATTTTTTAAATTTGTTTTATTTTTTAGTCCTTTATTACTCCTTTAATTTTCATTTTTATAACCTACTGTTACCTTGCAAAAAAAAAAGAGCTTATTTTTAAAGCAAATGTCATATTTGTTTTTATAATTTTGTGATTTTATTTTGTTTTTTTTAATATTGTATTTTTGAGAATCTAACCTCTACTCTAGATTTTTAATCTTTGCTTTTTGATATTTGTTATCAATTTTGTACCTTTAATAATCCAATCCTCATTTTTACTTAGAAATGTGATTACTGGCTTAACTGCCCTCTCCTGCTTTTGACTCTCCTTTATCTCCCCCAGGTCACCTCTATATCCTCCCTCCCCCTTCTCTTCTCAACGCAACTCTGTGACTCTCTTTGGGTATTCTGGACTGTGGAAAACATTAGGGAACTGATTACTGGCTAGATCAGTCTCTCTTCTTTTGACACCTCCACCTCTCCTCCTGGTCACCTCTATCTCATCCCTCCCTCTTCTCTTCTTTCTCTGTGTAACTCTGTTAACCTCTCTGGGTGTTCCAGACTGTGCAGAACACATAGGGAATTGATTACTGGCTAAATTGCTCTCTTCCCTTTTGATTCCCCCTCTCCTCCTCCTGGTCACCTCTATCTCCATCCTCCCTCTTTTCTTCTCCATGTAATTCTGTGAAACTCTCTGGGTGTCCCTCCCTGTGGAGAATCTTTTCTCCATTAACCTAGATGTTTCATCATTGATGTGGTATGGATGGAGAAGTCTTGAGGCTACTGTAAGAATAAGACTGAAAACCAGAGGCAGTAGGCTTAAATCCAAAACTTGAGAACACCAGAAAACTCCTGACTCCAGGGAACATTAATCAATAAGAGCTCATCCAAAAGCCTCCATACCTACACTGAAACCAAGCTCCACCCAAGAGCCAACAAGTTTCAGGACAAGACTTACCAAGCTAATTCTCCAACAATGCAAGAACATAACCCTAAGCAATAAAAAATAAGTGGCCAAGAGTCACATGAAACCCACAGACACCTCAAAACTCACTACTGGACACTTCATTGCACTCCAGAAAGGAGAGATCCAGCTCCACCCACCAGGACACCGACACAAGCTGCCCTAACTAGGAAACCTCGACAAGCCACTCATCCAGCCCCAACTACAGTGAGGAACCTCCACAAGAAAGAGGAACCACAAATTTCCAGCATACCAAAAGGCCACCCCAAACACAGCAATCTAAACAAGATGAAAAAGCAGAGAAATATTCAGCAGGTAAAGGAATATGATAAATGCTCACCAAACCAAGAGGAGATCGGGAGTCTACCTGAAAAAGAATTCAAAATAATGATAGTAAAAATGATCCAAAATCTTGAAAACAAAATGTAGTAACAGATAAATAGTCTGGAGACAAGGATTGAGAAGATGTAAGAAATGTTTAACAAGGACCTAGAAGAAATAAAAGAGAGGCAATTAATAATCAATAATGCAATAATTGAGAGCAAAAACACTCTGGAGGGAACCAACAGTATAATATCTGGGCAGAAGATAGGATAAGTGAGGTGGAAGACAGAAAGCTGGAAATAAATGAAGCAGAGAGGAAAAAAGGAAAAAGAATTAAAAGAAATAAAGACAACCTCAGAGACCTCTGGGACAATGTCAAACGTCTCAACATTTGAATCATAGAAGTCCCAGAAGAGGAAGACAAAAAGAAAGGCCATGAGAAAATACTTGAGGAGATAATAGTTGAAAACTTCCCTAAAATTGGTAAGGAAATATCCACACAAGTCCAAGAAACCCAGAGAGTCCCAAACAGGATAAATCCAAGGTGAAACACCCCAAGACACATATTAATTAAATTAACAAAGATCAAACACAAAGAACAAATATTAAAAGCAGCAAGGGAAAAGAAACAAATAACACACAAGGGAATTCCCATAAGGATAACAGCTGATCTTTCCATAGAAACTCTTCAGGCCAGAAGGGAATGGCAAGACATACTAAAAGTAATGAAATAGAAAAACCTACAACCCATATTACTGTAGCCAGCAAGGATCTCATTCAGATATGAAGGGGAAATCAAAAGCTTTCCAAACAAGAAAAAGCTGAGAGAATTCAGCACCACCAAACCAGCTCTCCAACAAATGTTAAGGGATCTTCACTAGACAGGAAACACAGAAAAGGTTTATAAACTTGAACCCAAAACAACAAAGTAAATGGCAACAGGATCATACTTATCAATAATTACCTTAAATGTAAATGGGTTGAATGCCCCAACCAAAAAGCAAAGACTGGCTGAATGGATACAAAAACAAGACCCCTATATATGCTGTCTACAAGAGACCCACCCCAAACCAAGGGACACAAACAGACTGAAAGTGAAGGGCTGGAAAAAGATATTTTATCAAAATGGAGACCAAAAGAAAGCAGGAGTAGCAATACTCATATCAGATAAAATAGACTGTGAAATAAAGGCTGTGAAAAGAGAAAAAGAAGGACACTACATAATGATCAAAGGATCTAAAAATTATAAATATATGTGCACCCAACATAGGAGCACTGAATATGTAAGGTAAATGCTAACAAGTATGAAACCAGTAACACAATAATAGTGGGAGACTTGAATATCCCACTCACACCTATGGATAGATAAACTAAAAAGAAAATTAACAAGGAAACACAAACTTTAAATGATACAATGGACAAGTTAGACCTAATTGATATCTATAGGACATTTCATCCCAAAACAATTTTATCTTTTTCTCAAGTGCACACAGAACCTTCTCCAGAATAGCTCACATCCTGGGCCATAAATCTAGTCTTGGTAAATTTTTTAAAAAATGAAATAATTCCAAGCATCTTTTCTGACCACAATGCAGCAAGATTAGATGTCAACTATGGGGAAAAAATGATTAAAAATACAAACATATGGAGGCTAAACAACATGCTTCTGAATAACCAACAAATCACAGAAGAAATCAAAAAAGAAATCATAATATGCATAGAAATGAATGAAAATGAAAACACAACAACCCAAAACCTATGAGATTCGGTAAAAGCAGTGCTAAGGGGAATGTTCATAGCAATATATGCTTATCTCAAGAAACAAGAGAAAAATCAAATAAATAACCTAACTCTACACCTAAAGCAACTAGAAAAAGAAGAACCCCAGTGTTAGTAGAAAGAAAGAAATCATATAAATTAGGGCAGAAAAAAAAATGAAAAAGAAACAAAGGAGACCATAGCAAAAATCAACAAAGCTAAAAGCTGGTTCTTTGAGAAGATAAATAAAATAGACAAACTATTAGCCAGATTCATCAAGAAACAAAGGGAGAAGAATCAAATCAACAAAATTAGAAATGATAATGGAGAAATCACAACAGACAACACAAAAACACAAAGGATCATTAGAGACTACTATCAGCAACTACATGCCAATAAAATGGACAACTTAGAAGAAATGGACAAATTCTTAGAAAAGTCTAACTTTCCAAAACTGAACCAAGAATAGAAAATCTTAACAGACCCATCAAAAGCACAGAAATTTAAACTGTAATCAAAAATCTTCCAGCAAACAAAAGCCCGGACCAGATGGCTTCACAGCTGAATTCTACCAAAAATTTCTCAAACTCTTCCAGAAAGTTGTAGAGAAAGGTAAATGTCCAAACTCATTGTATGAGGCCACCATCACCCTAATACCAAAACCAGACAAAGATGCCACAAAAAAATAAAACTAGAAGTCAATATCACTGATGAACATAGGTGCAAAATCCGCAGCAAAATTCTAGCAAACAGAATCCAACAACATATTAAAAAGATCATACATCCTGACCAAATGGGCTTTATCAGGGATGTAAGGATTCTTTAATATCCACAAATCAATCAATGTGATACATCACGTTAACAAATTAAAAGGTAAAAAACCATATGATTATTTCAATATATGTAGAGAAAGCCTTTGACAAAATTCAACATCCATTTATGATAAAAACCCTCCAGAAAGCAGGAATAGAAGGAACATACCTAAACATAGTAAAAGCCATATATGACAAACCCACAGCAAACATTCTCCTCAATGGTGAAAAATTGAAAGCATTTCCCCTAAAGTCAGGAACAAGACAAGGGTGCCCACTTTCACGGCTACTATTCAACATAGTTCTGGAAGACAAAGGTCTATCTAGTCAAGGCTATGGTTTTTCCTGTGGTCATGTATGAATGTGAGAGTTGGACTGTGAAGAAGGCTGAGCGCCGAAGAATTGATGCTTTTGAACTGCGGTGTTGGAGAAGACTCTTGAGAGTCCCTTGGACTGCAAAATCCAACCAGTCCATTCTGAAGGAGATCAACCCTGGGATTTCTTTGGAAGGAATGATGCTCAAACTGAAGCTCCAATACTTTGGCCACCTCATGCGAAGAGTTGACTCATTGGAAAAGACCCTGATGCTGGGAGGTATTGGGGGAGGAGAAGGGGACAACCAAGGATGAGATGGCTGGATGGCATCACGGACTCAATGGACGTGAGTCTGAGTGAACTCCGGGAGTTGGTGATGGACAGGGAGGCCTGGCGTACTGCAATTCATGGGGTTGCAAAGAGTTGGACACTACTGACGACTGAACTGAACTGAACTGAGGACCCAAATTGGCTAACAATAATAACCAGTTTCTTATCTAAGTAATCATAAGTCATCTGTTTAAAGCTTGTTTTTATCATTGGAGAAATACATCCAAAAAACTCAGTAGCCCATGCTTTTTATGTAGTTTGAAAAATCAACAATAGTTAATATATTCAGTTGACAAGTATGTTTTAAGCACCTCCTTAGTGTCTGCCACTTTGCTAGTCAATGGCAACATAAGATGAACATGGTTCTTACACTCTCAAGTCTAAAATAGTCTGGCAGGAAAAATAGGCAACAGCAAGGAGATATTATAAAGCATAATAATATATACTAATATGGCAATTTTGATATTCTAGAAGTACATTTTAAAAGCACTCAACAGATCTTACAGAAATATGACATATACAGAGCAATCATGTAGGACTTCCTAGAAGATCTCAGCCAGGAACTGAAGGATGAGTAGAATCAACCAGATGAAGAGAAAAGGGAACAATCTTTTAGGCAGAGGGCATAGCTACTAACATCTTCTCTCCCTCCAGCTATGACCTAAAGATTTCATCCCCTTCAGAGTAAAAATTCAAGAAACATTTAGAAGTCATCATTTTTCTTGGCCACTCATGTGTATTTGGCAATCCTTTCTTGAAACCCTGGCTTCCCTTAGCTTATGTGACATCACAACACACTTCTTATCTCCTTATTACTCTGACTTTTAGTGCTTTTTGTCATTTCATTCTCTCTCTTTCTCTGTTAAATCTTGACTTTCCTCAAGGCTTTATCCTGTGCCCTCTCCTCTTGACACTCTATGTTCTTTCCCAAAGTAATTGTATTAAAGCCCACAACTTTACTTATGAATTCTGCAGAGTGTCTTACGGTGTTTGTCTCTAGCCTCGACCTCGCCTCAGATATACTGAACACCAACCTCTCCACTCGTTCAGCTCAGAGGCTCCTCAGACTCTGTCCACCAAACATGTGAATCACTCTGGTCTTCTTCCATCACCTCCTCTACAGGGACTGCTCCACTGCCATCCAGTGACCCAGCCCAACACCTGGGCAGTTTTCTTTGACAGACCCTTCTCTATCCACCTCTTGCTTAATTCACCATCAAATCCTACTGGCTTTACCTCCAAAACTTCTCTCAAAACAACCCCCTACTCTGCACATCCTCCATTACTACCCTAATCCAAACCAGGGCATCAGTTGCATGGACTACAACCACCTCCTCATCCAGCAGATACATTCCTCACATCCGGTCAGCCTCCTCTCCATGTTCACTCTGCAGACAAAGTGATCCTTCACAGACATTTTACCCTGCTGCCCCTGCTTGAAATGCCTCAGTGACTTTCAGCCACCGTTAGAACCAACATTCATTTTTCAAAGTCTACAAAGCTGAGCACCATCTGATAGTGCTGACTCACCTCCACCCTCTCCAGCTACGCTGACTTCCTGGGATGACTCATCATCATTAAGGATTCCCTTGCTGGACAGGACTTCGTAAATCTTGTTCCTTCCTATATTAGAGACACTTTTCCTTCCTCTTCTTCCCTCAGTTCAGTTCAGTTGCTCAGTCGTATCTGACTCTCTGCAACCCCATGAATCACATCACACCAGGCCTCCCTGTCCATCACCAACTCCCAGAGTTCACTCAAAATATAAAATACATGTTTTCTTTTTACTAGCAGTCTTTATGGTGATGATTAGAGGTCTCTTTCTCAAAAGATATGGATAAAAATAAAATGAAAGTGACTCACTAGAATTGATTCAATCACCCAGTATAGCAGTACTTTCAAGAAAAGATCTAAAAGATTTAAAAGGACTTTTTAAATGAACAAATTCTTTGCATTTAAAAAATATAAGTACATACCTAAAATAATATATTCCTTTTAAAGGATATAAAGAGAAACACAATTCAGTTCAGTTCAGTTCAGTCACTCAGTCATGTCCAACTCTTTGTGACCCCATGAATCACAGCACGCCAGGCCTCCCTGTCCATCACCAACTCCCGGAGTTCACTCAGACTCACCTCCATTGAGTCAGTGATGCCATCCAGCCATCTCATCCTCTGTCGTGCACTTCTCCTACCCCCAATCTCTCCCAGTATCAGAGTCTTTTCCAATGAGTCAACTCTTCACATGAGGTGGCCAAAGTACTCAAGTTTCAGCTTTAGCATCATTCCTTCCAAAGAAATCCCAGGGCTGATCTCCTTCAGAATAGACTGGTTGGATCTCCTTGCAGTCCAAGGGACTCTCAAGAGTCTTCTCCAACACCACACTTCAAAAGCATCAAATCTTGGGTGCTCAGCCTTCTTCATAGTCCAGCTCTCACATCCATACATGACTACTGGAAAAACCGTAGCTGTGACTAGACGGACTTTAGTCGGCAAAGTAATGTCTCTGCTTTTGAATGTGCTATCTAGGTTGGTCATAACTTTTCTTCTGAGGAGTAAGCGTCTTTTAATTTCATGGCTGCAGTCACCATCTGTAGCGAATTTGGAGCCCAAAAAAATAAAGTCTGACACTGTTTCCGTTTCCCCATCTATTTCCCATGAAGTGATGGGACCAGATGCCATGATCTTCGTTTTCTGAATGTTGAGCTTTAAGCCAACTTTTTCACTCTCCACTTACACTTTCATCAAGAGGCTTTTTAGGTCCTCTTCATTTTTGCCATAAATCTAGGTTGGTCATAACTTTTCTTCCAAGGAGTAAGCGCCTTTTAATTTCATGGCTGCAGTCACCATCTGCAGTGATTTTGGAGCCCAAAAAAACAAAGTCTGACACTGTTTCTACTGTTTCCCCATCTATTTCCCATGAAGTGATGGGGCCAGATGCCATGATCTTTGTTTTCTGAATGTTGAGCTTTAAGCCAACTTGTTCACTCTCCTCTTTCACTTTCAGCAAGAGGCTTTTTAGCTCCTCTTCACTTTTTGCCATAAGGGTGGTGTCATCTGCATATCTGAGGTTATTGATATTTCTCCCAGCAATCTTGATTCCAGCTTGTGTTTCTTCCAGTCCAACGTTTCTCATGATGTACTCTGCATATAAGTTAAATAAGCAGGGTGACAATATACAGCCTTGACATACTCCTTTTCCTATTTGGAACCAGTCTGTTGTTCCATGTCCAGTTCTAACTGTTGCTTCCCGACCTGCATACAGATTTCTCAAGAGGCAGGTCAGGTAAAAATCTCAAGGTTTAGGACTTGCCTTGTAGTCCAGTGGTTAAGAATTTGCCTTGCAATGCAGGGGACTTGGTTTTAATCCCTGGTCAGGGAACTAGGATCCTACATGCCTCAGGGCAACTAAGCCCTCATGCCACATCTACCAAACCCACACTCACACCACAACTAGAGAGAAACCTGAGTGCCACAACAAAGATCCCACCTCTGCAACTAAGACCTGATACAGACAAATATATATGTGTGTATATATATATATATATATAAAAATCTCAAGGTTTAAGCTGAAACTCCAGTAGTGTGGCCACCTCATACGAAGAATTGACTCATTGGAAAAGACTCTGATGCTGGGAGCAATTGGGGGCAGGAGGAGAAGGGGACGACAGAGGATGAGATGGCTGGATGGCATCACTGACTCGATGGACGTGAGTCTGAGTGAACTCCGAGAGTTGGTGATGGACAGGGAGGCCTGGCGTGCTGAAAGCTGAAACTCCAGTAGTGTGGCCACCTCATACGAAGAATTGACTCATTGGAAAAGACTCTGATGCTGGGAGCAATTGGGGGCAGGAGGAGAAGGGGACGACAGAGGATGAGATGGCTGGATGGCATCACTGACTCGATGGACGTGAGTCTGAGTGAACTCCGAGAGTTGGTGATGGACAGGGAGGCCTGGCGTGCTGTGATTCATGGGGTCGCAAAGAGTTGGACACGACTGAGCAACTGAACTGAACTGAATGTTACATTTCTCTTTACTTCTCAAGAATTGCTGCCTCTCAGCTCCAGGAAACCAGTGACTGTATTTCTATTGACTTTCTGCTTGTTTTCTGTAGGCATTGCATCTCTGCCGACATTGATTCTAACATGGAATAAAAGTGAGCTATATCTGCTTGAAATATATCCTACATCTTCTTGAATGTTATCTCATCTCATACATTTACTTCTTCATCCCATTCCTAAAATATATTAAGCTGAATAAATTTCTCAACATGGTAAGTATAAACTGATGTTCCAACACCCTTGTATGAAAGTTCATTTTCTGTCCAACAATGCTTCCTATTGTTATTTCTCTCATTCTTTCTTTCAGAGGAAGGTCTGAATGTCAGTAACTCTGCAGGGCCACAGCCCCCATCCAAGTCCTAAAACTTGTCAGAGACCCAGGCCAGGCTCTGGATTATTCATTTCTCCTTCAAGATTCTAGGTTCCAATAACTCCAGCATATTTCCTCTGTTTGCTAAGAGTGCCAACTTCCTCTGGGACACATCAGATTCAGTTTTAGCCTTTTCATCCTTCCGTCCTGTTTGAACAATTCTTTATATTACATTTTGTCTGCTAAAATGACTGATATCTGTTTTAATGGCTGAATCCTAACTATATTATTGTTATTGATATCAGAAATTAGAGTTCTTTCCCACTCACTGGCTTACAGTTGTCTTAGTAAGGTGGCTGATAACAGACCACCTGACCTGCCTCCTGAGAAATCTGTATGCAGATCAGAAGCAACAGTTAGATCCGGACATGGAACAATGGACTGTTTCCAAATTGGGAAAGGAATATGTCAAGGCTGTATATTGTCATCCTGCTTATTTAACTTATATGCAGAGTACATCATGAGAAATGCTGGGCTGGAGGAAGCACAAGCTGGAATCAAGATTTCTGGGAGAAATATCAGTGACCTCAGATATGCAGATGACACCACCCTTATGGCAGAAAGTGAAAAAGAGCTAAAGAGCCTCTTGATGAAAGTGAAAGAGGAGCGTGAAAAACCTGGCTTAAAACACAACATTCAGAAAACTAAGATTATGGCATCCAGTCCCACCATTTCATGGCAAATAGATGGGGAAACAGTGGAAACAGTGACTGATTTTATTTTTTGGGTTCCAAAGCCACTGCAAGTGGTGACTGCAGCCATGAAATTAAAAGATGCTTGTTCCTTAGAAGAAAAGCTATGACCAGCCTAGACAGCATATTAAAAAGCAGAGACATTACTTTGCCAACAAAGGTCCATCTAGTCAAAGCTATGGTTTTTCCAATAGTCATGTGTGGATGTGAGAGTTGGACTATAAAGAAAGCTGAGTTCAGAAGAATTAATGCTTTTGAACTGTGATGTTGGAGAAGACTCTTGAGAGTCCTTTGGACTGCAAGGAGATCCAACCAGTCCATCCTAAAGGAGATCAGTCCTGGGTATTCTTTGGAAGGATGGATGCTGAAGCTAAAGCTCCAATACTTTGGCCACTTGATGCAAAGAACTGACTCACTGGAAAAGACCCTGATGCTGGGAAAGATTGAAGGCAGGAGGAGAAGGGGATGACAGAGGATGAGATGGTTGGAAGACATCACCAACTGGGTGGACATGAGTTTAAGAAATCTCCAGGAGTTGGTAATGGACATGGAACCTGGTGTGCTGAAGTCCATGAGACCACAAAGAGTTAGACACAACTGAGCAACTGAACTGGACTGAAGGTGGCTAAGCTAGTTGGTAATTCCAGCTTATCTAAGTCCAGTGGGCACAATGTCATCAATGTTGTAGACTAGTGTGTTCTTCTTTGGAATAGCAGGATGATCAACATCCCTGCATTTTATAAGTCTTTGAGGTCTTTTTGTGAAAGGCTTAGAGGACAAATTGGAGTATATCCTGGTGATTCTGTGTGTGTTTGTGTGTGTTTAAATCACTCAGTAATAATATTTGCTGAGTACCTACTATGTATCAGACACTGAGTAAAGGATGAAAAGATGATGAGACAAGAGGGCTGCCCTCAACGAATGTTGTGTTTTTTTTTCTGGAAGAGGCAGTCTAGTAGAAATAAATGTACACAGATAAATTGTAATGCAACCATTAAGTGGTATGATGTAAAATAATAAGTGATGTGGGAGTACTTTATATAAGAAGAAAGCTACCATTTATAGAAAAGATCCTTGAGAATGGTATAAATAAGTTATTTTGGAATTGGCTTGAAGCCAGAAATAGGAGTATAATCCAGGTCTTCTTGTTAGAATAGGATAATGAGCAGGATTCATTTTCTTTTTTCAAATTAATTTTTTCTTTTCCAAGGTCTCTGTAATAAATTTATACTTGCTTTATAGTTAAACTCCAGTACTTTGGCCACCTCATGCAAAGAGTTGACTCACTGGAAAAGACTCTGATGCTGGGAAGGATTGGGGGCAGGAGGAGAAGGGGACAACAGAGGATGAGATGGCTGGATGGCATCACGGACTCGATGAACATGAGTCTGAGTGAACTCCGGGAGATGGTGATGGACAGGGAGGCCTGGCGTGCTGCGATTCACGGGGTCACAAAGAGTCAGACACGACTGCGCGACTGGACTGAACTGAAGAACTCAGTAAATAGTAGCAATAACAACAACAACAAAATAATTGCAGCTAGCACCCACTGAGCACTCCCTGGGTAGTAGGCACATGCTAACCATCTCAGTGGATTCTGTCATCTACTCTCCCAGCCAGATACAACTAAGAAGGATGAGAGTTTCATTTCAACTCCTTTAGTTACCCATATTCTCAGTCTGCCCTAAAAATCCCTGTGGACAGAGGATCCTGGTGGGGGCCACAGTCTGAAGTATTCCAAACAGTCGGACACAACTGAGCAACTAGGCACATGCATTCTCAGTCTTGCGTTAAAAAAGTGGTAATTGTGCACAAGTTTGAATAATTCATGACTCTGTTAGCTGCTCATGTCTATAATTCATTGTGGTCTTTCTCCTTAGAAAACAATAGGCTAGATCACATCTTCACACCATGACCTTGGACCTTTTCCCCAAACTAACTAAAAGCTTTGGACTCTTCCAAGGCAGCACAGACTTGCTTTTACAAGTTGTCCTTTGGAATAGGGACTGACTTCAACATGGACCTCAGTGAGTTAGCAATCTCCCTGTCAAGTGATCTAATTACCATTGTGGATATATTTCTACTCTTTTAGTGAGGCTTCAGTATTCCATGAAGGAGGAGGAGGAAGGGAGGTAAGAAAAAGAGAAGGAGGAAAGGGAAGAAAGAGAGAAAAAGAGGGAGGAAGGGAGGGAAGAAAGGAAAGGTGGGAAGAAGAGAGGGAGGGAGGGAGGGAAAGGACAAAGGGAGGGAGGGAGGAAGGAGAGGGCAAGAGGAAGAATGAAAGAGAGAAAAAGAAAGAGAGGGAGAGAAGGAATGAGCAAACGAAGAAAGGGCAGGAGAAGAGTGACAAAAACAAACAAAACCAGCTTTGAATATGTTCTGCACTGTGAGTCACAGGTGGAGGTACTTTTTAACCTTAAATAACTTTATATGTAATAAAACATTTCTTGTTCCTGGTTTATCCAGTTAAACCAGATTAAAAGGGACAGGCTCAAACGGGAGCTAGATGGAAAGAAACCATGAGATAAACTCTTGGCAATGTCTCCTATGAAGTGCCTGGGGCTCCTGAAGCTATATTTAGTCTTCTGAATCCAAGTCACGTCACAAATACAATAAGGAAGAGGAGCCTGGTGTAACTGATAATGCAGGCTGCTGAGTGTCTTTTAAGGGTATAATTCACACATCAACACCAGTTATTCTTGTTTTTCTGCATCATTCCCTCTTCAGGGACAATTTTAAATCATCTGTGTGTAGACAGTTCAGTCAACTAAAAGTAAAATTTTCAATTTTCATAAAATAAATCCTATACAAAGAAAACAAGTGAGCATAAGGAAATGTTATTCTCCTCTTTGGGGTATTTTTCTTTCTATTTGCTTCTTCCCTTAGCACAATAGATAAGTTTATTCATCCCAGCACAGGCTGTGTGCTGAGACTCATAACTTCAGAAAATATTTAGCACCCAGCGCAGTATTCAAAGACTTTGTGCTAAACCCTAGGGATGAAAGGACAAGCAGCACTGAGCCCCTGGTGTCCAGAAACTTATTGTCTAGAGATGAATACGGAGAAAGAGACAAGCAGCATGGAAGTGCTAAGCCAGGGAAATTCTGGAGACAGATGAAGTACCAGGTCTGAGCACATATCACCATTGAGTAGGTGGAATCAGAGAAGGCCCCCTGAAGGTAACACATAGGTTGAGAGGGAAAGAATTTAATATCAGTCCTTTATTCAACAAATATTTATCAAGGGCTTCCCTGGTGACCCAGGGATTAAGAATCCACCTTGCAAAGCAGGGGACACCTGTTTGGTCCCTAGTCCACAAAGATCCCATATTCCACAGAGCAGCTAAACCCATGAGCCACAACTACTGAGCCCACACTCTAGAGCTGATGCTCTGCAACAGAAGCAGCCACTGCAACGAGAAGCCAGTGTACCTCAACTAGAAAAGTAGCCCCTGCTTGCCACAAGAGAAAGCCTGCACGCCACCACAAAGACTGTCAGAAATGAAAGAAATCTCTAAAAATTAAAAGCTAAGCTTACTGAGCCTCTTATCTACACAAGCACTGTTATAGACCTTGGGGATACAGTAATGAACAAGACAAAACCCCTGCTCTCTGGTAGTTATTGAGAGAGACTGACAGCAAATAAGTAGATAATGAATATATACTATCACTTTCAGTGCAGCTCAGTTCAGTCGCTCAGTCGTGTCCGACTCTTTGTGACCCCATGAATCGCAGTACGCCAGGCCTCCCTGTCCATCACCAACTCCCGGAGTTCACTCAGACTCATATCCATTGAGTCCGTGATGCCATCCAGCCAACTATCACTTTCGATACTGATAACTACTAGAAGAAACCAAAGCAAAGTAAGGAAATAGAAAGAATTTCTGAAGAAATAGAAAGTAACAAGACAAATAAAACAAAATATATTTTGTTTAAAAATTGCAATAAAAAAGAAAGAAATGGCAAGTCAGGAACAGCCACTTTGAGTAGGAGACATTCAAATACAAATCAGTAAAGTGAGGAACGCAGACAATGGACTCATTTTTTTACATTCTCTTTTTTAAATTGAAGTATAGTTGATTATGATATTATGTAAGTTACAGGTACACAGTATAGTGATTCACACTATTTAAAGGTTATACGCTATTTATAGTTATTGTAAAATATTGGCTCTATTCCCTGTGTTGTAGTAATACAATAACAGGTAATTGGCTCTTTATAGCCAAATGGTGCCTATAAAAAGCAAGTAGGAAACCTCTGTGGAGTGCAACACTGAACTTGTGCTTCCCACATGTCCAGGGGCTTAGCTAGATGACTCTGCTGATATTGGCTGGGCTCCATTACAAATCGGGAGTGGAACCTGCATGGCCCCAGTAAACCAAAGGGGAGAGTGACCTAAAAGTAGAGGTGCTGGCAGGAGCCAGGTTCATGCAGATGAAGAAAAGTATCTGAACTTGATTTAACATGTGATGTGAAGCTTTGGGGGCCTTTTGAGAACAGAAATGCCATGATGTGTTTATTATTTCTAAAATATCACTCTTATTGTTACAGGATGAACTGTAGTAAAGAAAAAAATGGAAGTGACCAGCTAAAGGACCTTTATGATAACCTGGCAATAAATTTTGGTGGCTGGACAGACTCAAGATACAGAGAATAAACTAGTGGTTATCAGGGGGGCAGGGAAGGAAGGGGTTGGGGAGGGGGAGGTACAGACTGTTGGGTGTAAGATAGGCTCAAGGATGTGTTGTACAACATGGGGACTACAGGCAACATTTTGTATTAACTGTACATGGAAAGTAAACTTTATATATTATATAATTTGCTTTTTAAATCTCTGGTGGCTTGAACTACGGTAGTAAAGGCAGAGGTAACAAAAATAGTCTGAAGTTTTAAAAATATTTGGAAGAGACACCTGATAGATCTTAGAGGTGGGCTGGAGGTGAGGGAGAGGGATGAACAAAGTATAGGGGTAGATTATGAAGGCTAGACTCCCCGGTCAGCCCCACAGCAACAGAGAGTGGGTTTCCTTCTTAGCCCTTCTGGACAGTTGTCCAGAGAGGTGACATTGCTCCTCACAAGAGGTGTGTTCCTCACACCAGATTGCCAGTGGGAACACTGAGTCCACATCCAGCAGACTCCAGGTCAGGGATTAAACACTGTCCCTATAGTCTCTGTGGAACTACTTCACCTGTCTGAGTCTCAACTTCCTCTTTACAATGGAGGCAATCACTGACAGTCCAAAATGCTGGCAAAGGTGTGGAGCAACAGAAACTCTCATTCACTGCTGGTGGGAATGCAAAGTGGTACAGTCTGGAAGACAATCTTGCAGTTTCTTTAAAAGCTAAGCATGCTCTTGGACTTCCCTTGTGGTCCAGTGGTTAAGAATCCACCTGCCTTCCCTGGGGGGCTTCCCTGGTTGCTCAGATGGTAAAGAATCTGCCTGCAATGTGGGAGATCTGGGTTCAATCCCTGGGTTGCAAAGATTCCCCTGGAGAAGTGAACGGCTACCCACTCCAGTAGAGCATACTCTTGAACTTCCCTGGTGGTCCAGTGGTTAAGAATCTGCCTGCCTTTCCTGGAAAACTGTAAAAATCACCTAGAAGAGTTCTTTGTTCAAAAAGATAGAAAGTTTTGGGAAGACAGAACTATGAAGTTGCCTGGAAAATGGCAGACTGTAGTGGAACAAAACTTCAATGAAGTTCTCAGTGAAAATTAAAAAAAACGAATCCCCCTGCCTTGCAGGCCAGTGCTTCCCTGGTCCAGGAAAATCCCACATGTGGCAGAGCAACTAAGCCTGGGAAGTGGCTGTGGCGAGGTCCAATCTCAGCCTTCAGGCTGCCAGAAGGAATTATTCAGAGGACTCTGAGGTCAAGTCCAGGAGGTCAACTACCAGGATGGCTCTGGAGCCACACATGACTGAGAGGAGAATGCAAACACAGAGCCCAAGATCAGAGGTGGACATCCCACCTCCAAGAGCCCCAAAGCTAGGGGACAGCAAGGACTTCCCTGGTGGTTCATAGGTTAAGAATCTGCCTGCCAGTGCAGGGGACAGATTTAATCCCTGCTCTGGGAAGATTCCAGATATCATGGGGCAACTAAACCCATGTACCACAACTTGTGAGCCTGCGAGCTGCAGTTACTGAAGCCAATACATCTAAAGCCTGTGCTCTGCAACAAGACAAGCCACCACAATGAGAAGCCTGCACACTGCAACTAAACAGAAGCCCTTGATCATTGCAACTAGAGAAAGCCTGTGCACAGCAACGAAGACCCAGGGCAGTCAAATATAAATAAATAAATAAATATATTTTTATATATTTATAAATATATATATATATATACTTATAGCTAGGGGACAGCAGAGAAGAGAGAATACGGAGTAAAGGTTGAGCACAGGTTGACAGACAGGGAGAAAAGCTCAGGCCTGACTCAAGGCAACTTCTTGACTGTGGGGTTGTGGCTCTGTGTCCCTCGCCAGATCTTCAGCTGGGCACATCCTATCTGGGCTGAGGCAGGGCCTCTTAGGGCCAAGAACTGCTTAGATGGCTGGGAGGTTTGCATGGATTTGCCAACGGAACAGAAATGGGTCACTCAACACCATAGCGGGGTACCTCTGCTAGAGCAGGAAATGTGGAGAGGCCCCTTGGAGAAAGTAGGGGGCAAGGAGCTCCAAGCAGGACTTCATAAGAAGAGCTGGAGATGAGCCCTTCGGTGAATGGTATGTTTCTCAGGGTTGCCAGGTTTAGCTTGAACCCACCATGATTTCTCTCACCCTTGGTCACAAGTCCACAGAGGGCCCTGTGCAGGCTTGGAAGCCCCTGGAAAACAAAAGCACAGTCTTCCCTTGGCCATCCTCTTCATGGTCAAACTTCCATTTTTCCGTTCTGAGTGCATTCTTATCCAAACCAGGAATAGACAGGAATCCATTTTTAAGTATACCGTGAGCCAGGAATTTGGCCTTTCACTCAGCTATTTCTTTGGCAGAGTTCTTCAATGCATTTAGCATCTACCCACTCACTAGCATCCTGGATCAATTTACTTTCTGACTGTGGTGTGGATGTCTCAGAAGAGGGTCTGTCACAATAGCTCAATTCCACTCATTCAAGTACCTGTAACTGAGTTTACGCTAAGTCACTTCCGTCGTGTCCCTACGGACCCTATGGACTGTACCCCGCCAGACTCCTCTACCCATGGAATTCTCCAGGCAAGAATACTGCAGTGGGTTGTCATGCCCTCCTCCAGGGGAGCTTCTGGACCCAGAAATCAAACCTGCATCTCTTCTATCTCCTGCATTAGCAGGTGGGTTCTTTACCACTAGCGCTACCGGGGAAGTAACTGGGTTTACGTGAAGTGAAAGTTACTCAGTCTTGTCTGACTGTTTGCAACCCCATGGACTATAGAGTCCATGAAATTCCCCAGACCAGAATACTGGAGTGGGTAGCCTTTCCCTTCTCCAGGGGATCTTCCCCACCCAGGAATCAAATGTAGGTCTCCAGCACTGCAGGCAGATTCTTTACCAGCTGAGCCACAAGAGAAGCCAAGGAACTCTAGTCTAAACATGACATTGAATAAGGAATTCTGGTCTAACTTCAGCGCTGAACTAGGAATCTGTTCCAAGATGTGGGTTCCATCTTCAACTCTGAAATTCACTATCTACTGGGAAAGTCACTTGCTGAAAATAAGTCTATCTTAAGCTTATTTAAAAGCTTTCAATTATAATAAAGACAGGGATATGGGAAAGAAAATGTTAAGGGGGAGAGAGAGAGATTGGGGCTTAACTGGAGTGGTCAACAAAGGAGATGACATATAGGTATTTACATATACCATACTTGCAAAATTGCAGAAGAAAACCAGAGGCTGTCACACATGGGTGTCCCTGGTGGCTCAGCAGTAAAAAAAAAAAAAAAAAAAAATCCTCCTGCCTATACCTGCCAATGAAGGAGATGCAGGTTCAGCCCCTGGGTTGGGAAGATCTCCTGGAGAAGGAAATGGCAACCCACTCCAGGATTCTTGCCTAGGAAATCCCATGGACAGAGGAGCCAGGCAGGCTACAGTCCCAGGGTGTGGCAAAGAGTCAGACATGACTTGGCAACAGCATCACGTTTTAGGTTACATGGGGGTGGTTACTGCAATCACTGAGGTGGAGAAACGGGGACAAGACCTCAGGCATGACAGAGAATTTGGACATTATTTTACAGGCACCAGGGAACATGGCAGGGTTTAGGGTAATATAGGGGTGGTAACTTATCTGTGCTTTGCTCAGTCCCAAAGATATCACTGGCACAGAAGCTGGGTTAAAAATTCACTCTCCAATTCTTCCTTGGAGAGACTGAAACAGTCAACATTGTCTCCTTCCCTGAAAAAGGGCAAACAATGTAAACTATATCTGATGTTTTTCAACAAAACAGAAATATGACCATGATTATATTCCCGGGCAAGGCTCTGAAGCTAGACTTTTACAGAAATAACCACAAAAGTCACAAGAAATGAGATATGTGTGACATGCCTTACAGCATCAGTTTTCAAAATGACATAAATCAATTAAGGAGCATAAGAATCCCACCCACCCACAGCATACTCTGCAGAGTGTGGAGAAAGGGGTCCTGCAGGCAGCCAGGAAGAGGAGAAGCTTCTTTAAAAGACAAAGAAGCACAGAGTGTCCTGAACTGCCAGGGTTTCTTCCTTAATTTCATCATCAGTTTTTTAAATATGCAGTTTATCCAACATCTGTTTGAGCACTGAAGAGTGGAAAGAGGTCTGTGAGCCAGGCAATTTTGTTGAAAAGATGGACAAATTCACAATCACAGACCTGTAACCCTCACTGACCATCACTTTAGTGGTCATAAAATATACCCACGTGAATTATTGTGTTAGTCAAAAAGTTCATTTGGATTTTTCCATAAGATGGGATGGAAGCCCCAAATGAATTTTTTGGCCAACCCCAATACTTGACAGCCCAATGCTTAATCTTTAATATTAATATTTAATAACTCAATACTTTGCCCACCTGATGCAAAGAGCCAACTCATTGGAAAAGACCCTCATGCTGGGAAAGACTTGAGGGCATGAGGAGAAGCGGGTGACAGAGGGTGAGATGGTTGGATGGCATCACTGACTCAATGGACATGAGTTTGAGCCAGCTCCAGGAGATGGTGATGGACAGGGACACCTGGCATGCTGCAGTCCATGGGGTCGAAAAAAGTCAACATGACTCATCAACTGAATGACAACAACAATAAATACTTAATCGCTGTTGAAACATAACCATTCCCCTATCCTGAGCATTTAGATTGGTCCTAATCTTTTGAACTACTGCAAAACTACTGCCAAGATTATCTTTGCTCATTTTGATATTTCATATTTTTAGGAGTAGCCAAACTTGCTGTGGAAGGTTCAGATAGCAAAAATTTTGGGTTGGTGGGGCATGCAGTCTTCCTCCTCCTTTTTCTCCTCTTTCCTCTTTTAATAATTTTTTAAATGTGCACATCCATCCTTAACTGGGTGGTTACACAAAAACGGTCCTCAGATTGAATTTAGTCCCTGATCAACCCTGCATTACATTCTCAGAATTCCTTGGCCAAAGGATAGGGTCATTATAATGCCATTTACATGCACTAAAAAATGCTTCTCCAGCAGCATGTACTGTTTGCCCATGCTATCCAACATTGGGCATTATTCTCAGTTTTTGGTTTTTTGCTAAATATCACTTATATTTTCACTAAAGAAAATGTGCCAGAAATTCTTATCATTTCATTTTACTACAACTTTTAAGAGTTTGGAAGTGGAGCCCATGGCCCCAGAGAGGCAACCTAGCCAAATCACAGAAGGTGCCATGTCATATCAGACCCTCAGTGCACTGAGGATGTTACATTCCATGACTAGCCCATGGCCTTTTGAAGCTGTGTAAAAAATTAGCTTTTCATTTGAGAATTATCCAGAATATGTCAAAGGAAGAGACCGTTTTAAACCTAGAGTTTGCCTATGATTAAAGTTCATCTTGAGTCAAATTTATCCTCTTGGCCTCAGGGGTGATATTAATCTCACACTTGCTTTATCCAGTGAAGCAAGAAATTCATCCTGGCCAGCGGCAGGCCTGCAGCCTCCATCACAACAGCAGTCAGGAGTTCAGAAAGGACCCTGTGGGGAAAGGGGAGGAGAAAGACCACCACGTCTGCCTTAGAGGAATCCTCTCTCTTGAATTCAATATGTAAGAATTGGTGTGTGTGTCTGTGCGTGCTCAGTCACTCAACTATACCTGACTCTTTGCAACTCCAAGGACTGTAGCCCCCCAGGCTCCTCTGTCCATGGGATTCTCCAGGCAAGATTACTGGAGTGGGTTGCATGCCCTCCTCCAAGGGATCTTCCTGACTCACCCGTGTATCTTGCATCTCCTGCATTGGCAGGCAGGTTCATTGCCACTGAGCCAGGAAGCCCTGTATTCAAGTGTAATTTCTGCAATCAACTTACAAGATTCTCTAGTTTTCTTCTTGAAGCTATTTAGGCAAAATAAACCTTCTCCCCCAGCATCACAGTTGGGACAGCCTATCTGCTGTTTATCAGATTAATCTCAGTTCAGTTCTATCTCTCAGTCATGTCCGACTCTTTGCGACCCCATGGACAACAGCACACCAGGCTTCCCTGTCCATCTTCAACTCCTGGAGCTTACTCAAACTCATGTCCATCAAGTCGGTAATGCGATCCAACCATCTCATCCTCTGTCATCCCCTTCTCTTCCTGCCTTCAATCTTTCCCAACATCAGGGTCTATTCCAATGGTCAGTTTGCATCAGCACTGGAGCTTCAGCTTCAGCATCAGTCCTTCCAGTGAATATTCAGGACTAATTTCCTTTAAAATTGACTGGTTGGATCTCCTTGCAGTCTAAGGAACTCTCAAGAGTCTTCTCCAACACCACAATTCAAAAGCATCCATTCCTCGGCATTCAGCTTTCTTTATAGTCCAACTCTCACATACATTACTAATGGAAAAACCATAGCTTTGATGGACCTTTGTTGGCAAAGTAATATCTCTGCTTTTTAATACTCTGTCTAGATTGGTCATAGCTTTTCTTCCAAGGAACAAGCGTCTTTTAATTTCATGGCTGATTTTGGAGCCCCAGAAAATAAAGTCTCTCACTGTTTCCATTGTTTCCACTGATCTTGGGGCCCTCGACTGTCAGAAGCTTGAAGCAGGATCTCAGTAGCCTAACTAGCGATTGAAGCCAGGCTGTGGCACTGGACTTAACCACTAGACCACAAGCTCAAGCCAATGGCTGGTGACAAGGCCCTAGCTTGTCTGCTAAGTATAAATGCATTTCAACAGAAACAGAAAGTAGTGAAACAAGTAAGGTGTTTATCAGGAGGAAAAACAGTACAGGTGGATAGATACATATGGATGGGTTCAGACAGAGTCCTGTCATTGTGGTAGTTTAAATCACTTATATGGGGCATGTCTTCTGGTTTCCCTCTGGCCAACCATCTTGCTTTGCCTAGTTCTGAATCCATACTTGGTATAATTCAGGATCCTTCCCTGTGTATGTGTGTAAGCTGGATTGGATTCCAGTGTAGAGGACTATGGATAGGTTGACATCACATATTATAGGGTGGCACTCCTTCCCTTCTTGGCCTGCAGGGACATTTTCTGTGCACATGTATATAGGAAGGTCTCCTTGACCTTGAAAATGAGAAATATGTGATCTCTTCATCTCACCTGGGCAGGACTCAGTTCCTCTTTGTTCTTGCCATTATCTTCATCTTAGAGTCTCTGTCCACAGGGGACATATTTCAACTGCTCAGCCTGGGCCCATCTATTTCCTCCCTAAAGATAATCCAGAAGAAAAAGCAAGATCAGCATTGATGGAGCACTTTTGGGGTTCCATGCCCTGTCCTAAGCATAGATGGGATGCTGAGGCTGGTGTAACATACCTATCAAAGTCACACAACTGGCAGGTAACAGCATCAGAATCTGAATCCTAAAATTCCACATCCAAATAAGACCTTGGGTACCTTATTGATCAACTCAGAGATTCTAGGTGCTAATGTCAAGAGTTTAGAAAGTGGACTATGTAAAGAGATTAATCTGGCCTTAAAGCTGAGAAAGGGACCCTCCCCTTGCTCCCATGCAGGTCTGCCTTTCCTGATTCCCCTGAGGGACCAGTCCCAGAAAAGCTGATAGACAAGCTTCCGCAGGCAGAGTTAGAACTCCAAGTCAGCCAAATTGTCTGTTTTATATATACTTACCTTTTGCTTATCTCATCCCTTGGGAACATGGAGATACTTTTAATGTCAGAAGAAACAGAACTAGAATTCCCTGGTGGTACAGTGGTTAAGAATCTGCCTGCCAATGCAGGGGTCACAGGTTCAATCCCTGCTCCAGGAAGATTCCACACGCCTCAGGGCAGCTAAGCCTGCGAGTCCCAGCTATTGAAGCCCACGCTCTCTACAGCCTGTGCTCCACTACAAGAGAAGTCACCGCAAGAAGAAGCCCATGCACCACAACTGGAGAGTAGCCCCCGCTTGCTACAAATGGAGAAAGTCCTCGCACAACAAAGACCCATTTAGCCAAATCTAACAAACAAATAAAAAGTTTAAAAAGAAGGAAAAACAGAGCTGAGAGTTTTTCCCCAGCCAGGTCAACTCTGGCTCTGATCATGTAATCCCAGCAAAGAGGAATGACCCCGCCTCCTCTCCATCCCCAAAACATCTCCCTAGACTCTTCCCTTCCTGATTTCCATAATGATTTGTTTTCAATCAGTTCAGTTCAGTCGCTCAATCATGTACAACTCTTTGTGACCCCATGGACTGCTGCAGGCCAGGCTTCCCGTCCTTCACTACCTCCCGGAGTTTGCTCAGACTCATATCCATTGAGTCAGTGATGCCATCCAACCACCTGATGCCCTGTTGCCCCTCCTCCTCAGAGTCTTTTCCAATAAGTCAGTTCTTTGCATCAGGTGGCCAAAGTATTGGAGCTTCAGTTTCAGCATCAGTCCTTCCAATGAATATTCAGGACTGATTTCTTTAGGATTAAATGGTTGGATCTCCTTGCAGTCCAAGGGACTCTTAAGAGTCTTCTCCAACACCACAGTTCAAAAGCATCAATTCTTCAGCACTCAGCTTTCTTTATGGTTCAACTCTCACATCCACACATGATTACTGGAAAAACTATAGCTTTGACTATACTCCTAAGTCATAGCATCTGAATAAACTTGTTATCTGAAGTCCCCAAGACCACCCTAAGGCTGGATGCTTCACTAGGACTCCCAAGGATCAGAAGCTGTGAGAGTGACAGTTATAGTTTATGGCTGTAAAAGGACAGAAAACAAAATCAGCAAAGGAAAGAGGCATGTGGGGCAAAGTCCAGGAGAAACCAGGTGCAGCCTATGTGTCCCAGTTGATGATGTCACACGGGAACACCCTTAATTCTCCCAGCAAAGATGGGCACAACACATGCTAAGTGCTGTCAGTCAGGGATGTTCCCCAACCCAAAGTAAAAAGACAGGCTTTTAGGACTTTCCTGGCAGCACACTGGATAAGAATCCACCTACCAATGCAGGGGACACGGGTTTGATGCCTGGTCCAGGAAGATTCCACGTGCCACGCAACAACTAAGCCCATGCACCGCAGCTACTGAGCCTGTGTGCTGAAGCTACTGAGACCTGTACACCTAGAGCCGGTGCTCTGCGACAAGCGAAGCCACTGAAATGAAGGGTAGCCCCCGCTCCCTGCAACTAGAGAAAGCCCATACACAGCAATGAAGACTCAGTGCTACCAAAACTAAATAAATAAAAATAACAAAATAAATAGAAAGGGTATGTGAGCCCCAGTGTTCAAAAAAAGACAGGTGTTACCATCACTCCCATTGTCAGGATAAACTGTCATGATGTAGTTGCATGGCCCAGCCCTCGGGCATGAAAATCCCTCTTATCAGGCAGGACATTCCAAAGGCTCAGAGGTTTTCTCCCTAGAGCCAGCCAGCTCCGGAGGCAGGCTTTTATTTAGAACGTGCAGGGTTTGAGCAATGCAGACCTGCTGAGTTAACTCTTTCTGTAGAAGTTGTGAGAAAAAGAGAGAAATATCTTCTGAAAAGAATTTATTTACAACATGAAGGAATCAAATGGGAAAATAGAGGGACTTTGCTGGTGCTCCAGCAGTTAAGACTGTGCTCGCAGTGCAGAGGGCCTGGGTTCCCTGGTCAGGGAGCTACATTCCACACACCACAGTGAAGATTCTGCATGCCACAGTTAAGACTGTTTCAGTCAAATAAATACATTTTTAGAAATCTTTTAATAAAAAATTATTTTTAAAAAGGGGAACAGTAGGAGCCTAAATCCTCATGGATTCAGTGGGAACCCCCTGAACAGAGTTTTAACCTTAACTTCCACCTGAAGTTCAAATGTATTTACTTGTGGAACAAAGAGTAAGTAGCTATATGTGCCCTGAAGACACTCACAGTCTTGAATTAGATGTACCCTTTTGTCGATGTGTGGTCACGTATCTCTGAGCCACAGTGTTCTCTGTCCCTGGAGCATCTGATGTCATCTATTAATGCTGGGGAGGGACAATGTGGGCAGTTTCACAGGAGCTGACACCGGAACTGGGGCCCAGATGGTGACCAAGAATTGCCAGGTCAACAGTGAGCAGCATGCTCTCAAGGCAGGAAAGGTATTCAGGTTAAGGGTCAGGCACATGTATTAGAGACTGAAGAGCTTCAAGCATTGGGGGTTTCCAGACTGTCATATTAATAAGGTTACTTTTCTAAGTCCTCTCTGTAAGGTCAAGTTTGTAAGGCTAGTTTATACTGGGTAGTTTATGGCAGTTTCCCAACCTTTTTACATCACTCATAAAAGAAAATCCTGTTTGGCTCTGATTCCTTTACAATTTATGCTCATTATAATTCTTATTTTACTACTTTTCAAATTATTAACAGGAGCATGAAATGAAAAAAATCAATAAATGGACAACCTTTACAGTTACCATCACGAAATATCCTATTCTCTTTTATGCTGTCTTTACTTCCTTCCCTACTCATCTGTCCTAAATTTTTAAAAGAAATTGCCTTTCTGGTCCCTTATGAGTTATGCCTTAGCTAAATCTACTGTGAAATATAATTTATTGGTAGCTATCATTTCCAAAGCAAATACCACCTTCTGCTACAGCAAGCTTCTTTGGAAGGTGGTTTTCCATTTCCGTTATATGTCCTCATAGCTTTGTTTTCACATCAGTACAGATCTCACATGGTATCTAAAAATCTAGTCAACTCATTTTTTGTAGCAGAGGCTAAAGGAAAGCTAAAGAGATGGAGGGGCAGTAGCATATCACTATTTTCTATTCCAGGAGTTAGAAAAAAAATCAGAAAGGGAAGTTCTATTCTAACAAAAAAGCCGACCTCTGTAATAATCACATAGAGTCATACATAGTCTGTGTGACACAATTAAAAACACAAAAAGTGCATATTTTTGGACAGAAGTTAAATATATACATTTTAGGAGGCTGTTCTTTGTACAACCACATCTATAAACCATTAGATTCTCTCATGTTGCTGGTAAGAGCTGACAATGGGTTTACAACTCAGATGAATGACATCAATATAAAAAAGTTCAGTCACTCACACAAAAGGTATTGGACTAAGACTGACCTGGAAGTGTAATAGGTTAACTTCTGGTCCCAAATCACTTGTGTTCTTTCCTTGTTCCCTCTTTCCCAAGAGACTAAACATATCATTATGATACCACCACCAAGTACTCAGTTTTAACCTTGGTCACTTTACTATTATCACAGGGACAACTGCAGCCAATTAGTTGCCATATTGAATTTAGCTTATTGTCATCCAGTTTCATTTAGCAAACATTTATTGATATTTTACTGTGTGTCAGGACCATAAAGAAGGCTAACATCAAAGAATTGATACTCTCAAACTCTTGAGAAGACTCTTGAGATTCCCCTGGACAGCAAGGAGGTCAAACCAGTCAATCCTAAAGGAAATCAACCCTGAATATTCATTGGAAGGACTGATGCTGAAGCTGAAGTTTCAATACTTTGGTCACCTGATGAAAAGAGATGACTCATTGGAAAAGACCCTGATGCTGGGAAAGACTGAAGGCAAAAGAAGGGCGTAGCAGAGGATGAGATGGTTAGACAGCATCACCAACTCAATGGACATGAATTTGACCAAACTCCTAGAGACAGTGAAGGATAAGAAAGTCTGGCATGCTGTAGCCCACAGGATCACAAAGAGTCAGACACGACTTAGCAGCTGAACAATAATAACAACAGGCACTGATAAGCATTCTGGGTACCTATCTGCAGACAAAGCGGAAACAGAAGTGTCATCTGAAGTTCTGGGACTCTACCGTGCTTCAGAAATAAAGTAATTTAATGCTATTTCTGAATAGTATCAAGAATTGTAATGAACTGTACCAAGACAACACAAGAGATAGTAGAAACTCTCTTGATGAAAAATGAACTATTCTGGTGACATACTCTAGAAATGAGCAGACTGCTTGCTGGCCTAATGATTCTCTTAAGATTCTTAAAAAACATTCCTATCTGGAAGTGTAAAGAAAACTCTTTTTATTTTTTGGCCATACTGTGTAGCTTGTGGAACCTTATTCCCCCAACCAGGATCAAACTGGGGCTCCTGATAGTGAAAACGCTGTCCTAACCACTGGACAACCAGGGAACTGCTGAAAAATATACTTTCTTAAAGGGGGAGGTTTCAGGCCCTTTGATAACTATAGGTTTCCTCCATTATGCAAAAGCAGGGTGTCTTTTGAAAGTTTTTGTAAGCCATAATGGCATAAATGCAGAAAGCAATTACCTCAGGACACATGTTGCTCACAGATGCACAAACAAACAGGGACAAAGCGCAGGTGCTTACACACAGTTCAAAGCTAGGGCAGCTTGATGCTGAGGGCGGGGCGTAGCTCCGCAGAAGGAGCTCTGTGGCACCGCTCTCCTGTGCAGGGTGCCTGCTGCCTCTGTAGCAGCTTCCCAGGACACACACATGCATGCCTGTGTGCTAAGTCGCTTCAGTCGTGTCTGACTCTGCAACCCTATGGACTGGAGCTGGCCAGGCTCTTCCGTCCAAGGGATTCTCCAGACAAGCATACTGGAGTGGGTTGCTGTGCCCTCCTCCAGGGATCTTCCCAAACCAGGGATCGAGTCAGAGTCTTTTTTAAGTCTCCTGCATTGGCAGGCAGGTTTTTTACCACTCGTGCCACCTGTGAAGCAGCTCCTCACGAAACACACACAGTATCCTATTTTTGTTTTTTGCCTTTTTTTGTAAAATTGAAAATCCTCTTCAGATTCATTTTGGATATCAACAACAGTAACTAATAAAGGTCTTTTGTAAAAGCTAAATGGTGTAAAGCAAACTTTTGAAAAGTGAGGGATACCTGTATGAGAAATTGTGTCAGTGACTGTAAGTCTTTAATAGGCCCTTTAGGAGATTCAGAAAAGCAATCTTCTCTGTCTCTCTTTCACACACACATAAACACACACACACAAACACACACTCAGATCTCAAGGACTGTTCATAGCTGCAAGTGATAGGTCTGGTCTACAACTATTTATACTATTATACTAAAAATGATAAGTACCCCGGGAGGCACAATTATAAAACAAAGGTGTTTTAGAGGAGGAAGTTCAGTTGCTCAGTCATGTCCAGCTATTTGAGACCCCATGGACTGCTGCACACCAGGCCTTCCTGTCCATCACCAACTCCCAGAGTTTACTCAAACTCATGTCCATTGAGTTGGTGATGCCATCCAACTATCTCATCTTCTGTCATCCCCTTCTCCTCTTGCCTTCAATCTTTCCAGCATCAGGGTCTTTTCCAATGACTCAGTTCTTTGCATCAGGTGGCCAAAGTATTGGAACTTCAACTTCAGCATCAGTCCTTCCAATGAATATTCAGGACTGATCTCCTTTAGGATGGACTGGTTGGATCTCCTTGCAGTCCAAGGGACTCTCAAGAGTCTTCTCCAACACCACAGTTCAAAAGCATCAATTGTTCGGCGCTCAGCTTTCTTTATGATTCAACTCTCACATCCATACATGACTATTGGAAAGACCATAGCTTTGACTACATGTACCTTTGTCAGTAAACTGATATTTCTGCTTTTTAATATGCTGTCTAGGTTTGTCATGGCTTTTCTTCCAAGGAGCAAGCATATTTTAATTTCATCTTTTAATTTTCAGAGGAGGAAGGTAGGCTGGAAAAAGAGAGGAGTTGTGAAAGTGGCACTTGAGTTGGGTACTAAAGAATAGTACTCCAACACAGGAGATGGAGTAAATATTTCCAGTAAAAGGAAAAAGCAGAACAAGCAACAGCCAAGAAGAGTAACACATCAACCTGGGGAAGGGTGGGATGCGTGACTTGGAAGTCAGATCATGGAAGGTCTTAAAAGTCAGACTAAGAAGTTGCATCAGCAACCACTGAAGCAAGGCAAAAGTTTAGTACAGGGCGGCAAGCCCACGTGCCATCAGTGAGGTTAGGCGGGTATAACAGTGGGGGCTGCTGAAGTCTGCAGTGCACTGCCCCACCTTCTGCTGATTCCTGAATGCAGACATGCAGGCCCTCCCTGCATGGCCAGTTCTTACAACTTTCCAAGCAAAGCAAAGCAAAAAAAAAAAAAGGGAAATTTAATTTTTATATGAAATCACACAATTGATTCCATTATACAGTGAGGGCCAAACAAAATTTGTATGCAGGCTCAGGGGAGCCTGTGGCCCCCAATTTGCAAAGCTGACATGTTGAGTGGATGGTAATGCTATGTTTCTACTTCTTGGCAGACTACTCTCCCAATCAGATTTATTATCTCATTACTTCTTCTACGTAATTAATTGTGTGTGTAACTCTAAAAGGTGCTATACTTTTCCGCTCTCTGAAGATAACCTTGATTATACAAATCCTGACCCTGCTGATGGTAGCCCACAATTGTTTCATGTATCAGAGTAGGCTCACTGCTATCATAAACAAGCCTAAGAGTTCAGGGACTTAACATCAGAGAAGTTTATTTCCATCACACATAACAGTCCAGTGTGACTGTTCCCGCTTGGTTGGCTTTCCCAACAAAATTTTCTTAGGTTCCTTCCACTTCATGGCTTTGCCTTCTCTGGATTCTGGCGTATTTTCCTTCAGCTATAAACCAGGAAAGATGAGAGAATGGAGGGTTACACATGGGAGTGTTTCAATAGCCAGACCTGTACTTGGGGGTATGTTACTTGGACCCACATGCCACTGGTTATGATTCCATTATGGATAAATCAAACTTCAAGAAGGGTGGGAAGTGAAGTCTAGCAGTAAGCCCAGGAGGAAACACACAATGATTTGGTAAATGAACATCTCATCTCTACCATATTTTCCAAGCAGTGTTTTGATTTCATCCAGCACTGGTCCTTGACTCAGAACCAAATGGAAGGTTTTATTTATGCTGCTGCTGCTGCTGCTAAGTCACTTCAGTCGTGTCCGACTCTGTGCGACCCATAGACGGTAGTCCACCAGGCTCCCCCGTCCCTGTATTCTCCAGGCAAGAACACCGGAGTGGGTTGCCATTTCCTTCTCCAGTGCATGGAAGTGAAAAGTGAAGGTGAAGTCGCTCAGTCGTGTCTGACTCTTAGCGACCCCATGGACTGCAGCCTACCAGGCTCCTCCGTCCATGGGATTTTCCAGGCAAGAGTACTGGAGTGGGGTGCCATTGCCTTCTCCTTTTATTTCACAGTTAGCTATAAAAAAGGTTGAAATGACAAACTTTAACTGAAAGCAGGATATGTCACATATTTCAGTGATTTTTCTAGATTATTAATCTCTTTTATTCATCTTAGCCACAAAATGTATTGCACTTCTGTTCTCTTCTTTCCCCTAAAACACATAAGATATTCCACCTCCAAAATTCAACAACACAACCTTGGTGATTCACTCTTTATCTGTATTCCAAGAGTTGCCCTTCTCTCTGCTCCTAGAATGGCACCCTTTATCTAAAGTGCATTCAATATACTTCACTTGTATCATTTAAAAGGGTGAAAAACATGCTTGAATGTCATTAGTTTTTTATTTCATACCAGGAAACAAACTCATCAAATACGTTCATGAAATTTAAGATCTTTGATCAAGACAAGGTTTAATTAAGCAAATGACTAGCACTGGGACCTGATCAAAGCATAAATGTCAATGCAATGATTATTCTTTCCTCTTCTGTATAGTGAATGGTTTAGACTACTAGCTCAGTTGAACGATCCCATCTAATTCTGACATTCCATCCATTTCAAAGAGCAACTTCATGAACCTTGTCAGTGATACATTCAGAATGGGTATGAAAGCTCCCAATTCCTAGTCCATTTTGATGCTCTAAACATAATCAAGAAACTTAGTCTTGGCTCAGAACATCCTTAGCAGTGAGCAATGGCCCACTTATTTGCCTGGAGAGATTGATAGATGAAAATCATATACAGAAATTTTAGAAAGAATAAGCAATTATTTCCATCAATTCAAAAGTTCACAAGAGTTTAACTTATATTTGAATAGCATTTGGATGGCTGCCTCAAAAATTCAGTAATTATGCTTGTAAGATTTTGAATACAGAAAGCACAGAGAGCAGAGAGGGTGTAAATAAAATATAAGCACAGGTTAATACTCCTTAAATGAGTCGGATTTTGGTTTATGATTTGTCATTCTTGAGCTTCTTTGTGTGTAGGTAAAAATTTAAATTTTCTTGCAGCTTAATTTGCTGTCTGCTCTTACATTTTTATTTTATTTTATTTTTTTATTTATTTATTTTTTTTTTTTGCTTTATCATTGTTATTTATTATTTATGAAGCATCCAAAATGGGGTCTGTTGTTTAGTCATTAAGTTGTGTCCAACTCTTCATGACCCCATGGACTGCAGCACGCCAGGCTTCCCTGTCCCTCATCATCTCCTGGAGTTTTCCCAAGTTCATGTCCATTGAATCAGTGATGCCATCCAACTATTTCACCTTCTGTCTCCCTCTTCTTCTGCCTTCAATTTTTCCCAGCATTAGGATCTTTTCCAGTGAGTCAGCTCTTCGCATCAGGTGGCCAAAGTGTTGGAGCTTCAAATGAAGTATTCAACTAATAGGGGAAGTATGTACACATTTTCTTTACCATTATCATCATATAAGATTAGATATTTTAAGTAGAACATAACCTATTTTATTTTTCTTATTATGTGCCTTTGTTTATTCACTTGCACATCCATTGTTTCACTTTTAGCTTTTAATATTATAATTAGCTAAACTGACTAAAAGATTATTAAAAATACAATTCAAGAAATAAAACTGCTTATTTTTAAAAACATGAAAATGTAATCATTATGTACAGATTGTCTAAAATTATTTTATCCTACATAAGGCTTCCTTGCTGGTTCAGATGATAAAAGAATTTGCCCACAATGTGGGAGGCCTGGGTTCAATCCCTGGGTCAGGAAGACCCCCTGGAGAAGGGAATGGCAGCCCACTTCAGTATTTTTGCCTGGAGAATTCCACGCACAGAGAAGCCTGGAGAGCTACAATCCATGGGGTCGCAAAGAGTTGGACACAACTGAGCAACTAACACACATACACACATAAGTGAAAGGAACAGTTATACTTTAAGACATTCTTAGTTTACTTTATTAAATGGAAATTAATATTTTACTGCATCCAATATTGTCTGCACTCATTTCAAAATTACATTTTTATATTTTTTTTATTTAAATGTAATATTTTAATTGGAGGCTAATTACTTTACAATATTGTATTGGTTTTGCCTTACATCAACATGAATCCGCCACCGGTATACACGTGTTCCCCATCCTGAACCCACCTCCCACCTCCCTCCCCAAAATTTGTGTTATTCTTAAAAGTATAATAGCTGAAATTATTTTTAAAACTTAATTTTTGATCATAAACCTCTTATAAGTCCATTATTTTCCTTCACATTTATATAGTCTCAAAGTTCACAGATATTTTTCCACAAGAGAGTAAAAATGCTTTTTAAAACTGGAGGCTCCATAAATTCAACAGATTTCTCTCCCTCCAGATAACTGCATAAAAGAGTAATAAAGCAATATGAGAATTATCTTATACTTGCAACTGAGAGTTCCCATAATTCTTCCTCTTCTTCAGCTTAAATGTCTTCTTTACTTCAAATTATTATCAAGAAAATATGCTGGCATCTTTCTACTAAACATCCACTATATACAAGATTCATATTTTAAATATGCACAAGAATAAAATAAAAAAGCATAATTCCTTTCAAAATTAACAATATCAGGTGTAGCTCATAAAGCTAGTTTTAAGGTCATGCTAACAACTGCAAAAGCCCACATTAACTTACAGAATTGCAAACAACCTCCATGGAAACACTCAATATTCTCCAAAGGAATGAAGAAAAATTACCACTTTTGAATAATACTATTAGTTACAGAGGACATGCCAAAGACATGAAAACAACTTGGTCTAATTTGGAAGATAGTTAAATCACAAACATATCACCTCATGTTAATATATTGTTATGAGGAACTCTCTGAGGAGATATGCTTACATTATTCATTCTGTAAAGTAGCAAATCAAAGTGGAAGTGAAAAAGTAATAGTAAATTAACACTTGGAAACAATTAAGTTATGATGGAAACACAGTGTAAGTTATGCACTGATAACACAGATGCAAGGAGATTTACTCAGCTGGATTCAGTCTATATGTAGTTTATTCACAAAGAACTGATCAAAAGTAAAAGTACATCTGAATTCCATATTAAATGGCTGGCTTGAATTCCATTACCAAGTAGTACTATCAAAAAATAAATCTAATTCAGCCCTGGTTATTACAGTTCTTTCTAGTTTAGCTTTATGTGACAAAATAGATTATCACCGTTGAATACCACAGAACATTGTTGAAGGTCAGGATTTCTCAAGAGTTAAAATAAGGATTGAAAAAAATTTATTGACCCTCCCTTTGCAAATAATTGGTTTGCTTACTTACATTCCAGAGGATCTAATGAACTTAATGTAAAATTGCAGGGACCATGTGGAAAAGAAATTAAAACTTTTACCAATAAAGTTTATTGATTAATTAAAACAGAAAAGTAAAGCTAAACAGAGTTTGTGAGTGATGTTTCATGGATATTGTAATACAAATCCTAAAGATGAATTATTAGATGTAGAAGAACAACATGTGTGTATGTTTGAGGGAAAAGCTTTTTATTATTTTAGGAGACTTGATACAGGAAAAAGTTTGAATTAAAAATTTACTTGACTGGTCATAAGAAATGTCAACTTTACATTTGTTAATAAAAGAAAAGGAGTTAGTAGTTTAAAGAATGATTTACCACACATAAAAAGATCAAATTATCAAAATGTAGGTGAATCGTGAGAAAAAAGCCAATGGGTGCAAAATAATGAATTCTCTTCTCTCATTTGCTGTCACCTGCTTATGAAGTTTCTCCTTGGTGGTGATTACATAGAAAATGAAGAGGTTATAAGGACTTCACTAGAAATTATGAATAGCAATTTCAGACATAAAATCTGATTTTAAAAAATATATATTCATAAAAACACACTCAAATTCCTCATTAAAAAACTTAAAAAAATTTTATTTGGAAGTTTTATACAAGTTTAATATTTATTATCTTTCCTTTTCCTTAGTAGTTTTATTACATTAAGTGATATAAAGAAAACATGATTATTTTCACCAAGGTCCATGTAAGACGTACCCAGGATCCTTCGATTTATCCCAGAGTGCCATATCGTTATGTTCATGTTGTGTGTGTGCTACAGACATGAAGTTTGAGGAGTCCCATCTACAGTCAGACAGTGTCTAATATAGAATTCTCCAGTATATGTGTTACATTTGAGTGAGGTTCAATCAATACCTTCATCCAAAAGTGGTGAACTTCAAATGAACCAGAAACACTTAGATAATTACATAAAGTTTACCTTAATAAAATAATTCTTAAAGAGCTCTGCCATATTTAAAAAAAAAGTTAAAGCAAAAAATTAAAGATCTAAAGTAAACAGTGATAAAAATGACAACCTTCAATCTCATGCCCTACTTGTAGATACATGATTAAGCTGAGGAAATGTTAGATATTAAAAGTCTCATAATTACTTCATAGACTAATTTGAGTTATTTCTTTTTTATGATGGTTCTATTTTGGAGTGGCTCAATTTTTACTCATGTTCTTCCACGCTTCTCCAGCCATTTTCCCCTAAGTATGTCTGGCAAGATCAATTAAAGAGGACATTTTTCTCTCATGTTGGATTCTCCAACAGCAAGCACACTATTCTCTTGGGAAGAACACTAGAGGGTCCCTAACCACTGCAACGTGATATTTGACCTCAAACAGACGCTGAAGATGCGCAGGTAAGACATGAAAACAGGGCACCAAGACAGAACAGTAGAAGTTAGTTCTCCCTGGAGAGTCTGATTACTTTTATTACCTGGTTATATAGAACTTTCATTTCAGGAAGCATGAGTGCGACATAGTCACAATAATAACAGGCAGCAGCAAATATTTCCTTTGGGAGATGATTAAAGAAAAAGGAGAAAGGCACATACTATTCAGGCAACAATAATATTCAATGTTCCAAGCAACCCTAATAAACAGTAAGTCTTCAAATATATTAGATATACATGAAAACATATTGGAAACAAAAATATCTCAAGCAACTAAGGGTACTTGTAACATAAAAGATAATTAAAATAGTATTAATAACTATTATTGCTACTGTTATTAATCTTTATTACATATTTATGATAAGGGACGTTATAGACCCTATTTTCAGATGTATCAAAATCTTAATAAATACATAGAGCTTGTAGAAAATACAACCTTATTGGAATGCCCCTCATATTCAATTAAAAGGTAAAATTAAAACCTTGCCTAGATAGCAGCTTCTAAGGCATCAAAAACATTTAAGTCCAGTCATTATCTTCCAATTAAAAATAAAATAAAATTTAAAATAACAATAACAAAAGCACTTAAGTCCTATACTATCTTTGGTTGTTTTCCTTAACTCCAGCCCTGAAATTAATGACTTCAGGACATCAAAATCAGATACGCTGTATCTGGATTGAAATGACAGCATTAAGTGTATTAAAAATGTCTAACATCATGTATGAACTCTGAACTATTAACATGTGAATCACTACACAATTTAAAAAGCTAAACATTTAGAAAAGTATTACTAGTACAAGATATACTTTACACTCAAAATCATGGATTATAATACAGTTTTCATCCTGTTAACAGAGGATCAAATGCAATAAAACACACTGCAACAAATTTATTTAAATTTGCTCAAAAATATGACATGGAGTTAAAACACTGCAAACATTCAGTCTATTGAACTATGAAGCAGTTTTTCAACATCCAAGCAGTCATATACAGTATAATACAGATATGAATAATGATAAATATATTACATCAAACAACTTTAATTCTTGCTAGTGAAAAAAAATCCCTTTTAAGCTATTTTTGGCATGGTGCCAGAGGCCCTGTCATCTAACTAAATTCAAGGCACTGCTTATTTACAGGTTCATAACACGTAGCACTTGTAGTTTTCAAGTAGATGTATGGTTAAAAGGTAGGCTTGTTCATGTATTCTTCCATTGTCTGAAAGAGAACAATAGATTAAAATGATTTCCCCTTAAACCACATCCTTCAGGAGACTGAAAATTTTGAAAATTTCTTCATTCTTCTACTCATTTATTATGCCACTGGTGATAAGAAGCTTTTATTTGTTTGTGGGTTTTTTGGTGTGTTTTTTTTTTTGGCCATGCCTCACATTTTGTAGAATCTTACTTCCATTACCAGGAACTGAACCCAAGTCCACAGCAGTGAAAGCACAGAGTCCTACCACTGGATGGCCAGGTAATTTCCAAAAAGTTTTGGGAAGTGTATATGGTCATAAATATTTGCATTCTAATCAAGAAAAGTGGTTCAAAGTTTGAGTGTAATTTATATACACATCCTTATGGCTGGAATTAAATAACCTTCAACAGAGGAAAAGTTAAGTTTGACTGTAAAATCAATGCCTGATAAGAGAAATGCTTAAGCAACAGCTGCCAAGCTATCACTGTTGACTTCAGAAAAATGTACCTGCTAAAATGACCATGAGGACCACTTCCAGGAACAGGTATTAGAGAAATCTGAATGGTATTTGTATGACACACATATCATTGTTGTTTAGTCGCTAAGTCATATCTGAGTCTTTGCAAACCCATGGACTGTAGCCAGCCAGGCTCCTCTGTCCATGAGATTTCCCAGGCAAGAATACTGGAGTGGGTTGCCATTTCTTTTTCCAGGGGATCTTTCTGACCAAGGGATTGAACCCACGGCTCCTGCATTGCAGGAAGATTCTCTACTGCTGAGCCACTGGGGAAGCCATATGTATCATTACAGATACAGAATATTTTATTGCCAAGACATAAAGGATAAACAGACCATAATACTTTAAATTTCTTCCATGTATTTTGAAAAGGCTTTCCTCCAAAGTATACAAATTATGTTTCTTCATCCTCCTCATCACTTACCAAGTTTGCTAACATGCCACAAGACCATAAATCTTTCCCAGTACTTAAAAAAAAAAATGTTTAAATGGATTCACAGTTACAGGCAGAGTTAAAAATTGCAAACCCTTTATTATGCATGATGGATGGGCTTCCTCTTCTACTCTGTCCCTGTTATAAACATACACTTATGCAACACAGTGACTTCTGAGTTGAATCAGTCAGAGAACTTAAGGGGCCAGCCTTAGGTAATACCCCTTCTGCTTCTGTGTAAATCACATCAATCAGTAATGTTCAACCTGTTCTTAAGCTTGAACTTCAGGAGACGTGATTCACATGCACCTGCCAGTGAAGACCTCCACCAGCAAGGGCCAAACAGACCAGACCATGGCTAAGCAAGATTGTTCAGAGGATACTACGGCTAGAAATCAGGTTTCTTGTTTCCACCAGTTAGAATTCCAGTCCTCCTCTGCTGAAAATACTCCTGCGTCATCATCCACACTTTCTTACAAAGCTCTTACACCTCCTGGATGAGCAAGCCCACACCTTAAGACCTCTGCCCTATATCTCCTCTTAGAGCTATTGCCCATATCTTTTTATTTTTGGGGGGGGTGACTTGGGGGATCTTAGATCCCCAAGCAGGAATCGAACTCATGCCCCATGCATTGGGAGCATGTAGTCTTAACCACTAGACCAAAAGGGAAGTACAAGATATTGTCCATGTCTTTAAACTTGGGCTATCACATTGGCCATGAGCCCATGACTGTCTCTCGGTACCTAGAGTTTATACCATTTAACTAGGTATACAGGCACTTCCCTGGTGATCCAGTGGCTAAGAGTCTGTGCTCCCAATGTAGGGGGCCCGGATTCAATCCCTGGTCACGTAACTAAATCCCACATGCCGCAACTAACACTCCCACACAGGAAGATAAACAAACAAATAAAAATAAATATTAGAAGAGACACAGATGTAAAGAACAGACTTTGGGCTCTGTGGGAGAAGGTGAAGGTGAGATGATTTGAGAGATTAGCATTGAAACATGTATATTACCATATGTAAAATAGATAACCAGTAGAAGTTTGATGCATGAAGCAGGGCATTCAAAGCCAGTGCCCTGGGACAACCCAGAGGGATGGAGTGGGGAGGGACGTGGGAGGGGGGTTTAGGATGGGGCACACATGTGTACCTGTGGTTGATTTACGTCGATGTACGGCAAAAACCACCACAATATGCAAAGTAATTGTCCTCCAATTAAAATAAATTAATTAGTTAAATAAGTAAATATTAAAAATAAATAAAAATTAAAAATAAAAAAGGATACAAAATTACAAATACAGAGTTGGGTATAAAGTTTAATTAGAATGAGAAAAAGTGAGAGTAGATTATAAACTTTCTAAAAAATTTTTAAAAGTCACAAAATCCAGAACAATAGCATATGGGTTTCATCAATTAAATGCCTGACACACTTCTATAATAGCTTACATATTCATTAGATGGCCACAAAGTCACTGCAGCTGAGATACCTTACCTTTGCAAATTTGACCACAGAAGCTTGCAGCCTTGGAAGGGGCCTGGCCCAGGAAAGGCCCTGGAGTTGTCACTTCACTGGCCTCACAATTCATTGGTCTCTAGTTACTGGCACTGATTCACACCACTGAGGGAATCAATCTGCTAAAGACTGGCTGCCCTTTCAGAACTCTAGCTTTGCTGCTACTCAAGTTACATGAGCCAGTGACATATGTGGTATTTTCTGGAGCTTGTCTCTTTAAAAGTTGGAATAGACTTTTAGGCCCCACAAGCTTAAAGAGGGGCCCTGGCCTTTCACAGGACTAGGGTATCATGGGACTCCAGCTATCTATCCAGCACAGCAGTGTATCTTGTGCATTCAGCACCAGGAAGGCTACATTTTATTGTATTATGGTTTGGTTTAGCTGCCTAATATGTTTGTCCTTTTCAGGGAGACAGTGTTGGGTTATACCTAGTCAGTTCTCATGAATCCCAACCTACACATACATAGTATCTCATTGCTTGACCTAATGAGGTACCATTTGACCCTCCCTTCTTTATTTGTTTTCTAATTCTGTACTCAGAACATGTTTATCACTCCCACTGGTAATCCCAAGAGCACCAACCTCTGTATTTGAGGATCAGTGCATTAAAAAGCAGAGGCATCACTTTGCTGACAAAGGTCCGTATAGTCAAATCTGTGGTTTTTCCATTAGTCATGTATGGAGGTGAGAGATGAACCGTAAAGAAGGCTGAGCACCAAATAATCGATGCTTTCAAATTATGGTGCTGGAGACTTTTGAGAGTACCTTGAATGGAAGGAGATCACACCAGTCAATCCTAAAGGAAATGAACCCTGAATACTCACTGAAGGACTGATGCTGAAACTGAAGCTCCAACACTTTGGCCACCCGATGGAAAAAGCCAACTCATTGGAAAAGATCCTGATGCTGGGAAAGACTGAAGGCAAAAGAAGAAGCGAGTGGCAGAGGATAAAATGATCAGATAGCATCACTGACTCAATCGACATGAATTTGAACAAACTCTGGCAGAGAGTGGAAGACAGAGGTGCCTGGCATGCTATAGTCCACAAGTTTGCAGAGTCAGATACAACTTAGTGACTGAACAACAATATCATCTTCTTCCTTTCCGAGTGTCCTTTTTCTTCTAATCATTTTGTACCAGTGTCCACAGGTACTTTCAAAATAAGGTACCTCTTAAGGTCATCCCAATCAGTTAAACTCTTCTTTCATTCCATATTTTCAACATCTAGCCCCAGTCCACTCAGAATAAGCTTTGAGAATTTAGAGCTTAAAGCTACACATTTTCTCACTAAAAACATAGAGACAGTCTTTTTATTCTAAAAAAAACTTTTATTGGGTAGGAGTCAGGGAAAAGTCCAGGGCCTACTTCGAGATATTCGGTTGTACTGAAAGTAAAAGGAATGCTACAAAGGCCTCCATTAAACATCAGCAAGTACAAATCATGCTTAGGTCCAAAAGACAGGGAAAAAAGAAAGCAATAATTTTTTCTCTTTACCCAATTATATTACTCATGTCTATTCATGCTCAGCAGCTGACACAAAGCAAACCATACATACAAAGTCAATTTTTCAAGCAGCTCCTCAAATGTTCACGGACTTAGCTGAAGTATCAGATCCCAAGAGAACACTGGTGACTCTGTTTCTATTTGGCAGGTGTTGCTAATTCATTGAGAGTTTTAGAGGACAGTCGTGATACTGCCTGCTCACTATGGGGACAAGCTGGCTAAACAGGGGGCCCCCTGAGACCTACCTATCAAGACTTTCCACTCAATAACCAGGGATATGAAAGACCAATCATGTTTCATTGTGAAGGGTTTCTCTCTTGAAATAGCAGACATTCCCTGCTTCCCAGATTTAACTGGAACAAGAAGCACCATACAACCTGCAAGCCCTTTAAAACTCTATTTCCTAAGGAGGGAAAACTCAAAATAACCTAGGGGTGTCTTGGCCCTAATTCAAGCGGCTTTAATTACTGAAGTTCCAAAGACCCTGTTAAATGCCTGTTTCTCCTATCAGGTGACTCCACAGTAAGGGCCTTGAGGACAGAATTATAAATAACTCCCTGGCATATTTTAAGAAAGGCTGTTCTGTGGAATTTCCAAACCAGTGATTTCTCAAGTACCTTGTAAAATTCCCTTCCTGTGGCATTTGGGGAAAGCCAAATGAACATCAGAAAGTTTAAATGCATCTTTTGAGGTGATAACACATCTAGAGATAAATGCAGCAGCTTCCTAATAGGCAAGCACAGAGGCTCGGGGGTACCCTGTATCTTTCTCAGTATCCATTCACCTGAGGACTGGTTCCCTGGATGGGCAGGAGCAAGTCACCAGCTCAAAGATGTGTTACTTGGAAGTCATTCCTAATGTTGTTTTACTAACTCAAGCAAGCTCTTATTTCCAAACAGCAGCAAGAATGGCTTCACTGCCAATTTTTAAAAGATAACTTCGTAATGCTCTGAGATGTTGTGACCTGCTATCATGAAAACAGAAAGACAGAAAGACTCACTGATGCTGTGAGAAGAAGAACCTAAAGGTGGCAGAGCAGGCATGGAACCCAGGCCCTCAAAGGTATGCTGGATCAGGGGTTAGGTAGATCATCTTATTTGGGAGGGCAAAGGTCAGTGGAGTGAAGCGCTCTTTCTCATAGTGACTGTGGGCTAATGTAGGTAAGTTCCCTTATTAGGGAATAATATAAATCCAGACTGGATCTATAAGAAAAGCCCCATAGTATTTTATATAACTATCACAGAGTCAGGAGCATGACCAAATGGATGCTTCAGGGCCCATTTATTCCTTGACAGCAAGCTACAGAATTCCCAATTATTTATGCAAATAGGAACACACACACAGCCTCTCCAGGAAGGTAGGAAATTTTAATTAAAATGATAAATGCCACTTTCAGTAATAAAGCTCTAGTAACCTTGGCAAATAGAACAACGATGTTATTCTATTCATAAAGCGGGTATTTTCATGCAAATCTTTTTATACCCCCATAAAATTTTTCTTGAAAAGAACAGCACCAAGTATTTTATATCTTTTTGAGAGGGAGAGATCGTCATTGATAAGGTCAAACATGAAAAACAAAGACTCTGGAGCCCAAGTGCCTGGGTTCAAATCTCTATTCCATGGTTACTAGCTCTGTGAAATCGAGCAGTCATTAAACTTCTCTGTGTCTCAGGTTATTTTCTTTAAAATAAGGCTAGAGAATTTCCTGGTGGTCCAATGGTTAGAACTCTGTGCTCTCACTGCTGAGTGCATACATTTTGATGCCTGGTCGGGGAACTAAGATCCCACAAGCTGTGGTAGAGTGGAAAAAAAAAAGTGGGTAACAATATACCTCTTAGAGTTGCAGTGAGAATTAAATAAGTTAATACACGTAACTCATTTATAAACTATACCCAGCACAAAGTTAACAGGAAGTGTCAGCTAATACATCACCACCACCAACTTTTCCCAGGGCATGAGAAAATGTGTACTGACCTCCTGTAACATATCAGAATCCTCAATGGCTTTGACAGCAGATTTCTTTGATGTTTCCTGAATTTCTCCACCGATGATAAACTCATCCAGGATAAAATAAGCCTTTTCAAAATTAAAGATAATATCTAGCTCACAGACCTGGTAAGACAAAAGCAAATGTGTTGATAAACTTGCCGCAGTATCAGGGGAAACACATGTCAGGGATTCAAGATTTGCAATAGTGACACCCATGTGGCACACCAAAGATAAAAACATCAGATGGTATTTTAAGGTCAGAAAAGCAGAACTAGGGGAATCCGAGCCCTGAAAAAAAAGTAAAACCACATTCTATTAAAGCAGAGCATGTCCACAGATAATACTATTAATGTCACAACAATTTGAGGCTCAGTAGAGGTGGGGAGCTGCCCTGTTCATCCTTCCATCAGCATAGATAAAAGCTGAGTCCTCGCTGACTTCAGGCACAAGGGCAGCTTCGTTGCTCCTGATCTCTGGTCTGTAAATTTGGCTCCTAGCTTTAGAACTCTTAGAAGCTCATTCTTCAGAGGCAAATTAGCTCAATTGTGCTAATTTTTCTCAAAACTATGTCTCAAAAAAGTGGTTCTCAAACTTCAGAGTGTGACCCAATCACCCAGAACGCTCAGTGCAACACACACTACTGGGCCCCACCTCTGGAGCTTCCTATTCAGGAGGTTAAAGCCTGAGAGGATGAACGTCTAATGGGTTCCCAAATGAGGCTGATGACGCTGGTGTGGAGAACCACTGCCACTGTCACAGACCAGTGCAGAGGCTGATAGATTTGGTTACATGTAGCAAGTAGCAAGACCCATAATCTAAATAAGGATCACTTCCAATGCTTCCACCAGCCAGCCAGCGAGGCCCCATCCCTACCGTTGCCCTTCCCACATAGTCCTCAACTCCCCCTTTCCATACCCTCCAGAATGTCTGCTCACTGAAAGCTTTCAGTCCTCTCTCACCTTCACTGCTCAACAGCACTTAATACACTTCGCCAGTCCCCTGCTTGAAAATCTCCTCTTGATGGCTGCCTGATGCTGGCAATACGACTCAATGCCTGCTTTCCTCCTCCATCTCTGAGGATTCTTTCCAGGCTCCTTGGATGATTTATCTCTCCCTGAACCTTGCATTCATTTAAAAAGTATTTACAAAATGCTTGAGACACATCAACGGAGAAAGCAAAAAAATCTCTGCAGCAGGATGCTCTCATCCTAGGGACCCGCTTTCCTCTTAAAGACTGATGCTTCTCAAGAAAGCCTCTTTGCAACACATACATTCTCCTGGACGATCTCATTGACTCTCTGCAGCTGGGTCTTGCGTGCAGGTGACCGAGCAAACTGAGATGCCTGGGCCTAATCTCTCTCAGCAGTGTCTTCTAGTACCTTCACCTACTAACCAGACATCTCTCCCTCCATATTCCTCCATCCAAGTCTTTGAATCCCAAACTGAAGTCAAGCATATTCCTTTCCCTTTAGTCCCTACTTTGCTTAGTAGCTGCAACCTCTTTCTAACAGCTCAATCTCATTTATTCTGCATTTATTCCATTCTCCCTCTCTCTCCCTTTCCTCCTTCCCTTGGTCTCATCCCTCTCAATTTGATCACCAGCTCCTATGGATTCCATTTTGTACAGAAGCCCATAACCTTTCCATTCTTGCCCATTTTCACTGCTGTTGCTCAGACCTGCAACATCTCATGCTTAGGACACAAGAGAGTGCGTACTAGAAGGAGTGACATTCTCGGTGGTGTCTGTGCCCACAAGAGGCCAATGACCACTAATGTCTTGCTAAAGTGCTCATCTGGCTCCTTTCCTGTGTGAGGTCTTCTGTCCAGGACAGTCTGAATCGCTCAGCATGGCGTATAGGAATCTCTCCAGCCCGGCCTGTGGCTTGCTTGCTGGCTTCCTGTGCTGGCAGCCACCCCATGCTACAGCTATGCATTCTACAAACTCACGCCCTTCTTTCCTGACTTTGCTCTTTGCACATTCCAAAAATTCTTGGAATGTTCTTTACATGTCCTTTCCTTTATGCTGCTGACAAAATCAAGCTTATTTTTCAAGGACAAATTCAAAAGTTATGAGCAAAATGATTCCCCCAAATCCTCATTTCTCCCTTTGAGATTTTGCATCACTTCCTGTATGTTCTCACTTACATCTTGTGTGACTGAGTATACATTTACTTATCAGTCACTTCCCCTTGTCCTGTGAGCTCAGGCATAGATCTTGCCTTAGTCATCCTTGTGTCTCTGGAACCTGGCACATAGTAGGATGCAATAAATGTCTGGAGCATGAATGAATGAATCAGCCACCATACAGGCCTTGCTTTTATGCTTCTGGGGACTAATGGCTTCCCAGATCTACAGTCCTCTGATTTTTATGACTTTACATAAAACGGATGTAATATTTTAACAAATTGCTCTATATATTTATGCTTTAGGTCAATAAACTTGCAGACTCTCCAACTGAACCTAGAAGCATAAGCACAAATGAGTACAAAATCACTATAATATATGGCCAACTCAGATAAACTAACCTAACTAATCTGCAAACATTATGGTCTCTTCATTTGTTAGAAAATATCATCAATTCATAAAGTGTGGCACTTCCCTGGTCCAGTGGTTAAGACTCCACACTCCCAGTGCAGGGGGCCAGGTTCCATCTTTTGTTGGGGACAATCCCACATGCCACATGGTGTGGCCCAACAAAAGAAAAAGAGAAAAGAAATCAACAACTGTGTGTGTGTAACACACACATCTAAGTTCCCTCTCCCTACAGGGTCTGACTCTTTGTCTCTTTCCCTCTCTCTTTCAACACATATACACAAACATACATATATGCATATATGTATAATTTAAAATGAGAATCTGTTCACTGGGACATAATACTATAATCTAGGATTTCCCCAGACTATTTGGCTTTCCTCTTGAGAACAACCATCAGAAAAAAGATGGCATTACAAAAGTACATGTTTTCAGCTTATAAACCCATTCTTTTATTTCTAGAACACTTTCACTCCAGGAATCTGAATGACAATGGAACCAAGTTTCTCAGGCAAAAATGTGGAAAGATCAGAGTATAGGTTAAAAGTAGAGCACTGGACTGGGGATAACATTTGCAACATATGTAACAGAAAGGGAAGTATACTATCCAAGATACAGAAAGTGAAGTGAAAGTTGCTCAGTTGTGCCTGATTCTTTGCAACACCATGGACTATACAGTCCACGGAATTCTCCAGACCAGAATACTGGAGTGGGTAGCCTTTCCCTTCTCCAGGGTATCTGCCCAACCCAGGGATCAAACTCAGATTTCCCGCCTTGTAGGCAGATTCTTTACCAGCTGAGCCACAAGGAAAGCCCAAGATATAGAAAGAATTCTTGCAGATCCCTAAAATAAATACCACAGCATAAAAAAAACAAATAAAGCTGTCAAGAAGCAATTAACAGACAAGGCAAGACATGGAAAAGGCCAATACACATCCAGCGGCATACATAGCCTCACTAGTTATCAGAAAAATGCAAACTGAATTAATGACCATCTGACTATTATGAAGAGAGAATACCCGTTGCTGTTAAGTGTATGTATAAATAAACTCACACTCACTGTTGGTGGAATTTGTAAACTTTACAAGCCATTTTGAAGGCTCAAATTGTAGTGTCCATTAATTTAAAATGTACAAATCCTTTGACTTAATAATTCTTTGACCCAATAAAAGAATTTATTCCTAGGCTATATCTAAACTAATGCACAATAATATGTATCAACAACTAGGATAACAGTAGCATCATTTGTAATAACAATTGGAAACAACTCAAAGTACAGCTATAATGGAATTGGTTAAATAAAGTATGGTCTACCCCTACTTGGTATTGTATTATATACCAAGGAAATTCTATGTTTAAGTTGGAAAGAATAAAGAAGATTTCCATGGATAGGCATGGAAATAGTTTCTAAGACAGGCTAGTAGGAGAAATAACAGAAAGTTGCAGAATAATATGTATAATGCAATCCCATTTTTTTTTTACTTAAAAAACTGTATACATCTAGAAGGATACCTTAAAAATTGCAATTTTAAACAATATAGATAAACAGGAAGAAAGCACCATAGATTAGACATTCATGCACATCAAAGACGGTACAAGAAGTAAGCAGTTACCAGAGGTCAGAAGAGGCGGGAGGTCAGGAGTTACAGTAGCAAGAGCTGGGAACCCCAGAGTTCAAGGCAGGTGTAGACCAGGAGTCGAGGACAGACAGGAACCTCATTAGGAGAAACCAGCAACCAGAATCCTGTGAAGTGAACTTGACAGATACTAATGCAAGTCCTCTGGGACCATCTCATACCCCACTCTCCACTCTCCGAGCAGCAACTATCCCCAAGGCCATTGGCCTCACCAGCAGCCACGAGGCAATTAATTTAGTGCACCAAGTTGCAAGGAATGGGATAAGCAGGTGACAGGCAAAGTCAGAAACTCACAACAACCACATACACACACATGCACACTTTGATTATACAGTTACTAGTTCCAGATCATAAGGGAACTTGTGATGTGCTGAACAAGTTCTATTGGCCTTAGAAAGAATGTTACAAATGAGCAAGACTCGTATATAGCAATTCCAAAATACTGTTCGCAATTCTTTGAATCTAACCCCAAAGGGTTATTGCACCTTAGAGTAAGATGAGAACTTGAGATCTAATGCATATTTTTTCAGCTACTATCTAATTACTCAAACATTACTTCTAATTCTACCTTCAGGGTGCTGCCCCACTATATCAGATATACATACACCCTTGATGCTCAAATGAGTGCCCTCTATTTTATGCAAAAGCACATGGCTTCCATGTTAATAAACACAGGAGCCCCTTATCTTTTCTCATTTTTTTTTCATGTCTCTGTATTCTGGAAGAAAGCTTATAAAAAGAAGAAGCAGTGGTCATTTAATGTTATCTTTGATCCCCTAGCCTTGTGCTTGACTACGATTTTCCTGTAATTTGGCTTGAGGGACTTCTATTATAGCAGAACACACGATGTAGGGAGAGTATCTCCAGCATTTCAATAATTAAATCCGTTTAGGACCTTCCTTTACTGAATTCTGTTCTAAAGAAAATACAAAAAGTTCAAGCTACATACAGCAAGTACATATAACACAATAATGCAAAGTATAGAGTACATAGCAACTGACAGTTTACAAAGTATTGTTAATTACACTACATCTCTGATCCTCACAATAGCCCCCATGAGCTTTAGCAAAGTAAATATTTCTATTAAACTTTATGCGTGTCACTTTTCTTATCTTTGAATCAATGATGAGCCAAATCATGGGTCTGGTGAGAGAGCTGGCTGACACCAGGGTCCAGGAGGACACACAGCATCCCTCTGCTGACAACAGGAAAACTCCCTAAGTCAAGATCAAACCTCTCTGTGACAGCAACATCCATACCATCAGTAAAATCTCATGTGGCAGCCCGTATGGGAAATTGGCAGGTGTCTAAATCCTCAATCTGACCCTTATCTCCTGACCCTAAGAGGCACTGCCTCTTAGCTTCTATAAACTAGGCTTCATGCGACTTAAGGAAAACCAAAAGATTAACTAGTTAATCCCTATAAATCTCTTGGGAATTGAAAAGTACTAAAAGAAAAAAATTGGAGAAGGAAATGGCAACCCACTCCAGTGTTCTTGCCTGGAGAATCCCAGGGATGGGGGAGCCTGGTGGGCTGCCATCTCTGGGGTCGCACAGAGTCGGACACGACTGAAGCGACTTAGCAGCAGCAGCAGCAGCAAAAGAAAAAAAAAAAACATAAATAAGTAGCCTGAGATTTTGATTCATCTGTCACAGGAAGGTAATATTTTCTAGAGTTATGAGAAGCTCAGTACAGGTATTTTTCTGGGAGAGTGTAAGGGTAAAATTCAAGGAAACCTTCAGTATTAACACAGAGGAAAAGAAGACCAAAGAGAAATATATTATACCTGAGATGATGTCATGAGACTCAGTATTGCTGGGTTTACTCATCACAGTTAATTAATAAAAACCAAACACCTACTGGGCACAGAGCCTTAAGGTACTCTTAGCTGCTCTTAGCTTAATGAAAGATTCATTGAATTTTTTAGTGCATTAAATTTTGGTCCATGACAGAGACAGGGCTTCTAAAGGTATGCCAAAATAGGATGAAAAATTAATGTCGGAGAAATTGGAATGCATTCTGATTCTGCTTATCCTTTAACTGGGTTTAGAACAAGTGAAGGTGATTCAAATTCCCTTGAGAAAGCAACGTGTTCTGAAACATCTGATATTTGGTCAAATAAGATTTGAGATCAAAATTCAATCCCAATTCACATTATCACTGTTGGATACATCTAAGAAAACACAACAGGTCACACCACAGTGCAGAAATGAGCGGGAGAAGGCAGGTTATGGGAAAGACTGAGCCTCAGTAGAACTCTTCTGCAAAAGGCCAAGTCGGCAGTTTATTTCAAAAGAAAGTACTGCAATTCAGAATTCATTTGAATAACTGAAAGCATAAACTTAAATAAACTCAAGTTTGAAAACATGTCATTACATACTTGGAAATATCTCTTTAAAAAGTGAAAATAAACTTAGTGAACCAGGAGAGAGCAAAAGAAAAATGGTCTGTCTTATCACTTCTAAACACTGAGCAACAAGCTGAAATTTCTGAAGCAATATTTAGGTCTTATAACATCATTTACAAAGGAAAAAATAAAAAAAGAAAGAATCAAAGACAAAAAGGAAGGAAGGGAGGGCAAATTAATCCAGAAACCTTCCAAGTACTCGTCTTTGTGAAAACTGTTGCAACAAATCTTATAAAACCTTAAGCAGTACCTCTAATGCTGTTTATTACATTATATAGAATACACTACAGAAAACTCTTATGGAAGCAAATTCTCCTAACAGTACTTAAAAATCTTCAGTGAACAAGGGAGTGGGGAAGAGAGTATTACTGAGAAGGACACATTTTCCTAGTCTACTAATTCATTTCTTGAGACTGTGAACTAAATAAAAAGTTTCCAGAACATTTGCTATAACTTGGCCCAGAGCTGGCTCCAAGTGTTGGAAAAAAGAAACACGTAAGTCCCTGATCATGATCTCTAGAGACTTGCAATCTGGTGTCAGGCAAATGCTGTACAAGTTGAGGGTAATACAAGGCTGTTCCATGTTGCTGGAGCACTGGATATGCCATGGATAAAAAGACAGAAAAGTGTTAAGGCTGGAGAAGTGGGGTCTGGGACTGATGTGTAGAACAAGAAAATGCGGGGCTAAGAAATATGAATTTTATCCACTAAAGCTGGAGGAGAGTGACTGAGCAGGCATGTCATCTGAGATCTGTGCCTTGGAAGGATGGTGATAATGAACAGGCCAGAAAAGGGAAGTAGAGATGAGCCCAGAAACAGAAAGGGGCAGAGAGGAGGTTTTTAAAAAAAAAGCAAAACTGTAATACCAGTAAGAGTGAAACAAGGAGATAAGTTTCAGTCCAATTTGAATAGATGGAGGGAGACTAACTAAATTGTGGAGAAAGATGTAAGAAACACTGTCCTTTTTCACTGAAAGATCCTGGGACATAATAATCCTAATCACAAGACTGAAGAGGTTTTCAGAAGATGATTTTAGTCCTTGTCACATTAAGGCTGAGATGACCACAAAGAAGCCCAGTGAAGACCATCATCAGCAAAGTGAAGAAGAGGCATCTGGTGATAGGTTTCCAGGAGACAAAGTCTAGCAAACACACAGGAGAGGAAAAACAGCCAAGAGGGCATTTCAAAGGCAGGAGGAGGGAGGGAGCTAGGGAAGAAATCAAGCTGGGGTCTTGAGAAACACATGTTGAGGGTCAGCAGAACTCAGGGACAGGGTGAGATAGAGAGGAGCTGATTTAAAGATAGGGTTGTGATGAGCAAGGGTGCAGGCTGCAGAGACGGGAAGGTAGGTGAAGAGTAAAGAATCATCACTGGTGTTGACCATGAAGATTTCCCTGGAGGAGTAAAAGTGAAGTCAAGCCATAAGCTGCCACAAAGCAAACAAGTTCTGGCATAAGGGCAGCTCTGAGAATATGTTACTAGGAGGTGAATGCATGGAGGCTGGATAGCAACGTGAAGGGAAAGGATTTTGGTCTTCTTTCTTTATTTGTCTTACAAACAAATAATATTAAAAAACACTTGGATGTTTAGTAAAAGAAACCAGAGTGTGTATTGTGTGTATTGTGTCCAACTCTTTGTGACCCCATGAACTGTAGCACACCAGGCCCCAGGCTCCTCTGTCCATGGCATTCTCTAAGCAAGAATACTGGAGTGGGTTGTCATTCCCTTCTCCAGAGGATCTTCCCGACTCAGGGATTGAATCCAGGTCTCCCATGTTGCAGGAATATTCTTTACCGTCTGAGCCACCAAGGAAGCCCCCCCAAAAAAGAAATCAGACAGGGGATTAAAAAGTCATAATAGAAAAGAAAAGACAGTTCATGGAGACAAAGGGACAAAATATTAAGGAATCCTTCACAGTTAAATTCTAGCTCATGGAGGCAAGGTGTTAGTTGTGGCTCGGGCCTGGAGATACACAAGCCACCTGGTTCTGATAAGTTTTGGATCTTCCATTTACTAAGAGTTACGGGAAGTAGGGAAAGCCTTCTGTTCTGGTCCTCGGTACAAGCACAGTTCATACCTTAGACTTGACAGAGAGAGAGGAGAAATGTGATGACAGACAGAACTGAAGTCAAAGTTGGAGACCAACTCATTCTAAATACCAGGACGCCACTTACATTTCCAAAGTATTTGTCCAGCAACTCCACATATCGATGCACAATCTCTAGGGTCAAGAGCTCATTGTCCTGATTTTCTACTGCACAGCAAAAATATAAACTAGCATACCTTGAAAAGGAAAAAAAAAAAAAAGATAACGTAAAATAGGATGACACATTACACAACCTGACAATGGTTTTTTCTATGAATATGCAGTTACCTCCTCCTCTTCAGGCAGTCTCCCTGTTCACATTCAAGAGGGAAACATCAGTCACCACATTCAATATCCTGCCCAAATGTAAAGCAGCATACAGAAAAAACATAGTGGTGACTGGGTCATTTCTGTTCATTATGTGAAAAATCCTCAGTGAAACTGTACCTTGAGGTGCTGTGATCAGGGGACAGAGTCCTTTAATCAGGGTCTGTTCATGCTTCTTTGAATGGTGAATTGTCCTGTCTAAAGTCCAAACCCCTGACCACGGGGCCCAGGGGCCCACATTGCCCACCCTCTCACTTCACACTGTACCACAGTATATCCCGTCCTCAGCTTGTCAGGTCCTTCCTCCCATGTGTGTTTCTTCTGCCTAGAATACTCCTCCCCTGCCCGTTCATGGGGCTCTCTTCTACTTCTCCTGTAGCTCTGAGCGTGGATGACCTTGCCTTCAGGAAATCTCTGTCCTCTTTGACTGCCCTGGACGCCCCTGCCATGCATGGCTGTGCCTCCCCTTCCCCCAAAGAGTGTCTAGCACCATTCACTCTGTATTTCATGGCCTGTCTCTCCCCGACTAGATCAGTGGCTTCCCAAAGGCAAGTATGAGTCTGCCTTGTTCACTGTTGTTTATCCAGTAGCTGAAACAGTAGCTGTTGAGAGAACTGCTTAAGTCTATTCTTCATGTAATAGTTTAAATCACAACTGAACCCAAAGTTGTAGAAACAAGCAGGCAGAGAGAAGCAAGTATTCCCTTTTGCCTTTCCATCCCTGGGATGCTTATTACTGTAAGGTGACTTCACTTACATCTCTCATGATGCTATGAAAAGCTTTGACACAGGCCCCAGCAGAAGCTTTGCCCAGGCACTTCCTGGTAATTTACTCCATTAAATATAGCCTTCAATGTTACCCTTGTCTTTCCCATTCTGATTTTGTAAACATCCCTTGTGAGAGCCCTTTTAATGTACATTTTGCTTCTGAAAGTTGCAGTATGATGTTAGATGCAGGGTCAGATCAGTTATGTTCTGATCCTGGCTTAGGCATCAGTTATCTGGGTCTTTATGGGCAAATAACTTTACCTCTTGGGGCCTCAGTTTCCTCATCTAGAAATTGAGGTCCCTTTCTAGTATGATCATGCCATGGCAACCAGGTGCAGCAATGAGAAGATATAAAGGCTTTAAAGTCAGAAAAAAAAAATCTGGATTTTTCCGCCAGTTCAGTTCAGTCACTCAGTCGTGTCTGACTCTTTGCGATCCCATGAATTGCAGCACACCAGGTCTCCTTGTCCATCACCAACTCCCAGAGTTCACTCAGACTCATATCCATCGAGTCAGTGATGCCATCCAGTCATCTCATCCTGTCATGCCCTTCTCCTCCTGCCCCCAATCCCTCCCAGCATCAGAGTCTTTTCCAATGAGTCAACTGTTCACACGAGGTGGCCAAAGTACTGGAGTTTCAGCTTTAGCATCATTCCTTCCAAAGAAATCCCAGGGTTGATCTCCTTCAGAATGGATTGGTTGGATCTCCTTGCAGTCCAAGGGACTCTCAAGAGTCTTCTCCAACACCACAGTTCAAAAGCATCCATTCTTTGGCGCTCTGCCGTCTTCACAGTCCAACTCTCACATCCAACATGACCATAGGAAAAACCATAGCCTTGACTAGACGGACCTTAGTCGGCAAAGTAATGTCTCTGCTTTTGAATATGCTATCTAGGTTGGTCATAACTTTTCTTCCAAGGAGTAAGTGTCTTTTAATTTCATGACTGCAGTCACCATCTGCAGTGATTTTGGAGCCCCAAAAAATAAAGTCTGCCACTGTTTCCACTGTTTCCCCATCTATTTCCCATGAAGTGATGGGACCAGATGCCATGATCTTCGTTTTCTGAATCTTGAGCTTTAAGCCAACTTTTTCACTCTCCACTTTCTTCAAGAGGCTTTTTAGTTCCTCTTCACTTTCTCCATAGAGTGGTGTCATCTGCATAGCTGAGGTTATTGATATTTCTCCTGGCAATCCTGATTCCAGCTTGTGTTTCTTCCAGCCCAGCATTTCTCATGATGTATTCTGCATAGAAGTTAAATAAGCAGGGTGACAATATACAGCCTTGATGTACTCCTTTTCCTATGTGGAACCAGTCTGTTGTTCCAAGTCCAGTTCTAACTGTTGCTTCCTGACCTGCATACAGATTTCTCAAGAGGAAGGTCAGGTGGTCTGATACTCCATCTCTTTCAGAATTTTCCACAGTTTATTGTGATCCACACAGTCAAAGGCTTTGGCATAGTCAATAAAGCAGAAATAGATGTTTTTCTGGAGCTCTCTTGCTTTTTCGATGATCCAGCAAATGTTGGCAATTGGATCTCTGGTTCCTCTGCCTTTTCTAAAACCAGCTTGAACATCAGGAAGTTCATGGTTCATATATTGCTGAATGAAGCCTGGCTTGGAGAATTTTGAGAAGAATTCCGCCAGTTACCACTCAATTATTGCAACTGGGGATTAATTAGATTAGTTACTTAAATTCTCTGTAACTTCAGTTTCCTCATCTGCAAATGTGAATAACAAACAGCTTCTCATGTTTCTACCACATTAACCTTTTTCCTATAGCATGGTACTAACTGAAACTGTTTTGTTCACTTAATAGGTGAATAAGTTCCAAAGACCAGGAATGCTCTGTCTTGTTCACTACTGCATCTACAGTCATTGAAACAGTGTTGGAAATATAATAGATGCCCATAAGATATTTCTTGACTCTATGCCTACATTATCAACACATAAATTATCTTAAATAAGTATCTAGAATCCATCCTGGTACATGGAAAACCACTCAATAAATGAGAGTTCTCTTCTGTTTAGTCTACTGGCACAAATATTTGGGCTTCGGCCTTCAAAGGTTACAGTAAATGATGGAATTGATGCTGCAATCTAAAATGCTTAGGATTAAACAAATCAAACAGTAACGAGAAATTCAGTTCTCAAAAAGTTACTCACACCTTTTATAAACAAGTTTTAGCTCCTTCCAGTCAACAAAACTGCTTGTTCTCTGACCACGAGAGAGAATAATCTGAACAATTTCGCGCGTGATCTTTTTCCTTTCCTTGTCAGGGAGAGTAGTGTACCATTTCTGCAGGCGTAATTTCCCTTGTCGACTGAAGAGCAATATGAAATGTATCTAGAACAAATATAGGACAGAAAATAAATGGAATTTGGTCAGATAAATCATTCTACCATAGATATTAAAATTAAGCAGCAGGGTTTTCAAAGGATTATAAGTTGGAAAAGAGGAAAAATACTTACCAGCATGAAAACTATCCCATCTGGAAATGACATTAACCCAAAAAGAACAAAGAAATGTATACAGTACAAACAGAGCTTATTTATACTACAGGAGAAAGATAGGTTCTCTTAATTCATTTTATGAGTCACAAACTCATTATAGGGATATATCATCTCTCTGCCAGGAGCCAGCACGAGGAGTCCCGCCCATGGCAAAGGTCATAAGGGGCCTGACAGGCAAAGGTGAGTCAGGCCTTAAGGGAGCCTCGCTGGATCTGCTCATGCATCTGCCCCAAAACCAGAGTCTGCCTGCTTTACTGGGTTATGCTTTCCACCTACTCTTCTGACATTAACAGGGGGCTGTCCCCACCACCACCTTTTTCTGGAAAAAGTTAATTTAGAGCTTTAAATAAGTCTCTTGGGCATAATAAGAGTGTTTCAATCCAAAAACCCCTCTGATGGCTTTCTAGCCTGCCTGCTTGACTCTTACCGCTGCACATGTAATTGTTTGCGGCCTCCCAACCGCAAGAGGCACAGGAAGCTTAAAACATCCTAGGAATGTAGGGGCTTCTGAGGAGTCAAAATCATTAGAATAGGACTGATTAAGGGTTTCATTTGTTGAGCCAATACTTGCTGCCAAATTTTCATATCTTTTATTTGTAGATATAGTTGGTATACAGAAAAAAACAAGTAGTAGCCCTGGTATTAGCAACATTAGATCTTTGAGTTAAGTACTTTTTTGTTATAACCCACTGCACCCTTGTTCTACAGGAATGTAACTTTATTTAGTACTTTGAGGGTAATGCAGAGTAAAGAAAAAACACTTCAAGGGAAAAAGAGTTTTCTGGTTGATAGACATTTATCTAGGAAGAGAGCCATAAAAATGTTAACAGGCCCCCTGGCCAGAAGATGATGTAAAAGCACCTAAGACCTTTTGTATACGGGAAGGTATGCAAAAAGAAAGCCTGGTCTCAATAAGGGTCAGGACTGCTGCCCCTGCATAACTCTGCATTTTCCATTATTTCTTTATGTACAACTTGGGGTATATAAGCTGCTTTTGAAAATAAAGTTGTGGGTCTGGCACCGATGTTTGGCTCCTCCATGTCGTTCTTTTCTCCCTTTTCTGGCTGAATTCCCATCTGGAGCGTGGAGGCTCACCAAGTCTACTTATTTGCCCTGGCTTCTAAGACTCATGTGAGAGGGATCCCAAGGTGGGGCACCCTCCGCTATTCAAGCGGGCACCAGTGGCCTATGGAGATGGTGCAAGTTCCTTGTCTTGGAACTTTATTGGTTCTCCATGTAAACCAAGTTATTTAGCCTCTTTTCTCCACTAATTCTCCTACTACAATATTCTTTCCTAATCTCTCTTTATATCTCTAATAAATAAGTCTCTCCTCGCTGACTCCGTTCCCGCTTCGAATTACCCTGATCCACCAGGGCTGGACCCTGGCATCTCTCCATTTCTCCCACCTCCCCAATCCTTGCAACTACTGTTCTACTTTCTGCTTCTATGAGTCTGATGTTTCTAGATCCCACATATAAGTAATCCCATGCAGTATCTGTCTTTCTGTGCCTGGCTTATTTCACTTAACATGATGTCTTCTAGGTTCATCCATGTTGTTACAAATTACAGGATTTTCTTCTTTTGCAAGGCAGAATAATATTCCATTGTATGTATATGTATGTATGTATGCATATACACACACCATACTTTCTTTACTCATTCATCTGACAATGGACACAGGTTGATCCCATATTTGGGCTACTGTCAATAATGCTGCAATAAACATGAGGTGCAGTTACCTCTTTGAGAAACTGATCGCCTTTCCATTGCAAACATACCCAGATGTGGCATTTCCCTTGGAACTATACCTAGAAGTACTATCATATGGTACTGTTACTTTTAAATTTTTGAGGGACCTCCATACCATTTTTCATGATGGCTGTACCAATGGACATTCCCACCAGCTGTGTGCAAGGGCTCCCTTTTCTTCACACCCTCACCAACACTTCTCATCTCTTGTCATTTTGATAACAGCCATTCTAACAGGTATAAAGTGATATCTCACTGTTCTTTTGATTGACATTTCCCTAATGATTAGTGATATTGAGTATCTTTTCATATACCTGGTTAGACATCTATATGTTTTCTTTGGAAGTATGTTTCTTCAGGTTCTTTGCCCATTTTTTAATCAGGTTATTTGTTACTTGCTATTGACTTGTTTGAATTCCTTACAGATTTTGGATATTAACCTCTTAATAGATGTATGATTTGTAGAGATTTTCTTCCATTCCATAAGTTGTCTTTTTACTCTGTTGTCTCATTTGCTGTGCAGAGGCTTTGCACAGAATTTGATGCAATCCCATTTGTCTATTTTTGCTTCTGTTGCCTATGCCTTTAGAGTCATATCCAAAATATCATTGGCCAAACCAATGTCAATGTCAAGAATATTTTCTGTATGTTTTCTTCTAATAGTTTTACAGTTTAACAGTTTCAGGCCTTACATTTAAGACTTTAATCCATTCTAAGTTGGTTGTTGTATACGAAGTGAGATAAGGGTCCAATTTCATTCTTCTGTATGTGGATGTTAGTTTTCCTAACCATTTATTAAATAAACTGTCCTTTCTCCATTGAGTGGTCTTGGCACCTTTCTCAAAGATCAAACTAAGTCTCAAATGTAAGTTCTTTGAGGATTACTTGGCTGAGACATGTAGAATCAAATCACCTTTGGCATCACAATAAATATTTAATGATTTAGATAGTGTTAACCACATTAGGGAGAAGCCTGATTTTATTTTCAATTAAGTTTCAAAATGTGTATTTGAAATGCATGTCCCCATTTCAGTGAATTTTAAAAGTTTTAAATGAATAGAAGACATTGTGATATGTAGAAACTTACTGTGGAAACTGGGGGTATCAAAGACTAGTTTTTCAGAAATTTTCAGATGATCTGATCTTTGTTTTTCTCAGTCTACAGTATGAAAAGATCAATTCCAGAATCATAATTTATTTTGTAGTTTTTGTTGTTTACAAAATAAAATTCATTATTGAGGCTAATTGTGTCATGGAGGGAATGATATATACTAGGAACCAAAATAATTAAAATTCTTGAACTTTACAAATATTCAACTCTTTTTATTAAAGAGATTTAGCTCTGAATGTCATGGCATATGTCATATGTCATACAAACTCAGCAGGTGGAGATATCTGAAGATCAAAAGAAACCAGGCTCTTTCTTCAGGGTATCCCCTACCCTCAACTTATAGAATTTGAGGTCTTCTTAATTAGTTATATTCTTTCTTAGGAAAAAAACAAGACCTTATAACAAGGTCTTGAAAAACCAAGACATAGAAAATGAATAGAAAGCAAGTTATAAAGTCCTGCTCATCTAGCCATTTTAAGAAAAATCACTCTCAGTCTGGAATTTTAAGCATCTAGTTAGAACATAGCATTTTCTTAAACACCCATTTACTATCAGTGCAGGTATAGATAATTCAATAATGAAACTACTACCACTTTCTAAGAATCCTATTGAGAGAAAGATATTTTTAACTTCTAAGAAGAGATCATCATAAAAGTGACATTCTAAAAGTACAAAATTGAATGGGAATAGAATAATAAAACCTCAGGATCTTGAGAACAAGGTTCAGTTTTGGATTATCACCAGTAGATAAGACTATTCAATCCTATTTCAAGTGAATGGTCAGATCTTTGCTAGAGAAATGAAATTCACATATTTTCTGGGTGTTGACTTTGCATTTTCTGTCAGAACATTTTCTTCTTCCCATGAAACCTAAATCTCTACTGTTACAATTTAAACCAATTTTCCCTGATTTTATCCACAGAGCATATTAAAAGACAATATATCACTATCCTTGAAATAATAATAAATTATCCACATATTTGAAGACAGGCTTTAAAGTGTATCTGGAGTCTTTTCCTTCCAGAAGAAATTACCTGGTTTCATGTCTTCTTATTGGTTCTATTACCAGATTTCAAAACTGTCAGTTACAATTCCTCCAGGACTACTTCACAGATAAATGTCACTTTTAATTTAAAGAGCTCAGATCAATGCCAAAAGTTCCAGTGAGAAGCTGGAATTTTTGCTGAGTTTAATTGTGGATTACTTTCTAGTTCTCTTACAACCTTCTCTCAAGATCAAGTGCCTGCCTTCTTAAATGGATCAACAAGGTAGAAAATAAACAAAGAACTCTTTTTCATTCTAACAATAAATTCGAAGAAAAACGATGATCAAGAACATAATACCCACATTCAGGAAGTCATTTTAAATATAAAAATATGTTTCAGGTTCAAAAGAAGCAACAAATAGATTCAAGTTTAGCCAATCATTGCATTGATTAAGACAGTGTTGAAAGATTTCATTCTCTCAGGTTCTGCTCGGAGGAAGAGGTAGCTTGTGTTGTGGTGTCTGGTGTCTGTTACATCTCAAACTGAACGATGTAACATGAGAAAACTGGTGGAATTAATTGCATGACTCACAGGAATTCATTGCCTCTAGCAATTAATGTTATCCAATTTATCTGCTTAGTCATTCAAAGCATATTTGGATAATACATTTCAAGAGATTAATCAAATACCATTTTTGATTAGTATTAGCTTAAAAAGTATGAGAAAAAAAGGCAATTGGAAAGGTGTTTTTTTCCCTAATATACACAGAGTTGACTTAAATGCCAATTCCAGAAATAACCCTAAATCCAATGCAGTGTGATGAGCAAGGCTGACTTCTTAACTGCTCTGGCCTCTGGTAGGCATCTGGCTTCATCAAGATCTCCCTCCCTCATTCAAGGTTAACCTCAGATCATCAGAGAGGAAATACTCACATTGGCAGCTAAATTAACTGTATTTCAGAGACCTTAAAGTACAGATTACTTATTTACTCAATGCATATTTACTGAGTACCTGCTATGTACACCAGGAACCCACAACATAAAACTTCTTTATCTTCTTTACCTTGAACAGCTTCTAATCATGACAAAGAGTCAAAAAAAAAAAAAAGGTAAACATATTTAATTAAACCACAGGCCTTTACGTTCTCTGGTGGTGGTTGGTGGTTTACTCACTAAGTCATGTCTAACTCTTGTGACCCCATGGACCATATCCTACCAGCCTCCTCTGTCCATGGGATTCTCCAGGCAAGAATACTACAGTGGGTAGCCATTTCCTTCTCCAGGGGATCTTCCCAACAAAGGGATCAAACCTGGGTCTCTTACACTGTAGGTGGATTTTTTACAGACTGAGCTACCAAGGAAGCCTTACCTCTTTTCTCCCAAAATGCCACTAAAATGACAATAGTAACATTTCTTTAATGCATTAACCCTCAAAGGCCAGGAGAATGGCAGGGGATGTAATAGCAGCCAAGAGATTTCAACAGTTCTTTGGAAGATGGAAGGAGACAGAAGACTGATAACTAACTTGGCAAATTAAGGAAAATTGTAGCTTAAGAGGTAGATTCCAAAGAGGAAACCAGAGAAAGCCTGAGAGCAGCACTCGGGGTACCATGGCCCCCCAAAGTTCTAAAAACAGGGACACTGGCTAAAGGTCTACCTACAGAGTGGTTGGCGTGGACCACCTATGGTATTCCTGGGGGATTACAGTTAAGTGAGAACACTCATGCATGTGTACACACACAGCACACACACACACACACACACACTCCACAGTAAGTTCCCAGCTGCTTTACTCAAGGGTACAGAAATTAAGTGGAGTCCAGGCAGCTGGGCCATCTCTTGGCTCAGCTTTCTCTGGCCCCGAGTCAGTAACAGGAAGCAAGCAGCTGGCAATGCCAACAAGACTTGGCTTACCCAACCTGAGAAGCTCAAATCTGTGCAAAGCTATATTTCTTCCCAGGTGGCCGAGTGGTAAAGAATCTGCCTGCCAATGGAGAAAATGCAGGTTCAATTCCTGGTCAGAAAGATCCTCCGCTCCAGAATTCTTACCTAGAAAACTCCACAAACAGAAGAGTCTGGCAGGCTCCATGGGGTCACGAAGATTTGGATACAACTGAGCATGCATGTGCATACACACACACACACACACACACTTCTTCTTTACTTAAGGCTTACGTTACCTCTCAGGGGATTTACACAAGTAATCTATATCCACAAAAAGAAATATTTACAGACATCTGCAACCCTCCTGGATCTTAACATAATTCAGAGCTGCAAAGCTATATATGCATCTTCACCAAGTGAGAAACATGTTCCTTGCCTCTACCACCAAACTCTCTGATATAAAAAAGCTCATCTATTAATTAGGAAATTGAATGATTCCTCCCTGAAGACACTAAATGGCAGAGAAAAGATCTCTAGGTACTAACAACAGAGCCTCCTGGGCCACCTGATTATGCCACCAGAACTGTCTATTAGCATCTTAGCACCCACTTTTAAATATGAGTAGAGGCCAAGGATTACCTGACATCTGAGAATAGTCTCTAATATCAAAGAAAGAGACTGAAAAGAACAAATAGGGGAAAAAAATAAGTAGTGGCTACAGTAAGAAAGCATGGAGCAGGACAACTGTTACACACACACACAAACATGAGTATGCTCAGAGAGTTCAAAGAAGATGGAGTTCCTACATCAGTAAAACAAAAGCAGGGTTCTATGGGGGAAAAAAGAGACAAGAAAAAAACTCTCGTGAATTAAAAAGTACAATAACCAAAATAAAGCCAAAGGACTCCGAGAAATGAGAACAAACAGAAAAACAGAAGGAAAATTAGAAGAAAAGATAAAATTATTGAGGAGTCAACCCAGAAGATGCAAAATTCAGAGAGCTAAGACAGAAATAATGGGAGAAAATCTCAAAGAAAGAATTCAAAAAATGTCCTAGGTCTAACAAGATGACATGTCATATTAGATAGGCTCATCATGTGCCCAGCACAAAGAATTTTAAAAGGACATTGTATGAAAGAACTCTTATGACAAGGAGAATAGTTTAAGAGATTCCAGGAGGACAAAAAGTTCACACTCAACAGATCAGCAATCAAAAGAGCATAGGACTCCTCACCTGCAGCTATTGGAAGACTAGATGTCTACACCCAAGCAAATTATCAACTCAGTGAAAGAGAGGAAGAGACCTTTGAATTTTCACCCTTTCATAAACTAAAAATGAAGAGAAAAAATAAAGAAGAAATTTGCATCCAGCTTCCCTGGTGGCTCAGTGGTAAAGAAATCTGCCTACCAATGCAGGAGACACAGTTTCCATCTTTGGGTAGGGAAGATCCCCTGGAGAAGGAAATGGCGACTCACTAACAGTATCTTTTCCTGGGAAACCCCATGTACAGAGGAACCTGGCAGGCTACAGTCCATGGAGTCAAACACAACTGAGCAACTCAACAACAACAAATATCTTCCTTAGGAAGCTACTGGAAGATGTCTCTCAGCAAAGTGTAGGAGAGAGTTAGATATGGTTACCCAGAGTACGGGCTTCCCAGGTGGCACAGTGGTAAAGGGCCTGCCTGACAATGCAGGACCCATAAGAGACACAGGTTTGATCCCTGAGTCAGGAAGATCCCCTGGAATAGGGCATGGCAACCCACCCAGTATTCTTGCAGGTATCAGAGGATGAGATGGCTGAATGGCATCACCAATGCAATGAACATGAACTTGGGCAAACTCCAGGAGATGGTGAGGGACAGGGAAGCCTGGAGTGCTGCAGTCCATGAGGTCAGAAAGAGTCGGACATGACTGGGCGACTGAACAACAAGAACCTAGAGTACAGGGAACCCAAACCAAAATGGTGGTGAAAGGAAAGACCAGAACGACAGCCACATACCAGATCAAGAAAGAAACCATTTCGGATGGAAGTGGTGGAGGCTGGAGGAAGAGGTGGGGAAGGGAGTGAAAGAATTTATAGATCATTTCATTCCTTTTTATAGTTGAAAAAAAATATTGATAGTCATCTGAAAGATCTGTCAGATGACTAGGGGGGGAAATAATGATAGCTATATACAAAACCAGATAGTGGAAAAAATACTTACCAACTTCAGAAAAAGAAATGATACAAGCAAGAAATCATAATCTTAGCTCTTAAAACTACTTTGGTAAGAAGAGAAATGAGGAAGTATGTGTGTGAGTAGAAGAGAAGTACATGCTCCGTTACCATTAGTCAGGAGATAATATAAAGAATTATGAGTAGGAAACTGCCAGCATAAGCATATTATTTAGAAATATAGATGGAAATACCCAAAGTGCTTGGTTGCTCAGTCGTGTCTCTTTGTGACTCCACGGACTATACCAGGCTCCTCTGTCCATGGAGTTTTCCAGATAAGAATACTGGAGTGGACTGTCACCAAAAGAAAGGCTGCAATTATTGAAACTAATTGCCTCTAGGAGAAGAACATAGTAAAGAAGAAGAGTTGCTGTGTTTCATTATAAAGTAGATGTACCCAAGTAGATGTTTTAAAATATGAACATATATTATTTATATTTAAAATTTTAATGGAATTAAAAACCAATAAATAAGGGATGGTTGATCACCTATATTTAGCAGTGACATTAAAAACATATTCTGAGATATCTTCCCCTCTCCCAATATTAAACTCTAAGCTTGAAGGGAAAATCCATAAATACATTAACTGTTCTAAACTATCACTTATGAGCTCTCATTTGATTTTATCTGATGCAGTTTTATCTTTCAACCTCATGAGTAAGAGTGCCATTAGTTTACTAGCTTTCAGATGGAATAATATATTTTATGTCCTGATTTTACTTCAAGCACGTAACATTTGACCAGAATTCTATTCTTCCTAATATATTTTTCATATTTATTTATTTTGGGCTTGCCTTGGGTCTTAGCTGCAGTGGCTCACAGGCTCTCTAGTTGCGGTACATGGGCTTAGTTGCTCCACAGCATGCACAGTCTTCCAGGACCAGGGATCAACCCACATCCCCTGCATTTGAAGGTGGATTCTTAACCACTGAACCACCAAGGAAGTCCTTCTAATATAATTTTTAAAAAGAGAGGACAGATGAAATTTTTTGGAGATTCTGTGCTATTCTTCATGTACTAACAATTCCCTATACACACCCCACCCCAAGCTTTTCCCTGTGGAGCAAAGACATTCTCCTCTGAAGCTCCTTTTCATACTACCGGTTTCTCAGTTCTCTTGCCATTTTGCATGTTGCTTCCTGAATGATGTTTAACTCCACATTTTGTTCATAACAAGGACTCAGTAAATAGAGGTGGAATTGTTGAATTTTGCGAAATGGCAACTAGCTCTGTCTTAATATTCTGAGTAGGGAACTGAGTTTTCTATGATGGTTGCAGAACACTGTGGTTTGGGGTTTTGTTGAGCATCATGAGCTTGAAACTGGGATTATATTTCTCCAGATTCAGTAAAGTCAAATATTGCTTGTTTTTTGCCCAATCTTCTGGCCACTTATCCTGACTGACTTAATAGTTCTCTGGCCAGAAGAGTTTAATAGCATTTATACACTGCAAGGAGATCCAACCAGTCCATTCTGAAGATCAGCCCTGGGATTTCTTTGGAAGGAATGATGCTAAAGCTGAAACTCTAGTACTTTGGCCACCTCATGTGAAGAGTTGACTCATTGGAAAAGACTCTGATGCTGGGAGGGATTGGGGCAAGAGGAGAAGGGGACGACAGAGGATGAGATGGCTGGATGGCATCACTGACTCAATGGATGTGAGTCTGAGTGAACTCTGAGAGTTGGTGATGGACAGGGAGGCCTGGCGTGCTGCGATTCATGGGGTCGCAAAGAGTCGGACACGACTGAGCAACTGAACTGAACTGAACTGATACACCAAGAGCTCCAGTTGCTCTGTTCTCTCTGCTAGGTCAATTACACAAATGTTACACATGACTGGTCTGGGCACTCTTTTATTCAGGGCCCCACTTTATATCTGCAAGAATGATTCCTTTAACGATGTGCCTGGGGACTTTCCTGGTAGCCAGTGGTTGAGAATCTGCCTTCTGCTGCAATAGACATGGGTTCAATCTCTAGTCAGGGAACTAAGATCCCACCTGCCATGGAGTAACTAAGCCTGAGTGCAACTACTGAGCCATGCTCTGGAGCCTGCACGCCACAACTAGAGTCCATGAGCCACAACGTAAGATCCCACGTGAGACAAAGAAGATTCTGCGTGCCACAATTAAGACCTGACGAGGCCAAATAAATTAAAACAAAACAACTAGCCCAATTTCCTTCCTCTAAGCCTTCTCTAAATACGACAAGACCAACTCCCTAGGACTGCTGCTTCTCAGGTATCTCCCTTTGGTCTATTGAAGGGGTTTCCAGAAAATAGAAAGACAAACTATCCACTGCTTCTTCATCAGCCTCATTTACTCACTTTCTCATTGAGCTCCAGTTCTCTCTTCCACGAACCAAGCTGCCTTCTTGGTAAAAAGGTAAAGCAAAATTACCAGTGATCTACCTTGGCTGGATGAAGCACAAGCTGGAATCAAGATTTCTGGGAGAACTATCAATAACCTCAGATATGCAAATGACACACTCTTAGGCAGAAAGTGAAGAACTAAAGAGCCTCTTGATGAAAGTGCGAGAGTGAAGAAGCTGCCTTAAAACTCAACATTCATAAAACTAAGATCATGGCATCTGGTCCCATCACTTCATGGCGAATAGATGGGAAACAATGGAAACAGTGGCAGACTTTATTTTGGGGGGGAGGCTCCAAAATCACTGCAGATGGTGGCTGCAGCCATGAAATTAAAAGACGCTTACTCCTTGAAAGGAAAGTTATGACCAACCTAGACAGCATATTAAAAGCAGAGACATCACTGTGCCAACAAAGGTCCGTCTAGTCAAGGCTATGGTTTTTCCTGTAGTCATGTATGGATGTGAGAGCTGGACTATAAAGAAAGCTGAACGTTGAAGAACTGATGTCTTTGAACTGTGGTGTTGGAGAAGACTCTTGAGAGTTCTTTGACTGCAAGGATATCCCACCAGCCCATCCTAAAGGAAATCAGTCCTGAATATTTACTGGAAGGATTGATGTTGAAGCTGAAACTTCAATACTTTGGCCATCTGATGGGAAGAGCTGACTCACTTGAAAAGACCCTGATGCTGGGAAAGATTGAAAGTGGGAGGAGGAGGGGATGACAGAGGATGAGATCGCTGGATGGCATCACTGACTTGATGGACATGAGTTTGAGTAAACTCCGGGAGTTGGTGATGGACAGGGAAGCCTCTGGGGATGACAGAGGATGAGATGGCTGGATGGCATCACCGACTCAATGGACATGAGTTTGAGCAAACTCTGGGAGTCGGTGATGGACAGGGAGGCCTGGTCACAAAGAGTCAGACATGACTGAGCAACTGAACTGATCTACCTTTATTTTACCAGCACACTCCAAGTAGAAATAAGATGTGTCAGACCAAAGTTTCCCAGAAGTCAGTTACCCATGTTTTTAGGACAAAGGTTCGTTGACAACTGGCCAGTTTTCTAACTTAGTGACCCTTTGAAACTAACTAGTTGCATGCTGGAAGTGGTTTGTTTCTTTGTCTGGGCCATGTCACAGAACTTGCAAGATCTTAGTTACCTGACCAGAAATCAAAGCCCCCCTATCCATGAAAGTACGAAATCATAACCACCGGACCACCAGGGAATTCCCTGGAAATTTAAATTTTATAGTTTTATCAAACTCATATATGCCATCTAGTCAAAACTGTTACCTCAACCATTGTTTCAGACTTGATCCAGGACGTGCTGTGCATTTACCACGGTGTGTATGTGCTCAGCCACTCAGTCATGTCTGACTCTTTGCGACCCTGTGGTACACTGTAGCTCCTCTGTCCTCTGGGATTTTCCAGGCAAGAATACTGGAGTGGGTTTTTCATTTTCTTTTAGGGGATCTTCCTGACCCAGGGGTCAAACTCATGTCTTCTGCATTGGCAGGTGGATTCTTTAGCCCTGAGCCACCAGAGAAGCCCACATTTACCTCTAGGTCAACTCTCACATCCAGTAGTAATGTACAGATGTGCAAGCTGGACCATAAAGAACGTTGAGCGCCAAAACATTGGTGCTTTTGAACTGCGGTGCCAGATGAGACTCTTGAGAGTCCCTTGAACAGCAAGATTATCAAACCAGTCCATCCTAAAGGAAATCAACCCTGAATATTCATTGGAAGGACTGATACTGAAGCTGAAGCTCCAATACTTTGGCCACCTGATGTGGAAGCTGACTCACTGGAAAAGACCCTGATGCTGGGAAAGACTGAGGGCAAGGGGAGAAGGGGGTGACAGAGGATGCGATGGTGGGATGGCATCACTGAATCAGTGGACATGAGTTTGAGCAAACTCTGGGAGATAGAGGGGGGGAGGGAAGCTTGGTGTGCCTCAGTCCACGGGATCACAAAGAGTCAGACATGACTTAGCAACTCAAGAACACAACTCAAGTTAGACTCAGGACATGAGGGGCATTTATCACTAGGCCAGGTCACAACCTTGGCCAGGGCCAGGGACAGTAGAGCAGGTTGGTTGTTAAGTGGGAAGATTCTGGTGATAGGCAGCTTGAGAGTTTGTATTTGCATCCTGGTTCCATCATTTGTAAGTTACCTGATCTCTCTGTTCTCAGTCTCTTCATCTATGAACCAGGGATGACAACAGTAAATGACATCAGTAATGTTACAGGATACTATCTTTTAGTGAGGAGGTTAGCACAGAGTAAGCTTCAGGAAATACTTGCTATGGCTAATGAATCATGGGGAGTCAGCCCCACCCACTTACACTCCCATTTATCTTCACTGAGGCAAGCAAAAAACTCCCCACTTCTGCCTTTGGAATCATTCCACATCTCCTCCATCACTTTTCCCATGTTCTGATGGAAAGTATCTGTGACAGTCATTCCATAGGTACCCAGAAGGCAGTCTGCTGTTTCTTTGGATAGTATTAATTAATGGATAACTTGCTATCTTGCCTTCTCAATCACCCAGTCTCAGCAATCACCTTCCTAATGCTTAAACAATGAATTTCTTCCATAGACAGCCCAAATGTGTAAGTAAGTTCTTTAGAGTTCCTTTCTTCCTTTTGATACCTGACCAGTGGTGTTCTGATCATGTATTTATGAATTCTCTCCAAGTTCCCTGTGAGGTGTCTACTTTGGGGTTCCTCATTTTTTCACTTGTGTGTGCATGTGGCTACAGTTTCTTTTTCTATAGTTGAGTAAGAGCAAGTCACGCTTTCACCTTCCCTCCTGACTCTTTGCTTGAACCACTTCACTTGTCTCTGGTGGGTCACACTCATTCTTTAACCACCAGTTTCTCTTTCATGGGAGAAATCGAGGACAGTATGGCACTGAATCAGCTGCCAGCTCCCCTCTCTAGGCTTCATCTCTTCATCTAAGAAACAGGAGAGCTGGGTCAGGTATCCAAATACCTTTCATGGGCTGGGCAGAGGCAGGCAACATTTTCAACAAGGGTGAAGGTTCAGTGTAATTCAACAGGAGAATGAAGACACAAAGTCAAACTGGAAATCACAAGTTCCAACTGAAGGGACAGCTTCAACTCAGGCATAGTAAGATTTTGCCAAGAAAAACATTCAGCCAGTATTGCCAGGTCTTCAATTTTTTTTTTTCCCACCAAAGAAGCCTGAAACCTGGATGACTATGTGAAATACTGGGATTATTTTAATATTGTAATTAATAGGGATAATGACAACAAAACCCTGTGTAAGTCAAACAAAGCACATTGTGATGGCTGTGGTCATGAGCTGCATTTGGGCTGCAGGCCTCATCTGAAACTGCTCAGTTAGGTGACAGTTGAAGCCCCTCATTTCATGAACGCCATTTACAGCTTTATTGCACTCAATGTGCATGCTCAGTCGCTCAGTCATATCCTAGCCTTTGTAACCCCATGGACTATAGCCCACCAAGCTCCTCTGTCCATAGGCTTTCCCAGGCAAGAACACTGGAATGGGTCGCCATTTCCTTCTCCAGGGATCTTCCCAATCCAGAGATCAAACCTGAGTCTCCTGCGGCTCCTGCATTAGTAGGCAGGTTTGTTACCACTGAGCCACCTGGGAAGCCCATGGCACTCAACTGATTTCCCCCTTTTTTGTGGTTTTGGAATCTGTTTGAGGAAGTAGACCTCGAACCTCAGAGCCGGGATTCTACCTTTCAGCCTAATATTATTGTTGAAACTATTCTCAGATCAGTAATTTGCCCTCAAGATTTCCAGCTCAGGTTTCTGTTTCTACAAATACAGGAAGAGAAAAAGTGTATATAGAGAAGCAAAATCTATACAACCTCATTTTTAGCTTATTATGTCAACCTTCTTCTGAGACAAAATGTTGAAAAGCTGCTATACTGGCCAGTGTGTTTCAAATCCTTTCTCAATTCTTGCACACCATCTGGTGGTGGAACTATCTATTTATAACAAGTGAAATGTTCAGTGAAAAAGGAAAATTAGGTGAATTGGGTGAGGAGGAAAGAGGAAGAGGAGAGTAAGAGAAATGGTAAGAGAAAAAAATAAAAGAAGGAAATAAGATGGAAAAAAAAGTCATGAGTAATTCACATTGTAAAAGTTCAACTGCTGAGAATTAGCTAGCAGTCATTTATGTAAAGCTTTAAAGATGCTCCTAAAATTGTCTGTTATGACTTAGAAAAGGAACTTATGGTTGCCTGGGGGAAAGGATAGTTAAGGACTTTGGGACTGTCATGTACACACTGCTATATTTAAAACAGATAACCAACAAGGACCTATTGTATACTACATGGACTCTGCTCAATGTTATGTGGCAGCCTGGAAGGGAGGGGAGTTTGGGGGAGAATGGATACATGTATATGTGTGGCTGAGTCCCTTTGCTGTTCACCTGAAACTATCACAACATTGTTAATCGGCTATAGCCCAAAACAAAATAGTTTTGGCGTTAGAAATAAATAAGTTAAATTGTTATCCATCCACCTGCATCACACAATACTGTTTACGAGGAAAGGAGGATGGAGAGATGGATAGTTATATGAAAAGGATAGGACAAGCAGCCTGTGAGGGGCTGGATTTTCCTCACCCTAAGATTCATACGCTGAAGTCCTAATTCCAGTACCACAGAATGGGACCTTGGTCACTGAAGATATAGTAGTAAGTTAAGATCATACGAGAGCAGGGTGGGCCCTAACCTATCAATATGATAGGTTTCATTACAAAAAAGGTAAATTTGGAGACTTCCACGACAGTAAAGTGGTTAAGGCTCTGCGTTTCCACTGCAATGGGCATGGATTTGATCCCTGGTCAGGAAGCTAAGATCCCACATGCCACACCACATGGCCAAAACATAATAATAATAAAGGGAAATTCGGACAAGATGTGCATGTGGAAAGAACACTGTGTGAAGATAAAGGCAGAGAGTGAGGTGATGCAGCAGAGGCCAAGGAACACAGAAGCTTGGCAGCAAAGCAGCGGGAGCTGGGAGAGAAGTCCCAGTGTCTCAGAATCCCCAGGAGCTTGGCTTGGTAGCAAAGCAGCGGGAGCTGGGAGAGAAGCCCCAGTGTCTCAGAATCCCCAGGAGCCTGGCTTGGCAGCAAAGCAGCGGGAACTGGGGGAGAAGCCCCAGTGTCTCAGAATCCCCAGGAGCTTGGCTTGGCAGCAAAGCAGCAGGAGCTGGGAGAGAAGCCCCAGTGTCTCAGAATCCCCAGGAGCAACCAGCCCTACTGAAACCTTGACTTTGTACTTTCAGCGTCCAAAACTGAAACTATCCATTTCTATCATTTAAGACACTCAGTGTGTGGTACTTTCTACCAATGCCGTAGGATAAAACTTGTCTCTGGCTTTTAATTTTTTTTTTTTTTAATCTCAAAATCACCACCATTGTTTTCCATGTCGGTTACAATTCAAAATCATAAAACTGAGCAGAAGATGGTGGAGGAATAGGATGGGGAGACCACTTTCTCTCTCACAAATTCATCAAAAGAACATTTTAACACTGAGTAAACTTCAGAAAACAGTTTCTGAATGCTGGCAGAGGACATCAGGCACCCAGAAAAGCAGATCACTGTTGTCAAAAACAGGTAGGAAAAAATATAAAAGATGAAAACAGAGACAAAAGAGGTAGAGAGGGAGCTCCATCCTGGGAAGAGAGTCTTAAAAAGAGAGAAGTTTCCAAACACTAGGAAACACTCTCGCTGCTGAGTCTGTGGCGACCCTTGGAAGCACAGAGGGCAACATAACAGGGAGGAAAAATAAATAAATAATTAAGACCAACAGATTACGAGCCCAATGGTAACTCCCCCAATGGAGAAGCAGCGCAGACACCTGCATCCACCACTAGCAAGCGGGGGCTGGGCAGGGAGGCGCGGGCTGCAGTGCTTTTTAAGAATTGGGCTGGAATGCCCCGAGTGTAACCAGAGCGCACTAACTTGGGCTAGCAAACCAGACTGTGGGATAGCTACCACTCAAAAAGCTCTGACATAAGACACCGCCAGGACCGCGCACAGAACAAAGGATGGAACAGAACTAGCCAGCTGCAGACCATCCCCCTCTGGTGACAGGCAGCCAGAAGGGCCGGAATGGGGCAATCGCAGCCCCAGAGAGACATTAGCTTCCAAACTGCAAGCAAGCTTCTTTGCTAACTAAGACTTCCTGGGGTTCTGGACAGTCACCATCCACCTAAGAAGGGGTGCCGGTTGTAGACACAGAAAACTGAGCAGCAGGGATGGGAAAGGCAGTAAGTCACCGCGACCGCGCTCACCAAACACCCAAGCTGCTCGGACCTGAGAAGGTCACAAAATGCAGGCCCAACCGAGTCTGAGCCTCTGAGGACTACCTAGTGCCTGAGCCTGAGCAGTTTAGAATGGGGAGGTGCATGCAGCCCAGGGCCAGCCTCAGACAGTTCCCAGCAGAGCAACCTAGAGCCTGAGCAGTGTGCGCCGTGAGCGGGGGCAGGCCCAGCATGGCTGAGACGCTATGAGCACACACCAGTGTCATTTGTTTGCAGCATCCCTCCCTCTCCACAGCGCAACTGAACAAGTGAGCCTAAAAAAAAAAAAAAGTGTCCACCACCATCCCCCTTGTGTCAGGGCAGAAAACAGACACTGAAGAGACCAGCAAACAAAAGAAACTAAAACAGAGGGAACCGCCTTGGAAGTATAGGTCTTGAGAAATATAAGCCAGACCAAGGAACTATCTGAAAATAAACTGACCCCACACTGCCCACAACACCACCAGAGAAAGTCTCAGGTATATCTTTACCATTTTTACAATCATTCTTTTTTTTGTTGTTATTTTGGTTTTTTCTTCTTTTCTTTTTCTTTTTTTATCTTTTTTTATTTTAACATTTTTTTAATTTTTAAGTTCTCTATTTCTCCCTTAATTTTTATTTTTATAACCTACTATTACTTTTTTTTAAAAGACCCTATTTTTAAAGCAAACGCCATATATATATATATATATATAGAGAGAGAGAGAGAGAGAGAGTGGTTGCTGTTGTTCTTTAATAATTCTTGTGACTTTTTTTTTCTTTTCTTTCTTCTTCTTCTTCTTCTTCTTTTCTTTAACATTGTATTTTTGAAAATCCAACCTCTACTCTAGATTTTTAATCTTTGCTTTTTGGTATTTGTTATCAATTTTGTACCTTTAAAAACCCAATCTTCAGTACCCATTTTTACCTGAGAGCAAGATTACTGGCTTGACTGTTCTCTCCTCCTTTGGACTTTCCTTTTTCTCCACCAGGTTGCCTCTGTCTCCTCCCTCCCCCTTCTCTTCTCTACCCAACTCTGTGAATCTCTTGTGTGTTCCAAACGGTGGATAACACTTAGGGAACTGGTTACTGGCTGGATCTGTCTCTCTCCTTTCATTTCCCTGTTTTACCCTCCTGGCCACCTCTGTCTCCTTCCTCCCTCTCCTCTTCTCTGTATAACTCTGTGAACATCTCTGAGTAGTCCAGATTGTGGAGTGCACAAAGAAAGTGATTACTGGCTAGCTTGCTCTCTCCTCTTCTGATCCCACCTCATCTCATTCCAGTCACCTATAACTCCCCCCTCCCTCTTATCTTCTCCATGTAACTCAGTGAACCTCTCTGAGTGTCCCTCAGTGTGGAGAAACTCTTCATCTCTAACCTAGATGTTTTATCATCAGTGCTGTATCAGTGTCTTGAGGCTACTGTAAAAATAAAACTGAAAACCAGAAGCAGGAGGCTTAAGTCCAAATCCTGAGAACATCAGAGAACTCCTGACTCCAGGGAAAGTTAATCAATAGGAGCTCATCAAACACTTCCATACCTACACTGAAACCAAGCACCACCCAAGGGCCAACAAGTTCCAGAGCAAGACATACCACGCAAATTCTCCAGGGACACAGAACACACCCCTGAGCTTCAATATACAGGCAGCTCAAAGTTACTCCAAAACCATTGACACCTCATAACTCATTACTGGACACTTCATTGCACTCCAGAGAGAAGAAATCCAGCTCCAGCCACCAGAACTCCGACACAAGCTTCCCTAACCAAGAAACCTTGACAAGCCACTGATACAACCCCATCCACAATGAGGAAAGTCCATAATAAAGAGAACTCCACAAACTTCCAGAATACAGAAAGGCCAACCCAAATGCAGTAATATAACCAAGATGAAGAGACAGAGGAACACCCAGCAGGTAAAGGAACAGGATAAATGCCCACCAAACCAAACAAAAGAGGAAGAGATAGGGAATCTACCTGATAAAGAATTCTGAATAATGATAGTGAAAATGATCCAAAATCTTGAAATAAAAATGGAATCACAGATAAATAGCCTGGAGACAAGGACTGAGAAGATGTAAGAAAGGTGTAACAAGGACCTAGAAGAAATAAAAAAGAGTCAATATATAATGAATAATGCAATAAATGAGATCAGAAATACTCTGGAGGCAACAAATAGTAGAATAATGGAAGCAAAAGACAGGATTAGTGAAATATAAGATAGAATGGTAGAAATAAATGAATCAGAGAGGAAAAAAGAAAAACGAATTAAAAGAAATGAGGACAATCTCAGAGACCTCCAGGACAATATGAAATGCTCCAACATTCGAATTATAGGAGTCCCAGAAGAATACAAAAAGAAAGACCATGAGAAAGTACTTGAGGAGATTAAATAGTTGAAAACTTCCCTAAAATGGGGAAGTAAATAATCACCCAAATCCAAGAAACCCAGAAAGTCCCAAACAGGATAAACCTAAGGCAAAACACCCCAAGACACATATTAATCAAATTAACAAAGATCAAACACAAAGAACAAATATTAAAAGCAGAGAGGGAAAAACAACAAATAACTCACAAGGGGATTCCCATAAGGATAACTGCAGATCTTTTAACAGAAACTCTTCATGCCAGGAGGGAATGGCAAGACACACTTAAAGTGATGAAAGAAAATAACCTACAGCTAAGATTACTGTACCCAGCAAGGATCTCATTCAAATATGAAGGAGAAATCAAAAGGTTTACAGACAAGCAAAAGCTGAGAGAATTCAGCATCACCAAACCAGCTCTCCAACAGTTGCTAAAGGATATTCTCTAGACAGGAAACACAAAAAGGGTGTATAAACCCAAACACAAAACAGTAAAGTAAATGACAATGGGATCATACTTATCAATAATTACTCTAAACGTAAATGAGTTGAATGCCCCAACCAAAAGGCAAAGACTGGCTGAATGGATACAAAAACAAGACCCCTATATATGTTGTCTACAAGAGACCCACCTCAAAACAAGAGACACATACAGACTGAAAGTGAAGGGCTGGAAAAAGATATTCCATGCAAATAGAGACCAAAAGAAAGCAGGAGTAGCTATACTCATATCAGATAAAATAGACTTTAAAACAAAGGCTGTGGAAAGAGACAAAGAAGGCCACTACATAATGATCAAAGGATCAATCCAAGAAGAAGATATAACAATTATAAATATATATGCACCCAACATAGGAGCACCACAACATGTAAGACAAATGCTAACAACTATGAAAGGGGAAATTAACAATAACACAATAATAGTGGGAGACTTTAATATCCCACTCACATATATGGACAGATCAACTAAACAGAAACTTAACAAAGGAACACAAACTTTAAATGATACAATAGACCAGTTGGACCTAATTGATATCTATAGGACATTTCCCCCTAAAACAATGAATTTCACCTTTTTCTCAAGTGCTCACAGAACCTTCTCCAGGATAGATCACATCCTGGACCATAAATCTAGCCTTGATATATTCAAAACAATTGAAATCATTCCAAGCATCTTTTCTGACCATAATGCATTAAGATTAGATCTCAATTACAGGAGAAAAACTATTAAAAAGTCCAACACATGGAGGCTGAACAACACGCGGCTGAATAACCAACAAATCACAGAAGAAATCAAAAAAGAAATCAAAATATGCATAGAAATGAATGAAAATGAAAACACAACAACCCAATACCTGTGGGACACTATAAAAGCAGTGCCAAGGGTAAACTTCATAGCAATACAGGCATACCTCAAGAAACAAGAAAAAGTCAAATAACCTAACTCTACACCTAAAGCAACTAGAAAAGGAAGAAATGGAGAACCCCAGGGTTAGTAGAAGGAAAGAAAATTTAAAAATTAGGGCAGAAATAAATGCAAAAGAAACAAAGAGACCATAGCAAAAATCAACAAACCAAAAAGCTGGTTCTTTGAAAGGATAAATAAAATTGAAAAACCATTAACCAGACTCATCAAGAAACAAAGGGAGAAAAATCAAATCAATAAAATTAGAAATGAAAAAGGAGAGATCACAGCAGACAACACAGAAATACAAAGGATTATAAGAGACTACTATCAGCAATTATATGCCAATAAGGACAATGTGGAAGAAATGGACAAATTCTTAGAAAAGTACAACTTTCTAAAACTGAATCAGGAAGAAATAGAATATCTTAACAGACCCATCACAAGCACAGAAATTGAAACTGTAATCAGAAATCTTCCAGCAAACAAAAGCGCAGGTCCAGACGGCTTCACAGCTGAATTCTACCAAAAATTTCGAGAAGAGCTAACACCTATCCTACTCAAACTCTTTCAGAAAATTGCAGAGGAAGGTAAACTTCCAAACTCATTCTATGAGGCCACCATCACCCTAATACCAAAACCTGACAAAGATGCCACAAGAAAAGAAAGCTGCAGGTCAATATCACTGATGAACATAGATGCAAAAATCCTTAACAAAATTCTACAAATCAGAATCCAGCAAGACATTAAAAAGATCATACACCATGACCAAGTGGGCTTTATCCCAGGGAT
>SJXQ01008300.1:171809-196688 GCA_006408695.1 Aepyceros melampus | reverse complement strand
AACTGAACTGAGCTGAACTGAATGTCCATATAATACTAATTCAGTTAAGAGTTAAATTGTTTCTATTAAGATTAATTCCTTTTAATTTAAATATAGTTGATTTACAATATTAGGTTAGTTTCAGGTATAAAGCATAGTGATTCAGTATTTTTATAGGTTGTACACAATTTTAAGTTATTATGTAATAATGGTTATAGTTCTCTGTGCTGTACAATATATCTTATGCTTATCTCTTCAATAGTTTACATTGTAGTTTATATCTCTTGACTTCCCTGGTGGCTCAGACGGTAAAGCATCTGCCCAAAATGTGGGAGACCCGGTTTCGAGCCCTGGGTTGTGAGGATCCCCTGGAGAAGGAAATGGCAATCCACTCCAGTACTCTTGCCTGGAAAATCCCATGGACAGAGGAGCCTGGCAGGCTGCAGTCTATGGGGTTGCGAAGAGTTGGACACGACTGAGCGACTTCACTTCACTTCATTCATATCTCTTAATCTCCTCTGCTTGTGTGTTTGTGCTTAGTTGCCTCAGTCACATTCGACGCTTTGTGACCCCATGGACCACAGCCCACCAGGCTCCTCTGTCCATGGGATTCTCCAGGCGAGAGTACTGGAGTGGGTTGCCAGGCCCTCCTCCAGGGGATCTTCCTGACCTAGGGATCAAACCTGTATTTCCTGAGCCTCCTATGCTGCAGGCAGAGTCTTTACTGCTGAGCTGCTGAGGAAGCTCCTGGTACTATCTTAAGTCTCCCCTTTCCCCCCTCCCCACTGGTATCCAGTTTGTTCTTGTATCTATGAGTCTCTTCTGTTTTCTTATGTACTTTGTTTTATCTTTTAGATTCTACAAATAAATGGCAATATATAGTATTTGTCTTCCTCTAACTTATTTCACTATGCATAATACTCTCTAGATTCATCTATGTAGTTGCAAATATTCTTTCTTTAGATTTATCAACTATTATCTATTTTAACTTATTAAAACTCTTTAAAAGCTACAAATTAAAAAAAAACTATTATTTTATTTCTGTGTTATCTCTTTTAGCCTATTTGCAGTTTCAACTTTAGTAGTCTTTCGTTTTTGTCTTACTCATTTTATTGTTTTTGTCTCATTGCTTTCTCATAATTATGCATTTTAATACTTCTGTCTTAATATTTTTCTGACTAATAAAATTACATCTAATTTTAACCTTTCTTAAAACTTTAATTTTGTGCTTTGCTTTATAATTTTAACATTGTTGACTTTTTCTCATCTTTCAAATTTAGTGTAAAGTGTAATAGTTTCTTAGTTTCTGTGACAGGTATAGAAGCTCCAAATGATGTTTGAGATATATTTTGAGAAAAGCAAGTGATTAGTTCCAGATAATAGAACATAGGTTGATGGCAGAGGAACTGGCATTTCAAGGACAAAAGATAATCTTCTTTGTTGAAGTCTCCCTGGGTGTCCAGTATGATGAAAGTGCTGCACTCAGATAAGTCCCTTTATCTTCCCAATAGTCAAGCATAGATGGTATTATATCCAGTTTACAAATGACTCAACTAGAGTTTCATGAAGACTAACTTTGCCTATATTATCCAACTAATAGAAACCATGCCCATCTTACTAATTCCTACTTTCTCTGCATCATATTTGCTCATTGAAATGGTGGACCAGGTGACTTAAACAGAACCAGAACACACTGGTGCGTAAGCTGACTGGATGGTGACAGTCTTCATAAAACCATACTTGACGTTACATGGATCAGTCTGCATACTCTTTCTAGGTGGTTGAGAAAGGTAGGTGAGGGGCCTATCTTTTATGATTATATCTATAATAAAGCCCACTATATCTACCTGTGAGCTTCCCAGGTGGCTCTGTGGTAAAGAATCCATCTGCCAACGCAGGAGATGCAGGAGCTGTGGACTCAACCCCTGGGTCAGGAAGATCCCCTGGAGCAGGAAATAGAATCCCACTCCAGTACTTTTTTGCCTGGAAAATTCCATGGACAGAGGAGCTTGGCGGACTACAGTCCATGGGGTCGCAGAAAGTCAGACACGACTGACCAAGCGTGCACACACATATACTTAACAGTATTTTTGTACTGAGAGGAAAAATTGCGGAGATGTCTTCTAAAGACTTTTTTTCTCCCATGAAAATTCAAATGTTTAAATCTCACCCACTAACTTTTCTTTTTAACATTTGATAGAAAATGTATGTCTACTTAGTAAAGTAACTACTAATTGCAATCTAATTACCTTAAAAATATGTTCTTGGGAAACATGTCCATTTTATGAAATCACTGAGTTTGTTATAAATTTTTCTCCAGAATTCTAAACTAGTACTACTACGTTCTTTAAGCTTTCCACTACTTTATAAACACTCTTGTTGGCCACAGAGTATTTATAGAGTATATGCCAAACTTAATTCAACTAAGAGGCTGGGTTTGTTTTTCAGTATTTTGAAAACTGCATAAATTTTGATGATTGACACTCAGGGTGTGATTCTTTTTCCTGGACTGAAAAATAAATGAAATCTTTCTACTTTTGAATAATAAATACCCACAACTTAAACAGAGTAAGAGAGCTCTGGTTATTTGTTTTTCAAAGTGCATTCCCTATTAGAAAGTAGACTTAGAAGAAACAGCCTTTTATGTTCATTTAATTTTAAAATTTCTCAGGGAAGATACTAGTGACTTATATTAGTACTGTTATAGTTCCTCTAAAATTACCTATGCATCCCTTCTTAATCAGATTCATCAAATTCAGCATTATTACTAGTGTATATTTAGTTCTTCTGATATAACCATATGGGTTAGCTTGTCAAGTAAACAACATATATGACTTAACACCATTAATTATATGTTTTGAATCTGATTCATTTATTACCCCTTAATGCATATTTATGTATGAGTGTAATCTTATATGTGTTATATTGGTTGTTAATTGAATTTTAAAATAAGTTGATTATATTACTAACAGCCTTTATCTTCAGCATATTGGGATTATAAAACATTTTCAATAATTTAGTAACTTTTCCAAGTTTCACACTGGCAAGCAGGTGGCAAAATATTTAATGCTTAAAAAAAGTCCATACAAGTCAGGTAGTAAGAGTCATATGCAGTTTAAGTAAAGCAATAAGGACTGTCAAAAATACTGAAAAGTCACAGACATTAGGATAGTAAATACTGAAAAGTGACTGCAGCCATGAAATTAAAAGACGCTTACTTCTTGGAAGAAAAGTTATGATCAACCTAGATAGTATATTCAAAAGCAGAGACATTACTTTGCCGACTAAGGTCCGTCTAGTCAAGGCTATGGTTTTTCCTGTGGTCATGTATGGATGTGAGAGTTGGACTATGAAGAAGGCTGAGTGCCGAAGAATTGATGCTTTTGAACTATGGTGTTGGAGAAGACTCTTGAGAGTCCCTTGGACTGCAAGGAGATCCAACCAGTCCATTTTGAGGGAGATCAACCCTGGGATTTCTTTGGAAGGAATGATGCTAAAACTGGAGCTCCAGTACTTTGGCCACCTCATGCGAAGATTTGACTCATTGGAAAAGACCCTGATGCTGGGAGGGATTGGGGACAGGAGGAGAAGGGGATGACCGAGGATGAGATGGCTGGATGGCATCACGGACTCAATGGAAGTGAGTCTGAGTGAACTCCGGGAGTTGGTGATGGACAGGGAGGCCTGGCGTGCTGCGATTCATGGAGTCGCAAAGAGTCGGACACGACTGAGCGACTGAACTGAACTATGATAATATAAATCACACTTGGAAAGTAAACCACGTTTCATGAGATAAAATATTATCCAATGTTTTGTTTAGACAGGAAGTTCACTTTTTATTTAATCAGAATGTCTCCTTAGTTCAGAGTTTAGTAACTGCCCAGATAACCTTTCATTGTTTCACTTTTTTCTCTGTCTTTATTTTATTTGCTTTATTTTTGCTTTTTTGTAATGTTGTTGCTCAAGTAGTCTCTGAGTTGGATCTAGGAATTTGGGTGCAGAGGATTTCTTATAAAACATCACCACTACTTTCACTGCAATTAGAAATTTGTCAAAATGAATGTTAGTAACTTACTTATTAAATACAAACAAAAAGATGTAAATAGACTGCTACACATAAAGCACAGCAGAGAAATAATGAGAGCCATCCACATCCATCACTTATCCTGTCTCTGACTCCTGGTACTTAATTAGAATAATCTCAGGATGGAGATCACTATCTGTATACATCATTAGTTAATCCTTGTAGGTAATGATTTGACTTCATTGGTGTCCTCTTCAGTCTCTTGTTTTCAGGTTGATGTAGAAGGTGGTGGGGACAGAGAATATTGGTGTTAGTATAAGCATCAGGCATCATCTCAACAGGGTGTAAATGGAGCAAACTGAAGGCTCTTTCCAGATTTCAGCCCTGCTGTTCTCCTCCCACAATGCCTTCCACTCTCTAGCAGATGTTCTCTCTGATGTCATAGGATGAGAGCTGGGGAGAGAGGACCTCTAAAATAGATTCATCAGGGTTAGCCCTCTGTTATGATTTTAGCCTATCACAGTTCGATTTTTTTCATTTGTAAAATGATGGGAAATCAAACCATCTTGGACCTTCTCCCCGAATTGTCATCTCATAGAATGGAAACAGTTAAAGGTGACCCATTGCAGCATTGCAGGATTCAGGATGCAAATAACAGAATGCTTTCTCCTTGTTTAGGCTATACATTCCTTTCTTTTGACTTCCCTCTCAATTGAAAGAGGAGGAACGGGGGTTCAGGATGGGGAACACGTGTATACCTATGGTGGATACATGGTGATGTATGGGAAAACCAATACAATATTGTAAAGTAATTAACCTCCAATTAAAATAAATAAATTTATTTAAAAAAAAACTAAAAACATAAAAATAAAAAGGAGACAATTCTCAATTTAGATCACCAGCAGCTCAAGACTTACATCACCTTTCAGTAACGTTCCAAATCAACTAGAATGCCATTTCTTGATTATCTGAGGATGGCTCTAATTTGAATCACATGCTCATCTATGCCTTTGTATCTATATTGATGTAAGTGGGATACTCTGATGGGTCAGCTCTTTAGTTTTACCCAAATTTCTATACACCCGGAAAGCCTACAGAAACTAAAACAAACTAAACACCCCTGGAGTAGGAAATGGCAGCTCACTCCAATATTTGTGCCTGGGAAATCCCGGGGTCCGAGGAGCCTGGTGGGTTACAGTCTATGGGGTCACACAGAGTCAGACACGACTGAAAACTGAGCACATGAACAAACACCACAAAAAAAGAGAGAAAAAGCTCTCAACCAAAATGAGTGGCTACATATGTTGTGCAGATAAAAGTAACTGTAATATTCTATAAAATATTGAAAAATGTTAAATGTTTTTGAAATAAAAATGCAAATTTTTGTAGAATATTTGCAATGGATTAGAATATAACCAGGGGAATCTTATTCTGAGAAACACTAGGACAAATTTTATAGGTCTTTTTGCCAGTGTGTGTATATTTTTAAAAGTTATGCTCAAATTGGATGAGTAAATTTGTAGCCTGTTTTTCCATTTACTATTAGGACAACTAGTTATCTAAAAACACTTGTAAAAATTTAATGACTATATATTTTTAAATGGCTATAACATTATTTATTGCCGTTCTCTATTTTTATTAAGTTTTTTTTTAATTGTTTGTAATGATGCACATTTTCAAGCACTGGGTTATTTCTGAATTAGAGATTAGTTTTGTAGATAAATTCCTAACATGATTAAAGTATGTAAATGTTTATATAACTCTTAATTCATATTGACAGATGTATATCCTAGTTGCCCTATTTTTAAATGTTGTCTTAGGCTCTCTTTTCATCTGACTCTGCATATTCTCCCATGGCAAACTAACACACTCTCATGACTTTAATTACTACTTTAGTCAGTTGTGTTACACTTGGAGGTCAAGAACTCAGGAGACAATTCTCAATTTAGATACGCAGGCTTAACAACCTTTTGATTAACGCATGTTAGTCAAATGATTGACATCCCCATTTGGATGCTCAGTGGGCTACAAATTCACAACATGTGCAAAATCTATGCTTTTTTTGATAGCCCTATCCTAAGCTGTGGGCTCTATGGGATTTTTTTTTTGTTTGTTTGTTTTTGCTTTCCTGATGGCTCAGACGGTAAAGAATCTGCCTGCAATGCAGGTTTGATCCCTGGGTTGGGAGGATACCCTGGAGAAAGGAATGACAACTCACTCCAGTATTCTTGCCTGGAGAATTCTATAGGCACAGGAGCCTGGTAGGCTACAGTCCATCTGATTGTAGAGTCAGACATGACTCAGTGACTAACACTTCCTTTCTCAGGAATCCTTTCTTTAATGACTTTAATCGTTGAAGTCACAGAATTTTCAGAGAGGTGGTTGGGATGCCTAGGCAAGTTTCTCCATATGAGTTCTTCACCTTTTTCTGAAGTAGATTTTAAATTTAAGGCCATAATAAAGATGAGTGCTGAATGTCTTTTTTTTTTTATTTTTACAACCTCGGTCATCAAAATAAAGAGTATATGAATTTGTTGTGTTGATTTATAAGTTATAAGTAAAGTCTTAGTACTGAAGAATTTGAGAAGTAAAATTACAGAAACCACAATATGAAATTAACAAGTATAAACTTTTATATAAACTTAGATAACATGTTTAGTTTACAAAAATATTTTCTGCTCCCTTGAATAAAAATTAAATCATATCCTAATGTAAAAAAAACTTCTCCCATCCCCAAATAAAAATTAAATGAAATCCAGTTAAAACATAATGCAAAGGAGATGAAAACATAGATCATGAACAAAAGAATTGAATTCCTATATAGGCACATTCTTAAAATACTCGTGATCATAATATGTTTCCTATTCAATATTGTGGTTATAGCAGAAATTTTAATATTACTCTAGAAAGCCTGAAATGAAGTGAAGTGTTAGTTGCTCAGTTGTGTCCAACACTTTGCAACTCCATGGACTGTAGCTTTCCAAGCTCCTCTGTCCATAGGATTCTCCAGGCAAAAATACTGGAGTGGGTTGCCATTCCCTTCTCCACGGGATCTTCCCAACCCAGGGATCAAACCTGGGTATCCCACATTGCAGGTGGATTCTTTACCATTTGAGCCACCAGGGAAGTCCGTAGTTTCCCATATAATTAATATGGTTTGTTACTGATTGTGTTTGTTGTTTTTATGTTTATAAATTTGTTAGATATCCTTTTAGAATGGAGACATCTTATATTCTCTAATTTTTGTTAAGGGAACGGACAAAAAGGAGCAGTTAAAACGACGATTTTACGAACATTAGCACTGATGTAGTTTGGAGGTTTTTGGCACTGGGTCTTCCTTGCTGCATGTGGGCTTTCTGCAGTTGCTGTGAGTTGGGGGCTGCTTTCTAGTTGAGTGTGCAGGCTTCTCACTGCGGTGGCTTCTCATTGCAGAGCATGGGGTCTAGAGCTCAGGCTCAGTAGTTGTGACCCATGGGCTTAGTTGCCTCAGGCCGTGTGGTATTGAAAGGTTGTTGTTGAATCAGCCGGCATTCTTGGCCCCCAGAGGAGAAGAATTCAAACCAGGGCCAGAGAGGAGGCTTGATCGCTCAGAGCTTTTGTGTAATAAAGTTTTATTAAAGTATAAAGGAGATAGAGAAAGCTTCTGACATAGGCATCAGAAGAGAGCAGAAAGAGTACCCCCTTGTTAGTGTTAGCAATGAAGTTATATACTCTCCAATGAATCCAGAGATTGTCTGGAGGTTGTAAAGGCCTCACTAGACAGACCTACTCCCATAATTTACATTTTAAGATAACAGAATTAGCCAGAAGTTTTAATCGAGAGACTGTCATCAGGCAGAATACATTGTTGTTATAGGAATTCCAGTTAAGCTGTTTCAAATCCTGAAAGATGATGCTGTGAAAGTGCTGCACTCAATATGCCAGCAAATTTGGAAAACTCAGGCGTGGCCACAAGGCTGGAAAAGGTCAGTTTTCATTCCAATTCCAAAGAAAGGCAAGGCCAAAGAATGTTCAAACTACTGCACAATTGCACTCATCTCATATGGTAGTAAAGTAATGTTCAAAATTCTCCAAGCCAATTCAAATCCTGAAAGATGATGCTGTGAAAGTGCTACACTCAATATGCCAGCAAATTAGGAAACTCAGCAGTGGCCACAGGACTGGAAAAGGTCAGTTTTCATTCCAATACCAAAGAAAGTCAATGCCAAAGAATGCTCAAACTACTGCACAATTGTGCTCATCTCACGTGCTAGTAAATTAATGCTCAAAATTCTCGAAGCCAGGCTTCAGCAATACGTGAACCATGAACTCCCTGATGTTCCAGCTGGTTTTAGAAAAGGCAGAGGAACCAGAGGTCAAATTGCCAACACCCACTGGATCATGGACAAAGCAAGAGAGTTCCAGTAAAACATCTATTTCTGCTTTATTGACTATGCCAAAGCCTTTGACTATGTGGATCATAATAAACTTTGGAAAATTCTGAAAGAGATGGGAATACCAGACCACTTGACCTGCCTCTTGAGAAATCTGTATGCAGGTCAGGAAGCAGCAGTTAGAACTGGACATGGAACAACAGACTGGTTCCAAATAGGAAAAGGAGTACGTCAAGGCTGTATATTGTCACCCTGCTTATTTAACTTCTATGCAGAGTACATCATGAGAAATGCTGGACTGGAAGAAACACAAGCTGGAATCAAGATTGCCAGGAGAAATATCAATAACCTCAGATATTCAGATGACACCACCCTTATGGCAGAAAGTGAAGAGGAACTAAAAAGCCTCTTGATGAAAGTGAAAGAAGAGAGTTAAAACTTGGCTTAAAGCTCAACATTCAGAAAATGAAGATCATGGCATCCAGTCCCATCACTTCATGGGAAATAGACGGGGAAACAGTGGAAACAGTGTCAGACTTTATCTTTTTGGGCTCCAAAATCACTGCTGATGGTGATTGCAGCCATGAAATNTGATGAAAGTGAAAGAAGAGAGTTAAAACTTGGCTTAAAGCTCAACATTCAGAAAATGAAGATCATGGCATCCAGTCCCATCACTTCATGGGAAATAGACGGGGAAACAGTGGAAACAGTGTCAGACTTTATCTTTTTGGGCTCCAAAATCACTGCTGATGGTGATTGCAGCCATGAAATTAAAAGATGCTTACTCCTTGGAAGAAAAGTTATGACCAACCTAGATAGCATATTCCAAAGCAGAGACATTACTTTGCCGACTAAGGTCCGTCTAGTCAAGGCTATGGTTTTTCCAGTAGTCATGTATGGATGTGAGAGTTAGACTGTGAAGAAGGCAGAGCACTGAAGAACTGATGCTTTTGAAGTGTGGTGTTGGAGAAGACTCTTGTGAGTCCCTTGGACTGCAAGGAGATCCAACCAGTTCATTCTGAAGGAGAGCAACCCTAGGGTTTCTTTGGAAGGAATGATACTGAGACTGACACTCCAGTAGTTTGGCCACCTCATGCAAAGTGTTGACTCATTGGAAAAGACTCTGATGCTGGGAGGGATTTGGGACAGGAGGAGAAGGGGATGACAGAGGATGAGATGGCTGGATGGCATCACGGACTCAATGGACGTGAGTCTGAGTGAACTCTTGGAGTTGGTGATGGACAGGAAGGCCTGGTGTGCTGTGATTCATGGGGTCACAAAGAGTCAGACATGACTGAGTGACTGAACTGAACTGAACTAATGTTGAGACGAAAATCTGGAAAAAAGAGCAAGCTAGAAAGTTAAATTTTTCATCAATGGTAATGAAAAAAGTAGAAACTTCAATTTTATACCAAAGTCAAAGGTCAAGGAACAATCACTATGTGGGTAATCCACAGATATCTGAATAAATTATCTGAGATATTAAGTGGTCAGGAATGAAGGTCACTGGTATCCCTGATAATGGACACAAGGAGCTGCAAAACCTGGATCAGGTTGAGGCTAAAACTTGAGGTTACTATTTTTATTACCATGACTGTGAGAAGAAATGATGTAAGAAAAGCAGATAGCACCTGAGCATCCATGAAGTAGAGCCTGAGATGGTGAGAGAGATGTACAGGTCTGGGCTGGTGAAGAAGCACATAAAAGTATTGCATACACTTTTGACCTATAGTAGAGTTTATAAACATATTTTAAATAACTACCATTCATGTTTTACAATATTAGGGAGTATATTAATGTGTTTTATAGTTTCATATGTGTCTTAAAGACAGAATTTAATATCCATAAATATACTTGCATAGACTTTTGACATTCTTCAAATATATAATACATTATCAGTACATAATTTACCTGTTTATAATGCAGTATGATGTACATGCAATTTTTTTATTACATCTTCAGATAAATAATGTGCTTATAATACTTGAGTAAATGTATTAATAAAATTAATGTTCATTCTTAGACTTAGTATAACATGATTTACCTTGTTACTTTATAAAAATTAAATGTTTACACATTTCAGAAATAATTTATATTTTATTTGTAATGCTCTATTAGCTCAATATTCTATTTACAGGCTCAAACTAAATTTCTGGGCATTTTGCCTACAGGACTATTTGTGTTTATCTCCATAGGCTAAAAATTGAAGGGCAGCTTGCTATGAAAGAAACATAATATGTAATACACATTCAAATTCATTGAGTGACTGAACTGAACACACTCAAAATATATAAACTTACTGTATTAGAAAATAATGCATTATAATAATTATCATGTAAAAGGAATATATCTAGCTCTTTTAAGTCTCTATGACCCATCTCCTACAGTAATGGAAATAAAAACAAAAGGAAACAAGTGGGACCTGATTAAACTTAAAACATTTTGCATAGCAAATGAAACTATAAGCAAGGTGAAGAGACATCTCTCAGAAAGGGAGGAAATAATAGCAAAACAGTTGACAAAATTTTGATTTCCAAAATATACAAGCAGCGCATACAACTTAATACCAGAAGAACAAACAACTCAATCAAAAAGTGGAGAAAAGACCTAAACAGACATTTTTCCAAAGCTATACAATGGCTAACAAACACATGAAAAGATGCTCAGAGAAATGCAAATCAAAACTACAATGAGATATCACCTCACATTGGTCAGAATGGCCATCATTAAAAAGTCTACAAACAATAAATGCTGGAAAGGGTATGGAGAAAAGGGACCACTCTTGCACTGTTGGTGGGAATGTAATTGATACAGCCACTATGAAAGATGATATAGAGATTCCTTTAAAAACCAGGAATAAAACCACCATATGACCCAACAATCCCACTCCTAGGCATATACCCTGAGGAAACTCAAATTGAAAAAGACACATGTACCCCAATGTTCATTGCAGCACTATTTACAATAGCTAGAACATGGAAGCAACCTAGATGTTCATCAACAGATGAATGGATAAAGAAATTGTGGTATATATACACAATGGAATATTACTCAGCCATAGAAAGGAACACATTTGAGTCAGTTATAATGAGGTGGATGAACCTAGAACCTATTACACAGAGTGAAGTAAGTCAGAAAGAGAGAGATAAATATTGTATTCTAATGCATATATACCAAATCTAGAAAAATGGTACTGAAGAATTTATTTACAGGGCAGCAATGGAGAAACAAACATAGAGAATAGACTTAAGGACATGGGGAGGGGGGAGGAGAGATTTATGGAAAGAGTAACATGGAAACTTACATTACCATATGTAAAATAGGTAGCCAACTGGAATTTGCTGTATGGCTCAGGAAACTCAAACAGGGACTGTGTATCAACCTAGGGGCATGGGATGGGGAGGGAGATGGGAGGGAGGTTCAAAAAGGGAGGGGATATATGCATACCTATGGCTGATTCATGTTGAGGTTTGACAGAAAACAACGAAATTCTGTAAAACTATTATCCTTCAATAAAAAGAGATAACTTTAAAAGACGAATATATCTAACTCTTTTAAAATAAACTATGAGAGTATGTATATTCCTCTCTTTATATCAAGGACCAAAATAGTAATGAGAGCTGAGAACAATATTTTTCTGACATTCAGAGAACTTTGTGATCAAAGGGCTTCTTAGATATCAATTATTTAACACTGCAAACTGCCATTGCTCTGGCTACAGCTGCCTGAATCAGAAAATGTAGGACAGTCATCGATGGGCCAAGCAATGGCCTAAGTGTGATCAGAGAGAACTCTTCCTAACAGCATTCTTTGACCTGGCCCAGGCTGGAATGCACTTTGATCCTTCTTATTGGGTTGAGGCAACGGTAGAGAAGAAAACAGGAATTGAAAGAAGGAGACTCAAGCTGTTGGAAACACAAACAAAGAATATTGAGCAGAGGCTGTGTCAAAGGAAGCAGAAGCACTGATGTGGAGAGATATTTATGGTATTAGCAGGAAGAATCACAGTTCAAAGCTGAGACAAAGGATCTCTGAGTCACCATCACAGCATAAGCAAGGTTACTGGAGCAGGGAGCAGTGTGCTCTGCCTGCTGGAGAAATGTGAGGATGGCCAGCTTGTCCATCTGGGCCACTGGAGATATTCTGGGTCCTGAGCAAAATTCCTGACTTCCTTCAAGTTTCAGCATGAGCAGCTGAAGTGATGACCTATTTTTCTTTATTAATCCCCATAAAAAATTCTTAACTGAGACAGCCTTTATTTCAATCAGATTGTTGGCAGCCTGAAAGTCTACCTAACACAGTCAGTATTTAATTCTTCGTTTTCCACACACTTCCTCAAATGACAGAATGAAATTTGAAACTAAGAAACTATAAATTTTTAAACTGTCAAAGTATAAGTATCAAAATTCAAGATATGGAGGAACACAGTTTTATCAATTTAAGGGCTAAATAGTTTTTAAGTTTAAACATTATTTTGAAGTATACATTTCTTATGATCAGAACAAAAAACAGACATCTGATTTGGTAGGAATATCTGTATAATTCTTATAATCTCATGAAAGAAGCGACACATACTGTCCAAAGAAAGACATTAGTTTTGCTCATAGTAATTTTCAAGTCCAAAGTGACCATAGACAGCAAGTTTTAAGTGATGTCTTTAGCAGAAAGTTTATAGTGGATCAGAACTTCTTTTATAAGACTCTTTTCCTATGATCACCCTGGATAAAAGGCAAGGAAATAGTATTGAAACCACATAGTCTGTTTTCAATTTACTCTATATTTTTATCTCCATTCTTACTGTCTTTGAAAAGTATTTTGAAACTATGTTTTATTTCCATGTTTAAATGTTTGACAATGCTATTCCTCAAATTTCTGTAGCTTCATTTCCTAGTTGTAACTATAACTTAACAGTTTGCCTAACAAACAACTTACATGTTTATTCCTGTGCCTGAACTTGAATGATCTACTCTAGAACATTTTCTTCAACTCAAACATTACACACTTCACATTTTTAATTATAGATTTAGTTCCCTCAGAAAGGCATTTTCAAAAAGAAATAGTACTTCAAACTGTACAATTTAAACTGTCCAATATTTCAAAAATGAAACAGCACAACTAAAAGGATGATATAAAAATAAATAAATGAAAATATTAAAGACAATGCAAACATTCTAACAGCTCATATAGATTATCTATTACTGATGTCAAACTGGATTTTATCTCTAAAAGTTCACTGTGTATTTCCAAAGGTGGCATATAAAACTTTCTATTTAAATTTAAAAAATCTCTTTAATCAAATGACAAACAATCATATTTCATTTGATTCATTTTATAAAAGCCCAATCACTGGGGCTTTTATGCAGCCATAAATGGTGTCAAAGTCTAAAAAATTGTTTGTCACAATTAGAAGTGAAATACCACACTTTTAGTTTAGCTCTGTGCATCCAAATCCTTTTACTATCTAATGTTGGGTCCTAATATCTAGTTTAGAATTTAGTCTTCATGAAGACTCTGGGTTTGAGATGAGATCTAGTGGTAGGGGTCTTGAGTATTATTATTTGTTTTCGGTTCAGTTCAGTTCAGTCACTCAGTCGTGTCCGACTCTTTCCGACCCCATGAATCACAGCACACCAGGCCTCCCTGTCCATCACCATCTCCCGGAGTTCACTCAGACTCACGTCCATTGAGTCCGTGATGCCATCAGCCATCTCATCCTTGGTCATCCCCTTCTCCTGCTGCCCCCGATCTCTCCCAGGATCAGAGTCCTTTCCAATGAGTCAACTCTTCGCATGAGGTGGCCAAAGTACTGGAGTTTCAGCTTCAGCATCATTCCCTCCAAAGAAATCCCAGGGCTGATCTCCTTCAGAATGGACTGGCTGGATCTCCTTGCAGTCCAAGGGACTCTCAAGAGTCTTCTCCAACATCACAGTTCAAAAGCATCAATTCTTTGGCACTCAGCTTTCTTCACAGTCCAACTCTCACATCCATACATGACCACTGGAAAAACCATAGCCTTGACTAGACAGACCTTTGTTGGCAAAGTAATGTCTCTGTAAATCTATCTGGGAAAGTAAATCATGGTGTGGTATTCTAGGAAACGAGACAGGCTGGAACCTGGGACCCTTTGCTACAGTGCTTGTACCTGAACAAACCTCTCCTCCAACAACAAAATAAAAAGAAACTATATGGGACATGTGCAGAAAATCTAAACCACACCTCTAGTTGACCCCTTGATATAACTTTACCCTCAACCCATATAAGGAACAAGCTTGCCCCACCATAGGGAGCCATCAAGCAAGGGAACTAGTTGTTTGTTTTCACTCCCTGTCTGCTGCAGCAGGGGCTGCAATAAAGCCTTTCCTGAATTTCTTGTCTGGCTTCTAGTCAATTTCTATTGACTGGGGAAGGCCAAGAACTCTATTCATTATCAGAAAAAAATCAATTAAAATTCTGGATAGATCATCCTAAAGGTGATCTGAAAGAGACAGCTAAGATGGAAGTCTAGTTTTAACACTTATGGTATAGTTTTTTAGGCAAGCTAAGAGGTGGGGAAAGGGAAGCAGGGCACAGAGTAATAATTATTTTTTTTAAGAGACTAAAGAAAAATTTGAAAGAATATTCTTGACCTTGAGGAAGAAGCAGTTAAAAGCACACAGACTTACTGTAAACCAAAAGGATAGGGGAAGAGTCCTTGATTTTGAAACAAATAGGCTCTCAAAACTCACTGGCAATATGGACTATTGCCCATTTCAGGGTTGGTAATTTCTAATTATATCTTCAAATCACAATGTGCCTACTTGGTTCGGCAGACATCAGTCTTTTCACAGAAAGACCATAATTATGTTTCAATGGTAGCTTATTTAATTAAACATTATAGGCTGGACAGCACACAGCTGTACAATATGATACAGTTTAAAAGTTTAGAAATTTTCATTTTTTACAAAGTCTATGATAAAATAGCTTTTTGATTGCTACCCTCCTCTGATATGAAGATTCCATGCTCAGTTAAAAAAAAAGAAAAAAAGAGTGACTACTCAAAGGATAAACATGAACAGAAGGTAGTAAGCATACCCTTTTTTCCAAATAGTTCCAATTAATGATTAGTATTTTTATTTAAATTTTTCTGTCAGTCTTTTACCATAGTTGAGACTTTATTTACTTCATATATTTTTATTTTCCAACAACTATTTTTTTTTTGGTAAGTTCTCTTCCCCTTTTTTCTTTTCTAGGAAATATTTGTTGACAAATGAGTTTACTTATACAGGGGTTCTTAGAATAGTCTCAAGGTATCACCAAAGCTAGGGTTCCAGACAAATGACATCTCATCCACCCAAGCTCAAGGATATGAACATCCAATTAAAACAAACTGTAGCCACCACTTCCCTTATTCAGAAATAGTGTCTCAGATTGTCTTCATCATCATTCTAATGGATCTCACATTGATGAGTGTTGCAGCAACTCCCTTCCTGACCAGTTCTGCTCTTTAGATCTTTGATTTTTTGATCAGTTCTGCCCTCTAGATCTTTGATTTTTTTTTTTTTGGCTGATCTTTGTTACAAAGTGACCTAGTAAATTTGGAGACACAACTATTAAGATTTTTTTGTTGTTTATTTTGGCATCAATGTCACAGGTAGCAATAAGAACTGGTCTCCTCTGTCACAACTTTAATATTGATATCATGTGTAATATCACAACGTAACAATAGGCTGCTATAAATATTCACACTGATTAAATATCCCTAGTACAAGATAAACCTCCTTTCCTATGGTCTCAGTGAAGTTTTCTATGGTCTTGGTGAAGTTTCAACTCTCAGTGTTTTCTAGGCTCCGTTTCTCTGACACCATCTAAAAACAAACCTTGAGATATTCTAGAGAAGCATTTAGGTAACCCCACATTCAGCACCAGACAATCAAAATTCCTCAAGTATGTTGATTATCATGCAGTCATTTCATGAAAGATTGAAAATCAAGGGCTTGCTACATTTTCAAGGCTATTTCATGAAAAGGTAGAGACTCTCCATAGAATACTTTATCCAATCTTCTTAATTTGTTTTCTTGTAATTTTATCAATGAAAGCATATTTGTAACAAATATTATGCCTCAAGTGTTGGTCAGAGAAAAAAGATGTCTGAAGACAATCTCTGAAATATGAACTTTTGACTGACAGTCTCAATATATGCATTACTGATTTGTACTACTGTCTCCCCCAGAAGTACAGATCAAACCCTCACACATGTGCATTTTTAGCATAAGTCTGTACTGAAATATTTTCTAATATATTATGGGTTATTTAGTATTCTCCCAGATATTAGGCCAATCTCTCTGTGGAGTGCAGCTTCCTGAGTATCTTGTCAACATTGACATATACAGGAATCTAGTCTATGATATTCTGCTTAAGACTCCTGCCTTGGTGGAAGAATAATAAGACAGAGAGCATGGACAAGATAGCTGATGCTTCTGATAATAGATTATTCCTTTCTTCCCAAGAATATGGGCATACTGTCCAGTCTCTCTTGTAGTTAGGTTATCAGTTCGGTTCAGTCACTCAGTTGTGTCCGACTTTTTCCGACCTCATGAATCGCAGCATGCCAGGCCTCCCTGTCCATCACCAACTCCTGGAGTTCACTCAAATTCATGTCCATTGAGTCGGTGATGCCATCCAGTCATCTCATCCTCTGTTGTCCCCTTCTCCTCCTGCCCCCAATCTCTCCCAGCATTAAGGTCTTTTCCATTGAGTCAACTCTTCGCATGAGGTGGTCAAAGTATTGGGTTGCAGCCTTAGCCTCAGTCCTTCCAATGAACACCCAGGACTGATCTCCTTTATTTATTTTTTTTTTTAATTTTTTATTTTTTTAGTTTGTTTTGCTTTACAATACTGTATTTGTTTTGCTACACATCGACATGGATCAGCCACGAGTGTACATGATCTCCCAATCGAATGGACTGTTATAGCTAGTGACACATTCCAACCAAGGAGCTGAATATGACTATAGGTGACTACAGATCAGACAGTAAAAATTTCCTCCTTCCCTCTTACTCTGCTTATTGTGAGGTACTTGTTGAGATGGTCATATTACAAAACAATGAAGCCTGGTCTCTGAGAAATACATGGAGAAGAACATCCCTTTTGTCCTCATTGGAAATATGCTGTGACTGAAAACTGAAATGTTCATGTGTTGAACCACAGAGATTTCAAGGTTAATTTGCTTTTATAGCATAACTTGCCTATCCTGATTTACATAGAGGTAAATTAAAATATGTAAAATTAATATGCCATGTTCGTTTTATTTTAATTAAATAAAATTTTGAAGAAATGATGCACATGCATTTTTGAGTTTCGCTGCATATATCATCTATTGCACAATGAACTACCCTGAGGTTTTGCATGCCATGAATTTACATATAAAAATTAAAACCTGATGTATTTTCCTTGTCTGCCATTAATCACCATTTTAAAAACTAAGAAATCAATTGAAAAGCACACACACACACACACAATAAAAGTATAGATATTTGTAGTTTCATAATCATTACCAGTGTATTGTATTCAGACCTCTACAAAGAGATGAAAATTCTATGAAAAACAAAGCAAAACCAAACACAGTCCTCTGGTGCATTGATTCATAGTGCAGATCTTGAGAAAGAGTATGGGATTTAACCAGGTGGATAAAATTTTTCATTTTAAAATTAATCCAATCCTTACTGACCCATTTCAGTGGAGAAGTTATGTTGCTTTGGAGATGCTAGAGATATTTACATAGCACTGATTCACCCTTCAAAGAGCACACTGCGAGACTTACTGGCACAAGAAATAACTGATGCCTGCTACAAATTCTACAAGAATTCCCTACTCCCTTTCCAGTAGAGTCAGGACACATACTCATAAACTAATCAGCTTCCCTAAGACTCTTTTTGCTGAGTGAGTAGCATCCTGACAAAGGGATGCTGAGGGACTCCTGTGTTTTTGCTTCCTCTTTCTCCAGAGCTACCTCAAGTCACTCCAGGTCTCATTAGTTTTTTATTGATTCTCTAGGATATTCAATTAATTCTTCTTTGGCATATGTCATGAACTGGCCATTTTCTGTTGTTTGAAATGCAAATATCAGATTTGATATAGCCAGATTAATTTTTTCCTCTGTAAGAGAGCCTTAACACTGACCTCCAGGCTGATGAAAGAGCCAAAAGAAAACCTGAACAGAGCTGCGTGGTACCTAATTTCCATTCAAACCAGTCAGTCTTCTCCTAACTCCTCATTTGTATATTTTTTAATCTCTCTATAATGAAGTAATTTTAGCAGACCACATTAATATTTGTCTCCAACAGGTGCTGGATAAAGATCTTATAATTTCATTTCATTCTCACTTTGAATTATGTTTGATAGGAACAGTTCATATTGCTGCTCTTTAGCCACTAAATCCTGTCTGACTCTTTGAGACCCCATGGACTGTAGCCTGCCAGACTCCTCTGTACATGCAATTTCCCAGGCAAAAATACTGGAGTGAGTGGTCATTTCCTCCTCCAGAGGATCTTCTCAACCCAGGGATCAAACTTGCATTACCTGAGTCTCCTGCTTGGCAGGCGGAATCTTTTACCACTGAACCACCGGGAAACCCTAGTGTTTGCAAGGGCAGAAATAAATAGTTAAAACTGAGGAAACAATTGTACACTGTCATATTTTTAAGTATATATTATACGCTAAAAACAAAAAATATATGTAGAATAAACATAAATTACAACAAAATAAATAACATTATACTGCCCTTCAGTTTAAAAAAGAAAATATTATAAGCAAAGAATAACTATTGATTCAGAATGTGCATAAAAACATCTAAGGAGAACCAAGATAAACTAATGCAGGGCTTATACCCTCAAATTTGAAGCATGGTGATGCATTAACTGCTGTTAAAGTGTATCTGAGTTAGACAATAAGAAAATTCCTTATTAGATAAAGACTATTAAACACTTCAGTTTGATTTTCCTTCCAGCAAGAATAAAATTAGTAAGTACAAACATAAACTGAAATAAGTTTAAGGTTGCAAATTATTTTAATTAAAACTGATTAAAAGCCTCACAACCACCTCCACCAACCCCCACCCCCCACCATCAAATTAACGGGAACTAAAAACGCTGGGCTGGAAGAAGCACAAACTGGACTCAAGATTGCCGGGACAAATATCAATAACCTCAGATATACAGATGACACGACCCTTATGGAAGAAAGTGAAGAGGAACTAAAGAGCCTGTTGATGAAAGTGAAAGTGGAGGGTGAAAAAGTTGGCTTAAAGCTCAACATTCAGAAAACGAAGATCATGGCATCTGGCCCCATCACTTCATGGGAAATAGATGGGGAAACAGTGGAAATAGTGTCAGACATTATTTTTTTGGGATCCAGAATCACTGCAGATGGTGATTGCAGCCATGAAATTAAAAGACGCTTACTCCTTGGAAGGAAAGTTAGGACCAACCTAGAGAGCATGTTGAAGAGCAGAGACATTACTTTGCCAACAAAGGTCCATCTAGTTAAGGCTATGGTTTTTCCAGTGGTCATGTATGGATGTGAGAGTTGGACTATGAAGAAAGCTGAGTGCCGAAGAATTGATGCTTTTGAACTGTGGTGTTGGAGAAGACTCTTGAGAGTCCCTTGGACTGCAACGAGATCCAACCAGACCATCCTAAAGGAGATCAGCCCTGGGATTTCTTTGGAGGGAATGATGCTAAAGCTGAAACTCCAGTAATTTGGCCACCTCATGCAAAGAGTTGACTAATTGGAAAAGACTCTGATGCTCAGAGGGATAGGGGGCAGGAGAAGAAGGGGAAGACAGAGGATGAGATGGTGGATGGCATCACCGACTCAATGAACATGGGTTTGGGTGAACTCCAGGAATTGGTGATGGACAAGGAGGCCTGGTGTGCTGCGATTCATGGGGTCACAAAGAGTTGGCCACGACTGAGCTACTGAACTGAACTGAATATCCTGCTCACTTTGAAAGTCGTCCAGCCGTGTCCAACTCTTTGGGACTCCATAGACTGTAAAGTGGAGAAGGCAATGGCACCCCACTGCAGTACTCTTTCCTGGAAAATGCCATGGATGGAGGAGCCTGGTAGGCTGCAGTCCATGGGCTCGCTAAGAGTTGGACATGACTGAACGACTTCACTTTGACTTTTCACTTTCATGCATTGGAGAAGGAAATGGTAACCCACTCCAGTGTTCTTGCCTAGAGAGTCCCAGGGATGGGGAAGCCTGGTGGGGTGCCGTCTATGGGGTTGCATAAGTCACTGAAGTGACTTAGCAGCAGCAGCAGACTGTATAGTCCATGGAATTCTCCAGGCCAGAATGCTGCAGTGGGTAGCCATTCCTCTCCAGCAGATCTTCCCAACCCAGAGATCAAATCAGGGATTGTACCCACGTCTCCTACATTACAGGCAAATTCTTTACCAGCTGAGCCACAAGGGAAGCCATCATAGCAGCTCAACATCACAGCAGCAATAATAAGAGTTCTGAAAGATAAATGAAAGAGTTCTGGGAGGTAGTTTCATTTCTGTATTTGATGCTATGAAGAATTGCATTAACAGTTATAACTTCACAGATGCATAAGAAAGTGAGATCACAATTGTTACCATCATCGGTGCCAAAAATGTCATAGAAACAGAGACAAAGAGAGAGTGGAGAGAGAACACTAGTCCTCAGTGGTAAATGAGCTATTGCTTTTAAAAGTATATTGAAACTACATGTTTTTCACAATGAACTATAGGAATACATTATAGAAAGTAAAGACAATTAAAATTCTCTTTACCATTGAAACATGAAGAGGAAAAAGTGAAAATGCAGTGGAGTAGGGGGTGGCAAGAATAAGAAAAGATAAATACTAGTAAGCAAATAGTAAAGTTTCTTCAAACTAACTTTCAACCATTCTTGGTTTCCCCAGCCTCCAGTTTATTTCCCCCTACTTTTACAATTAAAACAGGCTGGTTAAAAGTGCCATGGTAAGATCTATCTATCTATCTATCTAAAGTCACTCAGTTGTGTCAGACTCATTGTGACCCCATGGACTGACTATACAGTCCGTGGAATTCTCCAGGTCAGAATATTGAAGTGGGTAGCCATTCCCTTCTCCAGGGGGTCTTCCCAACCCAGGAATCAAACCCAAGTCTCCCACATTATAAGCAGATTCTTTACCAACTGAGCCACAAGGGAAGCTCAAGATAAAATATAGATTATAGATTGTATGTATTAATCACAAAATTATTCATTAGTATTTTTATTTTACTGATTGTCCTATTTTTATTTTATTTATTTTTTAAATTTAAATTTATGTATTTTAATTGGAGGCTAAATACTTTACAATATTGTATTGGTTTTGCCATACATCAACATGAATCCGCCACGGGTGTACATGTGTTCCCCATCCTGAACCCCCCTCCCACCTTCTTCCCTGTACCATCCCTCTGGGTCATCCCAATGGACCAGCCCCAAGCATTCTGTATCCTGCATCAAACCTGGACTGGTGATTCATTTCTTATATGATATTATATATGTTTCAATGCCATTCTCCCAAATCATCCCACCCTCTCCCTCTCCCACAGAGTCCAAAAGACAGTTCTATATATCTGAGTCTCTTTTGCTGTCTCGCATACAGGATTATTGTTACCATCTTTCTAAATTCTATATATATGTGTTAGTATACTGTATTGGTGTTTTTCTTTGTGGCTTACTTTGCTTACTTCACTCTGTATAATGAGTTTCATCCACCTCATTAGAACTGATTCAAATGTATTCTTTTTAATGGTTGAGTAATACTCCATTGTATATATGTACCACAGCTTTCTTACCATTCATCTGCTGATGGACATCTAGGTTGCTTCCTATTTTTAAAACAGGAAAATCATGTCAGTTTGAAACCAAAACAACTGATATTCATATCAAGATAGAAGTNTTACTAATTCAGAAACATAGTAGCAGATTTGAATTAGAACTACTGGGAATCAACCAGCAGGAAAAGTTTGAAAGGTAGTAAGAAAAAAGAAATTGGAAGTTCGTATTAAGAGGAAATCTTTACCTTTGAGGTCTGAGATTACTTTCTCCCAGTATCAGTTTCAGGGACTTGATGTCTACTTCTCTATTAAGCTAAAGATATCAATGTTTATCTCTTAAATATTACCAAGTGGATATCAATCTACTAGAATTCTAAGGAGATGCATTCAGTTTCAGACATATCTTGACCCAAGGTCATCAATCTCCATTTCTAGATTCTTGTTAATGTTTTCAGGAAACCAGTCTCCATGGTGACCAGCCAGACTGTTAATGATAATTTTATGTCTATATTGCCTTCACAAATCCTTTCCTGAAAAATAATAGTTTGGCAAAAGTTTCAGAAACACTGATTTATCTATCTGGTTTCAAGTATCCAATTATTATGAGTGAAAGAGCAATAATTAACCAAACATGGGCAAATAACTACATTTTGGTCTGAGATGGTAGAAAGGGAAAGATTCTCAAGTGAAACATGGATTAGGCATGATTGGATACATTCCTTTAATAGAGGCAAGAGATAATGGTAAATTTCACTTTTACATACAAAAATATACAGTTTTTTTCAAACTGATATTAACATGTGCATATCATTTGCATTTGTTTATTTAGATTGGACTCATAAAATACCACAATGTTCTTTCTTTAGGGTAATTTAACACATTGTCTTCTGCTATTATTATTGTTGTACCTGTGTTATTTCCCCTTCACATTCCTAAGAGTGGGATAATGATGTTTATTCATTTTTTTGTTTCAAAAATCATCTGGCTATTTGTTTTGTACATAATAGATTCTCATTAATATATCTTCAAATAAATAAAATAATAAATGCTTAACTGAATAGCACAGCTAGATATTTTTGAATGATAATGTTTCTAAAGTTAAAAGTCTAGATGAATGAGAAAAAAACTAAAATTTATTAGGGCTTAAAATTGTGTCAGGAAAATTGAAAAAGGGCCATTTGGATTTTGGCAGTTCTATTTTGATTTGCCTAAGTGTTTGCCAGGATTTTTCCGTTCTTCTCTGAACACATTGTCTTCTGCTATTATTATTGTTGTACCTGTGTTATTTCCCCTTCACATTCCTAAGAGTGGGATAATGATGTTTATTCATTTTTTTGTTTCAAAAATCATCTGGCTATTTGTTTTGTACATAATAGATTCTCATTAATATATCTTCAAGTAATAAAATAATAAATGCTTAACTGAATAGCACAGCTAGATATTTTTGAATGATAATGTTTCTAAAGTTAAAAGTCTAGATGAATGAGAAAAAAACTAAAATTTATTAGGGCTTAAAATTGTGTCAGGAAAATTGAAAAAGGGCCATTTGGATTTTGGCAGTTCTATTTTGATTTGCCTAAGTGTTTGCCAGGATTTTTCCGTTCTTCTCTGATCAGTTTGTCTTGCTAGAAGCCAAACCCAGACCAAAACTGAGATAGAAGAAAGCTATTGGCAAAATTACCCGAAAGTAGGTAAGTCAGAGATTCTGAGTATCTCTACTTTATAGGAGACATTAGAAGATAAGGCTAATTCTGATAGTGCCAAATAAGTGTTATAAATTCTTGACCTGGAGAAGAAACATGATGTTGATACTGCTTTTCTGCATCTAAAGAATATCAAGACCTCCTTGTCATGCCCCAGCTTCATCTAACATTAGAACCTGACACAGCAGAAAGTCTGAGATTTAGCAGAAAATTTTGTGGAACACAGCAAAGAAAACCAAGTGGTTAAAGTAATTGAAAGATTTTAAAGAAAATTAAAATGGAGACAAAAGTCCCAAACAGAATTCCCCTGCGGCTATGACATAATTGGCCTTTTGGAGATAACTCAAGAGATGGAAGGGCTTCCCAGGTGACTCTATTGGGAAAGAGCCTGCTTGTAAATGCAGGAGATTTAGGAGACAGATGCAGTTTCCTTCCCTGGGTGGGCAAGATCTCCTGGAAGAGGGCAGGGTAACCTGCTCCAGTATTCTTGCCTGGAGAATCCTATGGGACAGAGAAGCTTGGTGGGTTACTGTCCATAAGATTGCAAAGAGTCAGACATGACTGAACCGACTTAACAGGCAGGCAGGAGATGACATGGGCTTCCTCAAAGGTTCACTGATAAAGAGTCAGTTCAGTTGCTCAGTCATGTCTGACTCTTTGCGACCCCATGAATCACAGCACGCCAGGCCTCCCTGTCCATCACCAACTCCCGGAGTTCACTCACACTCACGTCCATTGAGTCCATGATGCCATCCAGCCATCTCATCCTCTGTCGTCCCTTTCTCCTCCTGCCCCCAATCCCTCCCAGCATCAGAGTCTTTTCCAATGAGTCAACTATTCACATGAGGTGGCGAAAGTACTGGAAGTTCAGCTTTAGCATCATTCCTTCCAAAGAAATCCCAGGGCTGATCTCCTTCAGAATGGACTGGTTGGATCTCCTTGCAGTCCAAGGGATTCTCAAGAGTCTTCTCCAACACCACAGTTCAAAA